>PVKB01000446.1:315969-744203 GCA_004027205.1 Ctenodactylus gundi
AAAAAAAAAAAAAAAAAAAAAAAAAAAAAAAAAAAAAAAAAAAAAAAAAAAAAAGAAAAAAAGAAAGAGGCATTTAATTGGAACACTTAGCAATCACAAAACCAAGACAGAGGTTAAATTGTTTTGAGCAAGAGAAATTAATACATTAAAGGTTACATTTCCAACTGTGCGGCAGTGAGCTGGGCTCTTCGGTTGTGTCAGAATTACATAAGGCAGGAGAAATGGCTCTGAAATGATCGTGGAATCATTAACACAAGGCAAGGGAGAGGAAGACACTTCCCAGCAGGAGGGTGCACAGAAGAATAAAGGCATGGAGAGAGCTCATTAAGAATGAATTGCAGACCATAAACATTTGAAACCACTAAGTGTGGAGTTCTATCTGTTATCTAATGACTCAGAGATTATAAAACTAGCAATGACTTTCAGAAAAGGAGTTGACTTTGGGGGAGGTTGTTTGCAGTTACACATGCAAAAAAAAGGTATTTTTTTCAATTGTGGGTAAGATTTCGTATCTTTTAAAAATCTGCACAGTTTAAACAATTTCAGCTATCCTCTGACAGATTTTTCTGCTATATAATTACACATTGTCTCTGATTTAGTTATAAGTGCATTAAAGGGAATGTGCTGGACAGGGGAGGGGAAGCCGTGGGAGGGCGAGTAGGGGCAGGGGACCAAAGTCCACACCTGGCTGCCTAAGCACAGATCAGCTCGTCACTGTCTTCAGAAAGATCTAGAAAGCTCTGTCCTGAAAGGCTCACCAGTAAATCCTCTGAAATGGATTTGTGCTTTGTTTTGGTCAAGGATATTCCATTTGTACTGCTGTTAATTGCATGGTGTGATGGACAGAGCGAGGACGAGTGAAAGGAGGTAATACAGCCTGTTCACTCAAGTCAAAAGTGGCGGAAAAGCACCAAACCACAGCGTTGGGCATCACGTACAAACTTCTAATGTGCTTCTTAGGATAGGCGATGCTCCACTAACGCCATGTCCTTCTGGAAAGTGCAGAGTTCAGAGGTGCTCTGAGAAGCCCTGGAGAAAATCCAGGCTTTCCCAATGGCTGCTGGGAAGGACAGCTCTCTCTGGGTAGGGCAATGGCTGTTGTTTCTAATTGCCTCCTGGTATTGGTTGTTGCACTTGGCCTTTCCTAGTCCATAGCAAGGTGAGGCCAGCTTCCTCACCTTTTCTCGGCGACTAGCTGGGGAAACGGGATTTAAAGTGAACCATAAGTTGTGCAGGTAACGCTCTTAATAAAAACTCACAATGTGTTTACTATAAAAATGGGCTATGGAAGCCCATTGAGTTTCTTCCTTTGAGACTGCTACTCATCTTTCTTCCAACACAATTCTGAGATAAATAAAGCACTTTCTGGTTGCCGTCTTAGTCACTTTCTAGTTTCTGGGACACAATACCCGACACCCACAATTTAAGGTTTATTTTAGGTCACAATTTCAGGATGTCTCAGCCCATTCACAGGTGACTGGGAGCAGTGGGAGGGCATGACCAGAGAGATGTTCGCAGCTTCATAGGAGGAAGGATGAGCAATGAGGGAGAAGCCAGGGCAGGAGTACGTCCCCACAGGCCACACTCTCAGTTCTCCACCACACTGTCAGGAACCCACCCCTCCCAAAAGGTCCCGCCTTGTACCAGCATCGGAAATCCATAGATAATCCACAGACCCAGTGCCTGAGGCTTTAGAGGACACTCCAGATCCAAACTATAGCATCGCTATTTTATGGTTGAGGGAAGAAAACTGTTCTGTTCACCCTTTGATAGTGCCTGTGGTAGGCAATGTCATGCAGACACCCATAGACTCTCGTTTTAGTTGACCGGTGGAATCCTTTGCTCAGTGAGCTTTGAAGTGAGGAGAAGAGAGATCATGTCAATGCTCACGGCTAACTGGGTGCCAGATGATTGTGTGTCTGTGTATGCATACAGATTTTGTTTTTAAGGAAGCAAGTGCATTTTTAAAGCATTGCTACTTATGAAATGAATGTATTTACCCCTTCAAATTCATATGTTATGACTCTAACACATAAGGTAATGGGATTTGAAGGGGACCTTTGGGAGACAGCTAGGTTCAGGTGACATCATGAAGTTGAGCCTTTGATGACACTAGTGCCCTTGAAATAATATATATATATATATATATATATATATATATATATATATATATATATATTCCTTTCCACTATGGGAAAGGTCTTAGCCATTTTTCGTTGCTGGGACAGAACACCCGAGACTCACACCTTAGGGAGGAAAGATTTATTGTAGCTCACAGTTTCAGACAGTCACAGTCCACTCATGGGTGGGCTGCTGGAAAATGGTGGAATCACCTGGTGAGACTATAACTAGAGTCAGAGCTGGAGCCAGGGCTGCTACCAGTGCTCCAGAGATAGAGCCTCACAGCATGGCGGAATGGAGACCAGTTTGGGAGGAAGGTGGAACCAGCACACGCCCCTCCAGGTCAGTCCCAAAGTACCCGCCCCTTCCAGCCAGGCCCCATCTCCCAACAGTACATCGTATCCACAGGTAGGTGAGAGTTTTGGGGGTCACTCTAGATTCAGACCACCACAGGGAGATGCTCTGGGAAGGAGGCCATCTGCCAGCTAGAAAGAGACTCTTTATCAGAAATCAAATCTGCCCCCATTTCATTTTGGAGTTTTTAGCCTAAAATCCACAAGAAATGCATAACTGCTATTTAAGTCCCCTACTAAGTGTCACATTGTGATGTCCATGAAGTGGATCAGACACAAGGGGGGCCTCAAAAGGCAGAGCGCAGGTCAGCGGTGGCAGTCAGGGCGCTGCAGTAGCAGCGCCTTGTTAGTGGCTTCCTCATGTCCCCTGGCAGTCGTACCCAATGAATCCTCAGAAGATCAACCAGCGGCTTAGTCTTAGCAAATTTTTGCAAAGAAACTGCGGAGTGAGGGCAGCGAGGTAACACACTAATGACTCAGGAACCAGCCGGTGACGAGAAAGAGCTAGCTTTGACTCTTCCGTATGGTGCAGGAATTCTGCTGCTGCGAGAAAGGTCCAACCTGACAAATTTGACCAAAATTTCAAAATAATCAAGGACAGAACTTAAAACATATATTTATAACTAAGAATGAAGGCTATCATGCCCTAATGCTAACTATATACATTTTATTTTTGTGAGGTATCATTTTAATGATGGCAAATATAACTCCTCCCATCCACAAAGAGATAAAGTGAATTTTTATTGATTCATTAAAGGGCATCACAAAAGCTTAAATCAGCAATTTTCAATTTTTTTAATCTCATGACTATGTGCTTAAAATTTACCAACAACACGTGCAAGTCTACTGATATTTACCATATGAGAAATTAAAACAGAAAGTTGAAGGTTTTTAATAAATTCATTTAATATATTGTTGTTTGTATTATGATAACATAAAAAAATTTTAAATAGAATATTTTCCAAAGTAAAATAAATTAATTGCTTATGCTAAAAAAAAAAAAATCTTCGAAGATTAGCCTGGGCTACACCAGCGAGCTCAGAACCAACCTGGGCTACAGAACAAGACCCTCTCTCAAAAAATGTTCTTGAAAAGAAAAACAACAACAGCAAAAAATCTCCTTCACGAATGGTGTATGTGCTTTCTTCTGTCTGCTCCAGCATTTAATCTGTTGAGATCTGATGCTGTCATTGAAATATGAAGAAAACCCAGCCTCATTCAGCTGTACATATGAAAAAAGATTCTAATTTACTTTCAATTCTGGACCTTTTTTGATACTACACCAAAACTCAACGAGTGGTTATTTCATAGAAGTTAATAGTAACATGAAACCCAAAATCTTGCAAATCTGCTTCTTCCCTCTCTAGCCCGAAAATTCACTGGTCTCTTTTGCACTGTGAATGCATGTCTTCACTTGGGCATGCTTTTGCAACATTTGTTATTGTTTTAAAAATACTCCTCTACTGAGCTGTGCAGATTTTTCAAATGTTGACACAATTCATTGTACATTTTCAAAACATTCCATTCATTAATATTGCGCAATCTCATCAGGAGAGTCTTTAAATTGGGGGAAGCTGTCAAGCTCCTGATGATAGATAATGTTTTGCAAAAGTCTTATTTTCACTCAAAAGATTGAATTTTATCTTTGGCAACAAATACTGTCATTTTCTCTGTAGTTACAGACTCACTTTGTTTTGTGAGAATGTCTGCCAAATACGCAAGTGTGAATAACCATAGTCATTTGTTGGAGGAAGGAATGCTGTTCCATGAAAGTCACGGCTGGTTTGGGTCCTAAGTTCCACAGTTGCATTTTAAGCGCCTTCTCCGGAGGCAGCCATCTTCCTCTGCAACACCTTCCCAGTTCCCACTTCACTCTCAGAATATTAAAAATACAGATATTTGAAGATCAAGACTTGACTAAATACCTCTCAAGCTTATCAAGAGTGGGCTACTGTTTTTTATTTATGTTTTCAATATGAGCGCAAGACAGTGAAAACACAGAGACTGGTGGCGTGACTGAGCTCCAATGTCCACAACGTTAGTGACTGTCTGTGTTGCCCCACCAGAACAAACAGCAGAACAGGCGAATAAGATGCTCATAATTGGGGTGAGAACAGCTCTGATCTCGTGGGTCGAGTCGCAGGTCGTAGGGGACTCACAGGGCACGGAGTCACACTTTGACAAACGCTGGCTTAAAAGCAAGATTTTCCAGAGGGAATGATCATATAACTACATTTCTTAATGCTGAAAGATTAACAAAAAATAAACTAATTACAAACTTGAGCCGATAATTAGAAGTAACTTTACTATTGACAAACATATTTTAATTATTACTGGAGTTAGATTTTGGTTACTTTAGTAGCACATGTTTATTTATCTATCTATATCTACCTAATCTATTTATCTATATAGAGTTTATTTATTTATTTCCAAATAGACATTTGTAAATGAATGATTTGGAACACACACCACACACACACACACACACACACACACACACACACACACTTTTGGTCTGGGAAGAGACTCTATAGGACACCACTCTGAAGGGAATCGCTAGGAACATAGGGAGATTCTGAGGTAGTATTTAAATGAAAGGAGGATTTGGGATTAATGAATGTGGAAGAAGACATTCTGCAGGGAATGTCACTAATTGAGCTGCCTTGGGGAGCATCTCCGTACTGGGGAATAAAGAACTGTGACTTCAGCGTTCACCTCTTGTCCCTCGGGCTGGAGACCTGGAATTCCTCTGCCTAGCTCCTCCTTCCCCTCCCAACCCAGTCCTTGACAAAGTCCTGTAGACCCCACCGCGTTATCAACACGCTCAATCCTCCTGCTTCTCTGTCTTTTCTGCTGGGCTCTTTTCCTACTGGTCTGTTGCCTTCCCAGTACTGACTGCACTTCCATGATTTTCTCCTTCTCTTCCTCCTCCTCCTCCTCCTCCTCCTTCTTCTTCCTTCTTCTTCCTCTTCTTCCTCATTTTTAAAGACAGTGTCTCACTAGCCCAGGCTGGTTCGAACTCTCCGTGTAGCCCAGGCTGGCCTCAGACACACTGCAATCCTCCTCCCTCAGCTCCCGAGTGCTGGGATTACATACATGTGCTACCATGCTCAGCACTTATGTTGTGCTGGGGAATAGAACTCAAAGCCTTGCATTTGGTAGGGAAGGGGTCCAAATGCTGTGCTGTTCCTCCAGGCCCTGTATACCTTCCTTCAGGCCAACAGCATGGGTTTCCAAAAACTGGACATCTATTCTGTCTTTCAAGGTCTCTGGTGTTCATGTGGCCCTTGGGGAGATTCCCGTTCCTCAGGCGAGTTACGCTGTCCCAGCCTGGCCACGGCTTACTCGGGGACTTCCTTCTCCACAACCTACCAGTGTCTAAAACTCTGCTTCCTGAGATGTTCCTCCTTGTCTCAGAAGGGCTGTCCCCACCTGCCTGCTTTCCCGGTCCCATCCTTTCTGTCTCCTGTGAGTGCTCTAGTCCCTGACCTGGACTGTACTCAGTCCTTTAAGAATCAGGCCTCACCATATCTCTTCTCAGAAGATCTTCGTTATTTGATTTAAGATTCAGACCCTGGTTTTTCCACTTAATATCTTCAAAACTTTTTTGTATTGTTTATCATTTCCAAGTGTCAATGTCTTCTTCGGTAAAAGGGCCCAATTCAGTTTTTACTACGTGAACTAGTGAGATTGGCTTGCGTGTGTCGTGGCTGCTGGAGGAGACGACGCGTTTGGCTAACAGAGCGTCTCTGCCTCCTCCTTATCTCCTTAGCCCTGTGCTGTCAGAGGCTGCTAGCGGATCGTTGTCATGATTGTGTTGCTGTTGGAGCCCGCCCTCTGTCCATTCTTTAGTGTCTTCTGTGTACTGGAACAATGTGTGCGCCGCGAAAGTGCTTGGGAAACGCCTGACAAAGTGAAATAAGAAAGGAGAGTGGGGAACATGGTCAGAACTAGCCAACATGGTAGCCACTAGCCACATGTAGCTTTTGAAATTATATGTACAAATGTACACACACACACACACACACACACACACACACACACACATTAAATCAAATCGGAAATCAGTCCCCCAGCCATAGCACACACTTTTGGAGTATTCAGAGGCCACATCTGAGGAAGCAGCACAAGGAAAACCCTTGCAGAGGGTTCTACAGGACAAGACTAAGACACCGTTTCCAAGTTCGCGCTGCTGGGTTTATACCTCTTTATCTAAAATAAAAGGCTTGCATTCTAATTCTTCAATATGGAACTAATAACAATATTAATATTAGTTAATGTTAATTCAGACACAAAATGCTAATAGTTTCTTGATGCCATTGGTTCTCATGTACCACACACACAGACAAACACACATACACATGTATATGTAATATATATATATATGTGGGAAAAATAATGCCATTGGCAGGAAAAGCGTAAAGCACCGTCGCAGTTTGAAGAAGGGACCTGAAACAGGCTCTGCTCACCGGTTTTATTCAGCACAGCTGGGCTGTCTGTCTGAAAGGGGTGTGGACAAGGGAGATTAGTCTTGCACCTCAGAGGCGGGGCCATGTGGAGGCGGGGCCACGTGGAGGTGGGGCCACACTTAAGCTTGTTCTGGCCTGGAGTGAGACCTGAGCAATGGCACCTGTGCTGCTCTTCCTATGGGTGTCCCTGGCCAGCACAGGCTTTCTGTGGCCTCCGGGGGGATTGTTGGACTCTAAGTGTAGGGACTGTCACCACTGAGGTGCTTTCTTTCTTTGGCCACACAATATTTCCTTTTGAAGTGAACCTCCCCTGTGTGTCTGGGAACTGTGGCCTATCTCTCCTGGCGTGTTCACAGTTGTAATGGTGCTAAACTGATAGATCATGCCACGGAAGCTCATTATTCATGACCTTGCATTTGATATCAGGTGGAGCAATGTTCCTGCATATAAAGTTTTTCCAAAAGCTAAGTGTGAATTCAGGAGTCCACAGTTGGGTGGTTGATGGGGGAAAACTGTGGCTTCCTAAGCCTCTCTCTTGGTTTAGAACTTCCTCTTATGCTCACACCAGACTCTGGTCACAATGTGCCCTGGCTTTCTGGTCCCATTTTCCAGTTCCTTGGCTAAGAGGGCATTGTTTGACTGCATCCTGCCAAGCTAGCAGAAGTCAGGGACTGCTTTCAAGGTTTCAATGCCAACAAGGACTTTGGTGGCAAGTAGGGTTTCCCTGGATCTGAATTATACATGACCCAGGTTTCCAGGATGATTAATAACCTGCAGCATGGCACTCATGTGGAAATGTGACTCATACAGTCCCTGGCAGAATTTGTGGGCAAGGGGAAAGGTGTCTCCAGAATAGGAGCATGTTGTGATGCCAGCCTTAGATCACAGGAGGTTAGAGATCGGAGAGACATTAGAGGTCGTCGACCCCAGGCGTTTGTGCTATATTAATAGATGATAAGAAAAAGATCTGGCACAGCAGAGGGGCTTTCCCTAGGGCTTACACCCAGGGATAAAACCGAATTCTTTTGACTTCTAATCCTGTAGGCTCAGTGTGGTATTCTTGTTGCCTCCTCATCAAATCAAGCACTCCAATGCTGATTGTTCTGTTCAGAAGTGTCCTTCCCCACTAGAAATATAACCCGCGTAAAGAGAGGAATCTTTTCTTAGTATTCCTCATCGTCCTCAAAAATTACAACCCAGCTAGAGAAGGTAAAACTAACACATTAGAATAAATAATCATTTTAATCCAAACCAAGTGCCAAATCAAATGGGCACTCAGAAGAAGGAGGTGCTGTATTCTGGATTTGGAGAGTCCCCCAAAAGCCTCATGTGCCTGTGGATACTGTATCATGTTGAGGGAGCTGGCTGGAAGGTGCGGGTGCTGGGGGCTCGAGGACCGCGTGCCGGTTCCATTCTGGAAGACATGGCTTTGAGCTGCCGTGTTGTGAAGACCTCTGTCTTCAGCTCTGTGTCTGGCCCGGATCTGTCTGTGGCCCAGTAAAGGACTATGTGTACCAGGGCTGCAAGGCTTCCGGAAGGATCCGGAAACGAGCGTACTCTCACAGGAAGTGTGGCTGCGTAAGGGGGTTGTGGAAGGTGAGGTGGGAAATGCGGCAGCGCAGGGCTACGACATCCACCTGTGTGGACCTGAGCCCACATGGAAGCCTCTGTAGGCTTGAGCTGGGTGACATGGTGATGTTCCAGGAAAGGTCATGTCTGGGAGCCTTCTGCGAGGTACATAGGAGATGAAGGCATGTTGGCATGTGGTGTGGAGATGCTTCCTCACATAGCACAGAAGGCTGAGCCCTGGGAGCCTGCAGCTCGGCAGATTTGAAGCTTAGTTCACCTCTGCTCAGTGGAGTGGTAATGGACAAGCTGCATTTTCCCACCTACCCTGGTTTACCCTCTGCACAATGGGGAGGGACTGTGACTGCCCTCTAAGGACTGGGAAAGGTCTGGATGTGGTAGAATATATGAATGCTTAGGTTAGCATTTTGTTAATTGTGGAAAACACAGTGAATTTGGGCTGTATTTGTTCCTTGGGATTGCCATAAAAATGAACACATGCTTTTATGACTAAAAACAACAGAAATTTACTCTTTCATATGTGTGGAGCCCAAAAGTTGAAATCTGCATCACAGAGTTGTTGGGGGATCAAACTCAGGGCCTTGAACTTGCTTGGCGAGGGCTTTAACTGCTCAGGTACACCCCCACCCAGCGTCACTGAGTTGATGCGGAAAGTACCACACTCCTGAGTGGCCGGGAGCGAATCTATTCCCATTCCCTTCCCAGCACCCAGAACTGTGTTCTCAGTAATCTTAGGCTCACGGCCACCTCCTCCACCTCCTCCACCTCCTCATGCCTCCCTCTGAACATGCCTTTCCACTTCTGTCACATGGCCTTCGCCCTGTGGTCAAGTCTCCTTATCACGGTAACTGTGATCGCATTTAGGGTCCCCAGAACCATCCATCATATCTCCCGGCATTAACCTGGCTTCTCTGGTTCCCGAGGCTGCTGTTAAGCAAGCAGAACAAGGTGTGTGGTCAGAACAGTAAAACTTCGTATCTCAAGGCGCTGGAGTTAGATATCCAAGGTTAAGGTGATGCTTGGTTCATTCTGGTATCTGCCCCCTGCCCCCCCCCCCCCCCCACCACCACCTTTTATCTTCCATTACTGAGAATCAAACCCAGGTCCTTTATGCTGAGCTACATTCTCAACTCATTTTATTTTAGTTTTAATTTTTGAGACTGAGTCTCACTAAGCCACCCAGGCAGGGCTTGGAATCGCTGTAGCCCAGTCACCCTCCCTCAGCCCCTGACAGCGCCGGGGTTGCAAGCTTGCTCCACTAGGTCCGGCTTCTTGTGGTTCCTTAGACACAGAACCCGCTTCTCCAGGCTCCCGGTAGACAGTGAGGCAGAAGGTAGAGGGAGAAGGCGTGTGTGTGAGTGTCTGAATTTGAGACTGTGTGTGAAGGGGAGTATGAGCTTTTGTGAGGGTGGAGTGTGTGTGAATAAGCACAGGTATGACCATGTGTGTGTTTATGAGCGTATGTGAATATGAGTGGCTGTGTGTGTGAGGTGTATATGTGTGTGTGTGTGTGTGTGTGTGTGTGTGTGTGTGAGATATGCCGATTAGTGTCTCTCAGAGTGTGATTTTGTGAGTGTGGGTTGGTGAGTATGAGAGAATTGGCTTGGAGCAGAGACGGGCGGGTGGTGGCTGTCACCAAGTCCCACTGGGGTGCAGAGGCCGCTGCCGAGCAAGCCAGCCAGCCCTGAGAGGTCTCCCTCTGCACCCTGAGGGCAGGTGGCAGGAGAGCTGCTCTAACAAATGTAGGCAGACCGTCCAACCCAAGGGGTGCTGCCCCCACCCACTTCCTGCTGGGTGCTTCTGCACAGGAGCCCCTCCGGTCCTAGAAAGCGACTGTGCCAGCCAACATCAGTGACTTCGGCCACCAGCAGGGCTACAGAGCCATTCAAACGCCAGTGGGAAAGATGCCTCAGAGCCACCGAGCACTCGCTGCTGTGAGAGTCCACAGTCCTGAAGGAAGCCACGCCCACTTCCCACACCCCACGGGAAACAGAATAGAGCAGGGAAAACCGAGCCAGGGAAAAGTAAGAAGAGAAACACTGCAACACAGCAGATGTGCAGCGCCGTGTTTCATTTGCAGTCCTCACGGGGTGCACATGTATTTCCCGAGAATCCACCCGGCGACCCTGATACCTGTGCAAACTCTGAAACTCGGGCCCTGGGCAGACCTGTAGGGTTCTGCGCAGCAGAGAGGATGAGAACCAAGCTTAGTAACTCACTGCAGACCAAAGAAACCCTTACACACGGGAATCAATACTTCGTGGGTTTGTTTATTGTCGAATGCATCCTGCATGGCCCTCCATATGTAAGTGTATGCTGTAAACGCAAAGCCCACGTGAGGAGGACGTGCGGGGGAACGGAGGCAAGACAATTCCAGCAGAAAACCCAGGTAACAAAAGTCGAGTGTAATTTACCCTTTATTTAAAAACCAAAGATTTTTTTTTAATAGGCACTCTTGGCGCTATTCTGGCCGTTTGGAAGCAAATAAAAGGAATGTTTTGGGATTTCCAAGTGAAAATTCACACCCCGGGTTTCTTTGCTTTCTGTGCCTTGGACCGACGCATTCTTTGCGGAATCCTTTATCTCCTGCTTTGTATACGTATTTTTAATCCTACACAAAAATGATAGGATGTCAAGAAGGATCTATAATAACACCATTTTTTTATTTCACTTCAAAGACTTGGCAATTTCTGATCCATGTGACATTCACACTCCTTCAGGGTCAAACAACATCTTGCAGCCTTCATAAAATGATTAAATATTTTAAACAGCTCCTGCTCCTACCTCCGTCGCCCCTTGAGACTGATACTGTTATCGTTTTTGTCAAAGCCAGTTTCCACCCACATTCGTCATTCCTGCTTGCATTTATGAGTTATCAATCGCCACGTCAAAATGCAAAATAACGGATGTTCTTTGGGAGGTATTGGATGGTCTATCTGGGGCTTTTAATCAATGCTGATTTTTATTTTCCATACCCATACATAAATCTTTGCTATTCTGGGCCACATATAATGCGTTTGTACAAAACGCAGTGACAGAAGCAGTGGTTATATTATCAAACATTATACCTCGGGGCTAACTGAGTACCAAGGGCTTTCAAAAGGGAACTCGGGGAATTACTGTGCAGGAGACATGACCGCGGTGGAGAATATAAGGAATTGGTTGTTGCCATTTATAAATCAACATCCTGCTAGCTAATCCTTCTCACTTAAACACAGTCCAAATTCTTTCCCTGATCCCCTGCAACTCAGTCATTTTGTTAAAGGCAAAGTTTGCATAATCTACACAAATAAGAATGAACCGTGTTTTCTGATTTCTTCAACTTTTCCCCAGGGGCATAAATTCAAATGGCAGCATGGAACTTACTCAGAGATAGCTTCTTTTAACCTACACTGGAATTTTCCGTGTTATGTCTCACTCCTAGCTGCTCTGAGAAAGAATTTGCTTTGCCCTTTAAAAGGGCATTTGCCTAGTTGAACAGCAATCATCGGAGAAATCACTCAGCCAGGACACGAGCGCCCAGTGGGTTCTAGTGCGTGAGATACCCAAGGCCTTTGGAAATCACACAGGTACTTTTGAAATAGAGCAAGGAAGTACAGATCGGCTCAGGGAAGGATATATTACAGGTGCGCAGCCAGCAGAGTCCAGGAATCCATAAGCTGCCTCAAAAGGTGAAGGCCTTAGGAACAGCTTTCCAGGTGCTTTGCTTGCAACTGGCTGGCTCCTGCCTAGACCACGTTCGCTGTAGACTAATTGGCCTTTGCTCCTTCTTCTCCAGCTCCCCCACCGATCTCAGTCAGTCTAACTGCCTTCAATTAACTCCCTGGTAGTCCAGCCAGTGACAAGGCGAGCTGCAGTGGAAGGGCTCTGGCTTACCTAGTTCTCTGGGATTTGCGGCAGAAATCCAGAACCCGGAAGACTGCTGCTGCAACAAACATTGATTGGCAGGAAGCACTGGAGTCATAAAGATATCTTCCAGCATTTGAAACAGAAAATCAAATAGCAAAATAAGCCACAAGGGTTGTCGAGGGATGAATGATGGTCAAAACAATGGTGAACAATGCCCGATGTGCTCATAAATCAGGGACCACCTGAAAGGCAGTTTCAAAAGGCAACTTCCAAATCGCTAACTTAGAATAGTACCAGTCTGATGAAAATGGCTTTCTGTACGGTGTGCTTCAAGAGGCAATATGTTCTTTATAAAATTCAAGTACCCGCAGTGTAACAAAATCAGCGAGTAGCCAACATCGCTTGGCACCGTGGATGTTCAATTAGCAGCGTGTGATAACTTCAACATTTATTTTTCTGAACACCGGGAGACTCAGGAAGTCCCTGCCATCTCTGCGATTTCAGAGAAGACTGAACTGGAAGAGCCCTGTGAAGTCACTGAGCAGGATGAGGCGGTGGAGATTCGAGAACGGCCTAGCACGCTTAGCATCCGGATCCTTGCTCTGTTCTGGGAACGACTCAGCCCAGGTCCGACTCCTCAGACATTCAGTAGGTCTGGAAATACTGAACATGACTGCCCACTACGTGTCTCTTGGGCGCTGCTTACTCGCTGTGGTAGGGCTCCTCCTCACTGCCTCCCCTCTCTTCCGCTTCTGGGTATGCTCTTGGCATCGTCTTCATTTTGTTGGTCGTGTGCCAGTTGACCATGGTCCCCGTGTGCATTTGGGTCAGGTCGTAAGAGATCGTTTGACTGTTGCCATTTTAAAGACAGATATTTAAAATTTGGACATTTCAAGATTGATTTATTGATTATTCTCCAAGTATGTCTTATCTTTCAGCATCCTTGAAGGATTGGTTTTGTGATCCTAGAGGATACCAAAATACGTGGATGTTCAAGTTCCTTGTGTCTGCATACAACTTATACAAATCCTCCCTGCATACTCAAAATCATCTCTAGATTACTCATAATACCTGTCACAACATAAATTCTATATGAGTAGTTGTATTTTTGTGGAAATAATGAGCAATGACAAATTCTATAAATGTTCAGCAGAAACAATTTTTTTTCATGAATATCTTTGATCTGTAGTTGGTTGATCCAAGAGAGTTGACTCTATGTGTCACGCAAACTGTGAAGTCTGAGGACATGGTGGTCTCATTGTCGTAGCTTTCACTGGTAACCACACCACCCTGTACGCAAGATGGTGATGATGAAAGCTGTTTGTCTATTCTTTGTGGGTAACAAGAGAGCAAGCTCAGACCCAGGCCACAAAGTATTCTGCAAAAATACCTCAGTGTGGATCTCACTGAGTTATCTTAGACTCAGATTGTTTCGACACTTTTGGCTGTATCATTCTGGTTGACTCAAAGGCTGTTCCGACGGGATGCCTATTTAGAGTCATTCAGCACGGTAACTAGGGCCATGCGTCTGAGGAAGTAGACTGATGGGCAGTGCTGAGGGAGAAGCCATGGCTGTTAGAGAAAGAAACACAAAGGTGAAGGGATTTAGAGCTCCCTAGAAACTGTCCCTGAACTAACCAAATTCTGGGTCTTGGGAGGAATATATTGAATTTTCTGGATAATTTATTATTTGTTCATTCCTCCAATTTTTTTTTTACTGTGTTATTACTTGAATATGGCCTGATTCTGAGCTCAATACTCAAGTCATTCCACTTAGCACCAGAAACAATCTGGAAATGTACCCGTAGCTACGCTAGTGGTTCTCAGCCAAGGGCAGTTTTATTCCTTCCTCAAAGAGATACTGGTAATGTTCGGGGTGTGTTCTGCATGGTGACAGTGGGGTTAACAATCACATCAGAGGCAGAGGGTGCTGCTAAGTGTCCCCCCAGGGTCCATCTGCAGTGCCCTGATGTTCACAGCACCCAGGTGGAGACACTGATTGATATGGGCCAAACACTCCCAAAGTGCATATATATATGAGAAAAACAAGAAAGTAGAAAGAAAGAAAAATGAAGCTGTTTGCAATATGAATTCATATATTCAAGCTAGTGTAAGAGAAGACAGTATGTTTCCCCTTTTTACTTGATAAGAATTCACAAATGGTTATTAGCATAGTTTTTTAAACTGGAATTTTTTTTTTTTTTCATTACTAAAGTACATACCCTAGGAACACTGTTTCTATAAAGATATGGACATTGTAGTTACGACATATTTAAATATCTAAATTTCATTTATATTGAGAACTTGCTTTGGAAAAACAATAGTGTTTTTCATATTTATTTTAAATTTTGGATGAATTACAGCCAAATGCAGTTAAATTTAATTTCTGGATTCATGAAAAACGACACATGATGACTGTTTTGCCTTGTCATAACAGCATATGTGTCAATATTTCTGGGTGAAATCGAAGACAAATTCCAAATAATTTTGCAAATCGTTCCAAAATAGGGAACACTCTAAAATTTGGCAAAGGATCCAGGCTATCTCTGTCTCAACCTTGGAACAAAGCTTTGCTATTTGCGAAGTGTACATATCAGTTGTGCTGAGGTAAGTAATCTGGACATCATGGGCTTCTGGGACTGACAGACCTTCACTTGATTCACAATTCCCTTTCTGTCTAGCGCAGTGACCCTGACTGAGTTACTTTTATCTGCCTGTACCTTTATTTTCTCTTCTGTAAAATGTGGTTTATAACGATCACATTTACCTCATGGGGTTGTTTGTAAGGGTTAGTGAAAATCCAGTACACATATAGACAGTATTAATTTGTCTTTTTTGTTACTCATACCATTATTACCATGAAAATAATGATTATTACCATGAAAATAAATGATTTTGTAGAGAACACAATACAACCCACAATACCAAGTGTTGAAACAAGTCCTGGATATGATGGTTTTGTTGAGCTTAAATTGAAAGAAAAGTCCAATTAGATCAAAGTGTCATAGAATGGTGACTGTCACATGAAAACATGAAGAAACAAGACCTAGGGTCATACATGAAGGACAACAGAAACACCAACCTAGATCATCATGTAGATCTTTGTGGGCTATGTACATATGTAGGAAACTGTTTAGAAACATAAATCTGGGGACACATAATTCAACCCTGATTTCCAGCGAGCTCCTGTGAAATGTCCATGAAGCAATTGTGATGTCTACACAAGTAGCAGTTGGCGTGTACGTTCCTGAGTCAGGCATGTGAAGTCAACAATACATTGTTAATTAGATCTGATTTCAAATGTTTTTTATAGGTTGAATTGTGTCTATCAAAATTCATATTTGAAATATTGGCCCCTGGTATATCAGAATGTGACCTTTTTTTGAGGTAAAAGTCTTTATGGAAGTAATCACATTAATATGAGGTTATTAAGCAGGGCCCCATACAGTCTGACTGGCGTGCTTAAACAAGAGGAGGTTTGGACACAGACACCACTGAGAGACCAAGCCATGAGAAAATGAAGGCAGGGATCAGGGTTCTTCCTTCATAAGCCAAGGAGCGATGGAGATTGACAGCAACCGCCAGTAGCCCAGCTAGCAACTTGATCTCAGATTTCTGGACTCCAGGACTATGAGGCAATACACTTCTGTCATTTTAGCCACTCATTGTGTAGAAGTAAGACAACTCTAACAGGCAAACACAACAACAGTTGTCAGGACTTCACAGGTGGAATACGTGTCCTATGGGGGAAAGGCCCTGGTGTTGGTTTGTCCTTTGACTCCTGATTTTTTTTCCCCAACAATATTTGTTCACACTTAAATATCTCTGGTAACAGGGAACTCACTGCCTCTCAAGACAGCGCATTCATTTTTAGAAGTCGAATTATTGCGCTGGTTTTTATTCCTTCACCAAGGTCAGCTTTCTGCAGTCATCAGTCTGCCTTCCAAAAGCTCAACAGACCACGTCCTCTCCCCCTTGGCCATGTGTTGGATACTTGAAAATAACAACTGAGCTCTCTCCAGTCTTCATCTTTCCAAGCACCAATGATTCAACATAGAAATCAACAGACGCTGGCTGCTGGCCACGTGCTGCCCTTACCGGCTGAGGGCGGTTGGGGATTTTCCATGCTTCAGCATTTCCGCCTCCAGTGATAAACCTGCAGCACCGTGTGGCACTGTGGCTTCCCAGGGCCAAGACGCCACTGTGCTTTGGACGCCTAGTGGGCTACGTTCTAGCCTTGCTTGATGGATCTACGGTGCCCACTGGGAACTTAGTTTTCTACGAGAGTTTACAAATTTTACCGTTTTACAGATATGGCCAACTAAGAAAGATGCCTCTTCTAAGAGGGCACACGTGTCGGTGTATAAGTATGATTTCAGCTTGAGAAGAAACGTTGGAAGGAACAGAAGCTGGCCTATCCTATTCACAGAGAGACAAGTTTATATAGAAATGGTCATGAACGCTCTTTGCCTCGAACACCTTTATAACAAAAGCATGGTGACTACATCGGTCTCAATTTCAGGGTGTAAATACAGCCATTGGCCAATGTAGGAGCAGGATCTTGTCTTTTCCCTGCTATTTGCTACTATTGCTAAGGCTGTGTGCGTACGTTGAATCAGACTTGGGGTTGATTTGGCTGTGTATACATAAACCACACAGACTGAGAAGACGTTTTAAAGTGTCTATTAGCTAGAGAAGTGTTCGGGAAACTCACCGTGTTCTCAGAAGTGGGGCTGTTGGTCCTGTTGGCCTGCTGTTTGTCCCTGTCCTCTTGATGTTCCACCCACACCCCAAGTAAAGGTCATAAGAACTAGTCCCCTTATGTGGGATTAGTACTTCTATGGCCCTGCCAGGAAGTCTAGTGGACCTAACAGTTTCCCTGGAAGTGCTAAGTGAATAAATTTTACATGGCTTTACCCCATATATGTACGGCTGCCTTTCACCAAGTAGTGATATGTGTGGTATTTTTCCCTGTTGGCTACATAACAATTTCTCCAGGCAACCAATGGCACAACTTTCTCTTAGTTGACCATTTTTTGGGTGCAACTCACATTCCTATGGTTCGTCCCGTGAGAGATGCTGAAACACAGAATCTTGCAGAAACCTCAGTCAGACTGGTGTTTGTAGCCACAGGTAAGTTAATTAGTGGAATAATAATCACTACATGTTGACAATGGCAAATGACTATTGGGCAGACACACAGGTGAAATCGGAGCCCCAACGTGGCCTCCAGGTGAAGAAAACTGTTCTCCCACATGTTGTCAAGTTTAGCTGTTATGTTGAGGCTGCCATACTCCCAGTGGAAAGTGCTCTTCCACTCTGCCTCTGCCCCAAGCCCTTTCTCTTGGTTTCTTGGTTCCTACGACTCTCACCCCCATCTGCTGCAAGCTGGATGAACACCCTAGATTGCCACCAAGCCGGGCTCACCACCTTCTGTCTCATTCTGCTTTCTGTTGTCCTACACACAATCTCCCAGGAATGCTATTTTCATCAATGTACTCTCCCGGTCACAAGTCCACCACAGTTCCACGTTCCCTTTCTTCAAACTATGTCCATGCTTCTCTGCCTTTGCTTTCTCCTCACCTCAAGGATTCCCTCCTCTGCAGGTGCATCAAGTGCCCTCTGATTTCCTGCGTGGGTCTTGCTGGCTGCCGTTGGGTATTCTGAATTTGCTCCTAAGTGGAATGCTGGCACTCTCTGCCCTGTGAAGGAAGACTCCTCAGTAGAAGCCTATAACAAGTGGCCACCTCTCAGTGTGGCTGCAAGGGGTTCCGTATGAAAATGCGTTCGCAGGTGTGGGAGGAGGCACTGCCCTGCGCCTTCCGTCTGCTGCTCTGGGGGTTGGAGGGTGAGCCTAAGAGTCCAAGAATAAAGAATTTTTATATGACATGACCATGGGGTACAAATTCATCCTTCTGTTTCTCATTTTAAGAAATGAGCAATTTCTTGTGAGGTTATTGTGAAGGTAAATGGAAAGGATAAAATGAAGCATTGAGCAGTGTCCAGCAAGCAGCAGATATGCAAAAAGGCTTACTGGACAATAGGCTCATCTATATAGCCCGCCCTCTCTCAGACCCCCCAATTGCTAGGTGCCGTGACACCTAACCTCCGCATTTGCAGAAGGGAGCTCATCGCTCCCAATCACCTGCCCCCAGCTTGTTTATCGCAGCCATCTCTACTTGGTCTCCTGTGCTGTGTGTGGCCTGAGGTAATGTTCCTTCTAGTTCAATAAATTATCAAGGTTTTCCCATTTCCCATTGTTCCCCCTCACTTGTGTTCTGAAAGAGTGACCCTTCTAGAGTGCGATCGGCTCACAATATCTGTAGTGGGCTGCACGAGGGTTTGCTTTTGTTCATAGGTTACGGCGGGTGATTCACATGCCAGCCCACTGCACATAAACAACTTGCTTCCTTCGCTTTCTTCCTAGGGAATATTCATAGTGGATGAGGCCGCTGTTCCTCCCTGTTAATGGCAGTCTGCTTCCCAAATGGAGTGACGACTCGGTGCTGTTCCCTGTGTATCAGTTGCCTTTGCCGTGTAACAACCCAGCCCCGAAGGAGTGAGTTCGAGCAACCACATACTGTGCGGCTCATGGTTCTATGGCCAGCAGTGTGGGCAGGATTCTACTGGACCGTTCTGGTCTCAGCTGTGTTCACTTTTGCACCTGCTGTTGCCCACCCCCCCCCCCCCCCATGGCCAGTGTTAACCGGTCTAGATTGCCCTCAGCTGGTACGGTTTGTGTCTCCTTTATGTGCTTCTTATCTTCCATTCGGTCATTCCAGAACTGCTCACCACATATATGTCACGGTGAAGGCTCTCTTGAACCCACAGCTGGTGTGCCACCATGTCTGGCATGTTCTGTGGATCCAAACAAGCCACTGACCAGCTCAGATTCAATGGGTGGAAAAGGTGCTGTCTCTGTGTTCATCTATGTCAGGGACTGGGATTCTTTCTCATGACTATTTATCTCCACCGTCGTAGCATGTTATGTATTACCGATGAACACGTTCCATGTTTTGCAAAAATAGCTGGTAAGCTCTCTGAGCCCCCAGCCACAGTTTACTGACCCATATGTATATGGTTTGCATAGTATAGCTATACAGGTTTCTTACAGCTCGCTGTGTGTTGGGGCTCTCTTGGCAAAAACTCGATGCCCAATGCTTTTCTTGTTATCAAGGAATATCTGCTAGACTCTTGTCAGTCACAGGGAAGACACAGACATGCCCCAACCCTGGGTTACGTCCACTTCCAGGCCTGGTAGAGTCAATAGTGCTTTTCTGTGTCCCAGTAGCACAAGACTCTTGAGGCCAAGTGTCATCTGTCTTCTAACAGCTGATAAGGCATCCCCCTAAAAATTAACTTCAGGCAATACTTGACTTAGTGGAAGATCCTAACAAAGAATACTACAAATAAAAGAAATTGGGAGCATCATGAAATTTCATCATTTCTTCAGTGTACAGTGAACCTTCCTTCCTAGGCTAGATGGACAGAAGAGAGCTGAGGAGTTGGCTTTGACATGTGAACATGAAGCAACACTGAAGGCAGAAGTCTGCTAGTTCATGTGGCACGTGCCCACATTTCCCTAGTCGGTGTCTGTCATGTGTGGCTCTTTTCTGAGAATGGCACAGACTGTTCTGCATTTGGTTTCCAGAATCAGCACATTACACTGGCAGAACGAAGCTGTCATATTTGGGGGTATCTTGTTACATCCATTATTTTACTTAAGTTTAGACATCTATTTGCAAAATCAGATCCTACTTTAAAAAATTGCCGTGTTTTGCAACATTAAACAAAATGACAAGCTGGGAAAAGAAGTTGATTAGTAAGCAATGCATTCAGGAAAACACTTCTGTAGGCTCAGAAATGAAGACTTAAGTTAACAAATGCAGTCACCTTTCTTATAAACAGAAAATATTCGGTGCAAATATTTCCAGTGAAGTTATACTTGGTGAAATAGTAAAACCAGATAGCCTGGACTACTGACCTCTGGTGTTTGATTAGAGGACAGCTAAGGCTTCTTGCTCCCACCACAGACAAACCCTGGGTCATTCTTTATACTTATGTTATTAGCCCGGGCCCAGCATATGCTGGTTGGTGTCTCCTGTGGAGACCAAGTCACCTGTCACCTCTCTCATGCCGTTTTCCTGCTTGGCTTTAGACAGACACAGTCTATGTTAAGGCCAATTTCTGAGAAAGAAAAGGCAGTCTGTGTGTCAATCAGAGTTCTCCAGAGAAACAGCCAACAGGATATGTATCCCTGATTCATGCCATGGTCAGACTTACCATACAATAAGCAAGATCCCATTCAGCCACTCAATCATAAATGTAATCAAGTAGTACCATGTCTCTTAGCTGTGATGTTTGCTAGGTAGAAGTATTAAACAGATTTTTGGTGTCATATTTTCAGTTTATGATGGTGTTTTGGAGTATAACACCAGAGTAAGTTGAGGAGCATCTGTATGTGTGTACACCCGAACTGGCTCACATGCTTATAGAACTTGGGAAGTCCCATGGTCTTCCATCTGCAAGTTGGAAAACCAAGGAAGCCAGTATTATAATTTATTCCAAGTCTGAAGATTCAAGAGCCTGGAATGCAGATGTTCAAAGGCAGAAGAAGATGGATGTCTCAACTTAACCAAAGGAAACATATTTGCCCTTTTCCAACCTCTGTGTTCTATGTGGGCCTTTAGCAGGTTGAAGGATGCACACTCATCCTGGGATGGTCAATATTCTTCCCTCAGCCTCCTGATTCATGTACTAATCTCTTCCAGAAACAACCTCACAGACACACCCGTAAGTACTGTTTGGGCATGTCTTGGTCTGGTCAAGTTGACACATGAAATTAACCATTACAGTTCAACTCTTTCCCTTATTTTTCTATACAGAGCATAAGGCGAAGGAACATACTTTACAAAAGAGTGTGCAACTTTATCGTGAAATTTTGAGAATAGCCCCAGCCAAGGGTGGGACCTGTCTGTGTCCCAGGATGCCCTCTGGCTGTTGAGGGGAACCTCCCATTTCTGCCAGGGTCTTCAGAATAGCGCATCTTTCCCCTGCGCAGTTCTCCAGGAGTCCTGGTTTGCACTCCTCCCTTTCTTCTGAGGTCCCCAGTTTTGGGCCTTGCTAATGGGATCCAGGCACAAGTCCCCTGTGCTCCCCCATCTTGGTATGTACACGTCCTCTGCCATCTTTCCCCAGCCACACGTCAGTGTTGGGTGGCATTGTTTTCCATTTACCCTCTTGTCCTTTCTTCAACAGCATCTCCTCCCAGGCTCTGTGCAGGTGGCCGGTGGGCAAAGCCTACTAAGGCAGTGGAGTGGGATGCCCCATTCCAGAAACTGACAAGTGTGGGCAAGGCATCTGCTTCGTCTGAATCAGGATGGTGAAAATCATCATGGTGGTGGAATTTCAGAAGTAGATAAGACGGAGCCCGATCAATAATGTTTATTCATTCTTAAGGGAGATGATACACTCAGAGCCATCACTAAAATCAGGGGCCATTGAGTTTATTTTGCAAAGAGCCAAACAGCAGGTGTTTTGGGCTTTTGGGGCTAGTCTGTCGCAGTGGCTCAATTTTGCTCTTGTAGTGTGAATACAGCCACAGGCAATGTATAAATGAAGGAGACTGACTATGTGCTCACAAAGCTTTGTTTACAAGCTCACTTAGGAAAGTAGACTCAGCTCGTACGCAAGACTTTACAGATCCTTCAGTGAAGGCTGTGATGTCCAAAAGAAGACATTTTAAGATCTGATTGCTATTTGAAAAGCAATAACAAACAAGAGGCAAACACGTATGTGAGACTTATGTGCTTAATTTATGTAGAGATGACAAGGCTATGGGAATCGTTGAAGGTGGTAGAACAACCACAGAAAGGTGTGCACTACATTTTCTACTCTAGAACACACTGGGCATTATTCTAGATTGTTATTTCTTTGGGAGGAGAGACAAAGAGAAAATCTACCTATGAGTGGTAGTGGTTTCAACATGTGCTTCTAGTGGTCGTGGTTTCAACATGTGATGTCTAGGTTATCATTTAAAAAACGTGACCTAAAATTTGGTATTTCATTTCACAGATAAGAAAGTTAAGGATCTGATAGGTGGATAGTCCACAAGGGCTTTCCTGCGATTGTATTCCTTCCTGTATGCACAGCTAATGTAATTTAAATTTTTTGTAGCATCCAGCAGAATTCCTAATTTGCATTGGATGCTAGTGACTGTCATCTGGCACTGAATTTTCACTCTCTCCACTGCCAATGTTGCTGACGAGAGCCCGCTGCCCACCCCCAACGTGTGCTCGCCTGCCCCAACCCTACTCTGTGCTGTGGGTGCACTGGTGGGGCCTGGCCAGTGTGAGGTGTCCACGAGAGACGGAAAGGCAGGAGGGAGAGCAAGGCCTGCACGCACCTTCTATCTCTGTGGGGTAACTGAGTCTTCTCTGTAGGGTACTTTGGTCTGTCCAGTCCCCTCTGGGTGCAGTGAATTTCTACTCTGTCTCATGGTTCCGTGTTTGGCCCTTAAGCAAATGCTTTACTTACCTAGCCAATTCTTTGCACTCAAGTCCAAGCCGGACCCTGCCTGACTCAGAGTCTGCTACCTTATAGCCCCACTTATTTACAAATAAGTCCTGGACTAGGTGTGTAACTGGGTGTTCAGAGCACTTGCTTAGCAAGTACAAGGTCCTGAGCTTGATTCTCCAGCACCACAAAAGCCAAACACATGCCTATAATCCCAGCACTCAGGAGGCTGAGGCAGGAGGATTGCCATGAGTTAGAGGTCAGTTTGGGTTACATAGTGAGTTCAGGACCAGCCTGGACTATAGACCAAGGCCCTGTCTCAAAAGAAAATGTCCTCTTTTTAGGGTACAATTTTCATTATAGATGAAAAACTTTGACTCAAAGGAATAAATTTAATCAGGCCCTGCCTAGGCTGTTCTCAGATGGGTCTGAGGGGAAGATGCCTCAGCAGAAGCACTTCTCAACCCTGGCACTGCCTGCACCATCCTGGACACCAAACACCTTGCATTCCACCCATAAATCACAGTGACCTTTCAAAATATCATAGGGTCATGGCCCTCAGCATCTCACGGTAATTGACTACAGTCTTCTTAGTCAATTAGAAATATTTTTACAAAACCTTATTTCTTACTAGTAATTAAACTCTTCAAGAGTATTACATACAAGGAAACGACATAAATAATGCTGCCCTGGGAAATCTCCCTCCGATTCCAGCGGTCACGTCTAGAACATCACTAGACCACACAGCAGGGTCCAAGTCTCCTTTCCGTCATTTTGCTCTTCTTCATGTCTATGAATTGGAAAAGGAAATTCCAATTTAAGAAAAAAGTGTGACCTAAAACTTTCCAAATGTGCAAAACGGCTCTTTCCAGCCCTCCTGCAATTCCTTCTGACTTGGAGTCCAAAGAGAAGCATCTCCCAGACCCGTAATTAGAGCCTCTAGGGACGGCTTGTCCTTCGCTGCATTCTGAGCTCACTTCAGCTGCACTGATACGCACGTGGACGTGGCGCGGGCCAACCCTCTCATTTTAATGAAGCCCATAGTTCCCGTATGCGGTGGAGCAGATGCATAGGACGAGCCTAGTTTCCTAAGAATGACTATGTGGCTGTGTGCTGCGTGTGTACCTGGACTGTGTGTGCCTCCGTCTCAGGGGCTGGTTAACCCGTGTGCCCCATGTACGGAGGTGTGTGTGCGCTTGCTCCTAATGGATAGAGGGATGTGACCGTTGGCTGGCTGTTGTCCAGCAAAGGCTGCTTCTCCTCGGAGAGTCTCACTGCTTATAAAACTCAGTACTGGAGGGAATGTGAGAGAGAGAAGGAGTGATCAGGATGGAGAAAAAGCACGGGGTGCACAGGGACTTTTTCCTTGAGAAAGTGAACAATGCCATCGTTGATTTAATTAGCAAATTCCGGATGTGCTGACAAAGGAGATTTTCTTGGGAGATGCGCTGGGTTGTGTCAATGAGCTGAATGAATAGGCAGAGCTGGGTTCCTGGTAATAACAGATGAACAACACAACTCACCACACCTCAAACAGTGCATAAATCAGTTTGCTGGGAATTAACCACTTGCTTCAAAATTAGGTTACTTGACAGGGTTTCAGGGATTAGGTTGCCGGGGGACCTAAATTTCTAGCTGGGATGTATCTAGCACTGAGATAAGTGCATCTCCAGGCTGCAGACTGACTCATGTCGCAGGCTCACAGGCTGACGCTGACACCAGGCACCAGGCATGGGGTGGCCTTTCTTTGCAGGAAGCAGTCAGCCTTGGAAGCATATGGCAGGAAGGAGAAGCCCGTGGATCAAAGGGAAGTTGCGCTGGCTTTTCAGCTCTTCATAAAGGTTCTCGTAGTAGCAGGAGGACTGTGGATGAGGCACTGTGTTTTAGAATCCTTCAGTGAGCAGTGGCCCTGTTGACAGCACGAAAAGCCCAACATTTTGTTCAATAAAATGCCTAAAAGTAAGCAACTGCCCTGAGAAATTAATGAAAAAAAGAGAAGGCATGCTGAGGTCACTCAGGTCAGGGAGTCAAGTCCATAATGTCCTCAGGGTACAGTGCTTTGGGCCTTCTGGCTAAAATCTGGGTCCAGTCCCTTGTAGGGGGCAGTTACCAGGACACCTCTACTCTGAGCAGGCAAAGGAAGATAGCTCTGAGAAGATCAGTTTCATCAGCGAGGCTGAGCACGTGTTGGGTGAGAGCTTTTCTTCTGGGTCAGAGCTGTCATCTGATCTATGAAGTGTTCTGTCCAGTCCTTTCCTGACCGTTATTCAGCACCGTACTTGGCACTTACTGGAGTACACAGCCCCTGACAGCTCCTTGTCCTATGAGAACCCTCTAGAAATCTTTTCATGCTTAAATTGCAAGGATCCTGGTTCCTTATTGAGCGGGCCCTGGGGTGCCAAGCCAGCCACTCTGTCTGGCAACAGAGAGATGGAGGGACCTGGTAGGCGTCATCACTCACCCAGTGAGATCATTAAGTGTTTTCCAGAGGTCTCCTGCCATTTCTCCTCTTTTTCCTTTGCTTCTTTTTGCTATCAGTAGCTGTTTTTTCCTTCATTTGTCTCTTATCTTGCTTGGGCTTTCTCTTCTTGCTGAGATTTCTGAAAAGAGCTGTGGTTGGTCGTCCTGTGTGGTTTGAGGTACCTTCTTCTCTCTGCTTACACACTTAGAAGCAGAGATATCACTGGAGAAACCTCACACCCCCTCCCAGGCTCTTGGGGGCCTGATCTCAGAGTTTCCAAGTGAACTTCACTGCAATAAATTCACTTCCCCAGGAGGCAGAGAATACTTCTATTTCAATTACTAGACTGTGATAGTCTTGGTATTTCCCTCTTCCTAACCTTTCTCCTATTAATTATGCTTCATACATTTCAGCTATTTGGGAAGCTGAGACAGTGAGATTTTAAGTTTGAGGCCAGCCTGGACAACTTAATAAGGCCTTGTTTTAAAATAAAGTAAAAATAAAGAGGGTAAGATGTGTAGCTCAGTAGCAGAGTGTTTGCACAAGGCCCTAGGTTCTATCCCCAGTCAGAAACAAAACAGCTTTATTACTATATAATTTATACTTCACAAAATTAACTGATTTTAAGTACAATTCAATGAATTTTATTGCATTTGCATAACGGTATGGTCATCACCTTAATTTAACTTGGGGACATTTCCATTGACCCCCAGTAAGGTTCTCTGTAGTCTTTTCCCCACGCCATCCCCTTAGCTCTGGCCAATCAGTACTCTACTTTCTGTCTTGATAGATTTATCTATTCTAGGCATTTCATATACACAGAATCATGCAACATTTGGTCTTTATGGCTGATTTATTTTATTTAGCATGTTTCTGTGTTTCATCCATTTTGTAGCATGTATTAGTATGTCAACTTCTTCGTGGCTGAATATTATCCCGTTGTATGGACATACCACATTTGTTTACCCAGTTTATCCAGAGAAAGACATGAATCATTCACATTTTAAGCCACAATTTTACTCAGGTGGAATCTTACAAGCATATCTAGTTTATAAGTTCCTTCTTTCTCAGCTAGAGGACATGGAGCTCGTGTATTTCCAGGTAGCCTTGTGGTCCTGAAACGCATGTTCATTCAATGCATCATTTTCCTGGTCCCAGTTTCCTTTAGACAAACTTTTTCCCATTTCTCCCACTTGTGGTTTATAACTGATTCAGTCAACCAACGTATACAATTTGTATAAAAAACAAGCAGACTTGATTTCAATTTAATTTGCTTGATTTGAATTTGGTTGAAGACTTGAACAAAAAACAAATTGAACCAAAAACAAAGCAATCAATTGCTGGATAGGCCCATCTGAAACTCACCCTGCTTCCTTACTTCACATCTGTTCTCATTAAGCATCTGAATCTTTTAAGGTCTCGCCACAGGTGCATCTGCAATGCAGCAGGCTCCTGGAGCCTGGGACCTATTCCGTCTATAACTCTGGCACTGACATTAATGACAGCTCCTCACTACTCTGTGTTCCAGTGCTAAGTTCTCCAACCAGTATTGAAGGATGACCACCCCGTCTGTTCTCCCCTACCTTGAGTTTATTTGAGCCTGAATTGTCTCCCACTGAGAGAAATAAAACATCTTTTGAGGGAGTCACTGTCTTTTGGAGAGCTGAATGTTTGGGAAAGGTGCTGTCTCACGTCTAACTGGGAAGTCTCTGCTGTGATTACTGCTAACGCGTCACTGACTTCGGGGCAGCCGTCCTACTGAAGCTTTTGCACTGGGGCCTCTGCCTGCTGTATCTGACCAGCACTGCTTTCCTTTGTACATTTTTCCCTCTGGATCTCCAGTTTAGTCTCTAAGACCTTTAGGGCCGGTCCGGAACATTCTCCAACCCATAGAAGTAAATCATGCAAGTAACAGTAACTGAAGATGGAGCTGGGTCATAAACCTCACAAAGGCAAATTCCCCATGGGGAAGGGACCCAGGGCGTCCTGTGACTGTCCTCACTGGGTCTCTTGGGAGGACATGTTGCTCTACAGATGGGCTTTTGGGATGGTACCTATTTCTTTCATTCTAGTCTCTGCTCTCATGACTTAAGTGGTTGTGGGAACAAAGTGGCTTCAAATGAAGCCATTCGGGTGACAAAGGCTGTAATGAGGACAAAAAAATGGCACAAAATCAATTTATTCTCATGACAACCTTAAGATTGTAATGAGGACAAGAAAAACAGCCTGAAATTTATCAATTCTTGTGACAACCTGAGACAGTAACGAAGGCAGCAAATGGTATGTAATTGTCTCTCTCTTCTGACAAACAGGGAAGCGAAATTGGAAAGCAGCACCATGTTTATTTCCTCATCGACAGCCGCGTGGCTGCGACATGAATAGAAAGGTTGCAAGATTAACCCGTCTCGGTCCGAGATGGTCTTGAGAGGGTCACCTCCTTGTGGCCCTTAAAATGACCCCACCAAGGTGAGTTACAAACTAACTTTAAACTTTACTGTGGGTTGTCCTCACTTGTTGCCTGAAGCTCACGTTTCTTGATGAGAAAATGAATTTATGCTGGTCTTCCAGAGGAGGCAATGCAACCAGCATTCTATCAGCTTTGTCTGATGGTCTCAAAGTGCTCTGTCAGCTTCAGCTAATGAAAGGCCACCTCATCAGGCCAGAAGCTTGGCCACGCGATGCGCACTATCCTTCTGGAAACATCCACGGGGATGTCAAGCGATGGAAGACATGGGAAATGGAAGTGGCTTTCTGAGTCAATGAGACATAATTCTGTTAGAAAAATGGAATTTGGGGGCTTGTATTAGTGACTCAGTATCTGTTCTCAGCTTGGCTTTCCCGTACCTGCCTGATACTCAAGATACTCTTGGAGAGGTCAGCAAGGGAGAAGAGCTCTCCGCAGAGTGAACGTGTCCGATGGCGCTGCTCAGTACTGTGGAGTCTAAGGCTAGCAGTAGTGATTCAGACACGTGGCTCAGGAAGTCTGGAAGTGGGGGCTGGGCACACTAGGAACAGGCGGATGTCGTTCTCGAGTAGGCTGAAGTTTGGGTACCGGGCGGAAGGACTTGGATTTATGGCCCTAGATCACAGTTCCACTTACTAGTTTCTTCCTGATGTAACCACTGCGTTCTATCCTCGACGTCTTTCTTAAGTAGTGGAGGGACGTGTTTTGATGTCATTTAGGGTGCCAGCTGGCTTTCATGGGGCTTGTAATAATTATTGATAAACAATTGATAGCAATGACTGGGAAGACTGGAAGGCTGTGCTTGGCTGCAAACCAAAGGCGATAATGAGGAGACAGAAGCCTTTCCTGTCTGTCGTTGGTTTCCTTTAAGTGAAATGCCACGTGATTGAGTCTGTCTCTTTGTCTGTTTACTGTTCTGATTGACTTATTGGGATCGACAGGGTAGGACAATATTTTTTAATGAAAGTAGGTCAATTTCCTCACTATTGCCTTCTTTAAGCAATTGGATGCTAACTGAGTTCTAATATTTTATTGTAGCCTTTCTACAGTCCCTTCCATCTGTTTTATTGGTGGCAGGCACCTAGTATTTTTTGCAGAGCTCAAGGAGTTGGGTCTGAATCTCAAGGTTTTGGCAAAGGCTCTGAGTTCAGTATTTTTCATCCTTGCTTTGTTTTGGAATGAGTTACTTGTGCGGTTACTTCATTAATATTTCACAGTTGATTCCCAGGCCTTCTTTCTGGATTCCTCTTTTTATCTGTGGCCTCAGTCTTCTGAATATTTTCAGCCAAGCTTGAGGTCAGACCATTAGGTCAAAGTGAGTTTTGTCATATAACAAGTTAGCATGATTCTGTGTTTTATTTTAGTAACTCAAGATAGCCCAGGAGCCAGGAAATTGGATCTAAGGGGATTTTCAGATCAATGTCATCTCACATGCCGAGGTTGAAGGCATTTTAAGGCGGTAGAAGAGGTGACTTTTAAGGCGGTAACTTCAACTTGGGGTTCAACAGAGTCAGGAGACTAATAGCTTGGCCGAACTGGGGAGAACTGAGTTACAGGTAAAGACAAGAGATATTCTCATGTGGGTCAGAGTTGGGGGAGAAACCAAGCGAGCCAGGGGGCGAGAGAGGCAGAGAGAGTGAACAAAAACACCACCGCAGAGTGAAGACGGTCACTGAGTCGTGCTTGACGTCCTCAGTCCAAGTTATCTCAAGTGCCGTTAAGCTTTGTTTCAGGCGTTATTTTCTTTTCGCTCAGTTCTGTCGCTCTTTCTGTGCTCTCTCTAGGCTTCCTGGGATGTTCGGGTGTGTCTCCCCCTGTCTTTCCACAGTATATTCCTGAGCTAACCTGGGTCGTGGCTGAGCTCAAACACACGAATTAGGAGAAAGTGACAATGTTTTCCAAGGTCAAATCTCCAGTCAAGGCCTGAATTAGACTGAGTCCTAGAGTCTGCTTCGTGATTCCCTGCCTCCCCTCTGTCTCGCTTTAATTTGATCTTGTGTCCTTGGTTCTTACACAGCAGAGGTTCCTGATGAATCTAAGGGCCCTGCCATTCTTTTTATGTGTATTGATTGGCACCTTGTTAGGAACATCCTAGAAAAGATACCATGTCAGAGGAGGTGAGAGATCGTGTTCAGTTGTAGACTGGGCACCATCTGGGGAGGAGACGGTGTCTGTCCTGCTTAAATGTTGGTTCATCCCTCATTGCAGATGTTTTCTTAAAGACTGTCAATTCAGGAGGATCATAATGTAGAGAATAACCAAAAAAGAAAAAGTTCAGATTCTTTTCCTGTAATGAGATGTTACCATCTTGCAGGTAGCAAGTTGTTGTGCGTGCACCCGGAGGGGCTTACGGCAGGGTTCTGTGTTTGTTCTGCATGGGGCACGTGGTTCTTGGGTCCGTGGGTCAGCTCAGAGGAACACACTTAATCCCTCGTCTCAATTTCCCCAATTGAAAATAGAATTTATGAATTCTGGTCTTACCCAAGAGGAGACATTGTACACATTAATTGCTAGGTAATATGTGTTGGACTCCATGGAGTGACTTGCAAATGTATGAAATTTATCTTTTCTCTTTGACTTTGCATTTCAGCTTCATTTTTTTTCTTGAGAAAAAACAGACCCATCGCTCCGATCGCCATTGCTCCGTATGCCTCCCACTGTAATGTGCTTCTGGAGGAGCCGTTTTTTAAATGAGAAGTTACGGGAGCTGCTCTGATTGAAACAAACTAGTGTTGATTGCTGGTCAGCCAACTGGAAAGGCGGCCACCTCAGGAAGGATGCGAGCTAATGAAAAAATGGGCCTGATTTGGGAGCATGATGGGCTTCAGGCCCCCGGCCAGTGTGAGTGGCATGAGATTACAGCAGTGAGAGGAGAGGCAGATTGAGAATAAGTAACTTCTGTCTTCAAGATAAAATGGCAAATTTGCTATTAAATGTGAAAGACATAAAATAGAATTATTGCTTTGAGGATGTTAGCTGTGGCAGTGCACACCCGGCAGGCGGCACAGGTGACCTGTCCTGCTGCCAACAGCTCACTCTGTCTGGTGCAGCTCAATCGTTATTCATCCTAGAGAGTGGTTGGAAGACAAGGGAGACAGCTCCGGCTGTTGGTGGCCGGTAGCTCAGGCAGCGCCCCACGCCCGGGCACTTCCTGTGGTCTCCTTTTCTCCAGTGACCTTTGGGACCGAAAAATGCTGTTGATGAAGCTCTTAGGTGTCTCAGAAATTCAATGGCCAATTGTCATGGATGTCGGCACTCAGACGGTGAGGTTGGGGACGTCAGGAGACACCCACTGAGTGCTCACCTGCAGAAGTGGCCTCGGAACTCAAGGCACCCGAGTGTGCTCGGTGAGAGAGAGCGCGCCCAGAGCCAGAGGCAGGACTCGGCGCGGCTCCCCACCGCGGAGCACTCAGCCTTTCTGAGCTGTCCTCCTTGGCGCAGGGGCAGGCGCCCACAGCTGCCTCCCAGGGCCTGGGCACAGGCGCCCCACAGGAATTTCTGGAGGAGATGACCTGAAGAGAAGCCATCGCTGCACTGCCTGCCTGCCTGCCTGCCTCCACACGCCGCGCCGGCTCTCATTTCACCTGGTTGCACATACCAGAATGTGCCCTGTGCTTGAGGCTCTAAGCGTTTGAGCCTTTTGTCCTGTGCCTTTTGCAGTCTGGAATCCAGTAATTTCTAGAAAGTCAGAAAATCTAAGGGAGCAAAATCTATTCTTTCTCTAATACTGCATTTTTTTGGTTCAGTCCAGGGACTGAGACACCAGTCACTGAATTGTACCACATGTTTTCTTGCCATGAGCCAAAGGCTCAACTAGGTAGTGGCTCATGTCATGGCCACTGTACTTCCTGCAGGTTGGTAAAGAGGGCTGGTGGTTCTGTGGGGCCGGACATGGCCATCTGGTTTCTTGTACTACCTTTCCAAGTATGATTGCATTTGTGTTCTCCGGCTTTCGTGGACTGTGATGCCCAGAGCTCACCTGGAATTTTTCTCATTGGCTTGTGGACCTGTTTTTGGCCCCTGGGAAACTTCTGCCTATCATTTCGGGGTCTTTAGATTTCCTGGGGGCAATCTTAGCATGTTTGATAGGTGAATAACAAGTGGACACACGTGAGCCTGGGAAGCCATTCTTATGACTTCAGGTCTGAAGCCCTCTTGCTGCCAAGATTCTGCTTTCAGGGAAAGCACACGTGACTGCAGAGCCTGGGACAAAGCTGTCAGACCTCTCCATCTGGGCCAGTGCTGCACACGCAGAGATCAGCTCGTAAGAGGCAGCTATGCTGTACGGCTTTTTATTCCGTAAAGTCCTATGTTCTGCTGCACTGCATCGTCTCATACACATAGGCAATGTCAGATTATAGGGCACAATCAGTGAAATGAAACACAGGAGTGACATAAAGTAGGTAACGCTGTCATTTAGATTGGACAGGCATCATTCATTTTTTCCTCTTTGAAGATCGGCCCGTATGAATTTACTGCGCACGGAATCAGAGGACTAAGGCCCTGGCTTGTGCCAGATACGTAGGAGGAGGCTGCTCCTGTAGCCTGGCTCTGCCACTACGCCTGCAGCCTTGGGTTGCAGGCTCCCTTGACACAGCCCGATGACTATGCCAAATAATATGATAGTTTTGTGATGACGACAGTGTCAACAGGGATCAGAGTGAGAGAACCAAGCTTATTTTCGCTTTTGACCCAAGAAGGACTCGTTCCCAGATCTTCAGATGTGAAAAGCTCTTGCACTAATTAGCACTGTCTCTTGCCCTCAGCATCAATTCTGAAAGTCACCAGTTCAAACTGAACACCCGGAAACTTGGCAATATTATCCAAAGGAAATCCAAACAGATTTCAAATTAATCAGTGTATGAATCCAATTTGCTAGCTATAATAAGACTTTATATGATACTTTTTCCTATTATGTTCTTATAGCTAATAATGCTGGAATAAAAGTATCGATTGAATACAGTTCAGCTTACAACAAAGACATGCCTACTGCTCTTATGACCAAAGGACGTCAGATTGCTGTCCCATTACCCTCAGAACGTCTCTGTTGGAAGGCCACAGTGTATGCTTGTGCTCTGGTCTTCTCTGTTCACTTAGTGTTCTTGGTAAGCAGGAAAAATCCCTTATGCTTTTGAATTAGTATAGCTCACCAAAACTTTCCTACTTTGGTCTTTGCTCAGGGCTGCACCTGGTTCTGAATGCCTGCTTTTATGCCAGTCTTTTCCTCTTCTTTTCTTTTCTTTCTTTTTCTTTTTTTTTCTTTTTTGGCTCCCTGATTGACTTCAATGGTCCAGCCTGTCAAGGACCGTTCTAATGGGTCTTTCTCCACGGGTCCACTACACACAGGCCACTGCCTCTGCTCTATTGAACTCGCCCTAGCCCTCATCCACTGCCCCCTGGCCTCCCTTTTGACTTTGTCTGGCCTCCAGGTGTGTGCCCTTCCTTTAGCTAGCAGTCCAGTCAGGAGCCCAGCCCTCAGCTCTCTTCTTGTTAGAGCTGTGCAGAGACATGGTACCCAGCTGTGACGGTGGTGGCTTCCAGCCTGATCACTTCTTTCTTAACCCTTGTCTCAAAGAGGAAGAGGATCAGATGCCGGTGGGACGAACCCTTCTCTTAAAATAGAAATAGTTTTGCAGTAGCATGTCCCACAACGTGGTTTGTGAGAGGAACTCCATCCTCAGTGTCCCAGAACAGTACGTGACATACAGTGTTCAGAGCAACCATGTGATCGGGCTATAATATGGCAGATAGGAGGAATTTTCCAGGGACTTGGGAGAACACTACGCAATTCGTTTGTTATTCTTTCAAAATTATCTCCAAGTACCTGCTCAGTCCCAGCACCACCGCAGGCAGAAATGGGCAGATATCCTCATCCTCAAGGAGATGCCATCCAGGAACGGAAGAGACACATATACCAGATAAGCACGCGAAATATCATTAAAAGGGGGACACATTCCACGAAAAGACGAAGTGAGCAAGGGCAGGTGGGTGAAGAGAGGGACCTGCTACAAGGTGAAGGAGTGTGAGGACAATGCCACGTGGGAAGGCAGCGACGGACGAGGCAGGAAGGGGGAAGAGCGGTCGGTTACGCCGACGCCCAGGGGAGGCAGAAGAGGCACTGCGGCGGGGCCAGGCGCCCTGGGTGCCGGCTTGCTTGACCTCTAGGAAAGGTGTACAATAGTAAGTGACCTGAGGTGGGGTCAAGGAGGTGAGGACGCAACATCACGGCTAGGTAGCGCCCTGTGAGTTACCCGAAGGGCTCCAGTCTTCTTTCCCAGGGGGCTTGAGAGCCGTTGAGGGTGTTCAGCAAAGTGGCCATGTGACCTAACTGCGCGGGCACAGTTGGCAGGCACATCTGTGACAAGGCTGAAGAGGGAAGAGATAGGCGGGCCAGGCTGGCAGTGTGTCGCAGAGAAGTTGTACAATAGAGGCCCTGGTCTACTGTACGTACCTTAACGATTTCCAGAATTTCTGGGACTCTGGTCCTTGTTTCACGCACAGCATCTCCTGCTACCTTGTGACCCTCAGAATCTACTGAGCACAGTTTGGGCCAGCTGCTCTGGAGACGTGTGTGCTGGGTGTGGGTCTTGGGCCTTCCACGCCCTCACTGTACGTGGAAGTAGGTGTCTAAGCCCTTTCGTAGTTCTCGCCAAGTCTGGAGTAGGGATATTACTGCTTACTCCTGTCTTGCAGATGATGAAACAGCGGTCCTGAGACCTGGAGCACCTCCCCACGATGGACATGGGCAGTGTGAAGACTGCCGCCTTGGGGTCTCGCTGGAGGGCTCACGCTCTTAGCTCCGAGCTTCACAGGGTTCATATTTTGTTTCTTATTTTGGAAGTAATTTCCCTATGTAGTCTAGGCAGAACCTAAAATTGCTACATAGCTCCAACTGTCTTGAAACTCACAGAAATCTTCCTGCCTCTGTTCCCCCAAGCACCGGGATTGCAGACATGCGCTATCACCTCGCCTGGCTGGCCTTTTATTCGGGGTGTAGCTTGGGTTGTGTCTGCCTTTGTGTAGCCACTCCTTCCCGTTCCAGGACTGGTGTCCCCGTGTGTGCTATTCTGAGCAATGTGCTCTGCCCCCTGCCAGCTCCAGGCCATTGCCCCATTGTTCCTGCTGCTCTGACACTGATGAAGTGACCATGGTTGTGCTGAGAGTACCTCCAGAGGGGCTTTGAGTTTTGGGGTTCTCTCAGAATGCTAGAAGGGGTGCTTGACTTGGTTGTCCTGGTTCAAAGTGTGAGGAACAGCTTTGAGCTGAGTATTCCTTTACAAAAAAACTTTCAGAAAACAACCCCTGATCTAAAAAGCATTTGTGAGGAATGTGAAAAATCTTGCCTCCTATTACAACTGCTGGCCTCAACTTGGAAAGAATTTTCCAAGAAATGATCATCTCTTCCTACCGTGCTCCTAAGCATGGCATGTGCACACACGAGAATTCAGGATGGACTAAGTCTTGCTGAAAAACTGAGTAATGGCTCCCACGGATGCTGGCTCAACCCTCTTGTGGACTGCAAACACTCTGTGTCCTTATAACGGGGCCTGGTACTTCTCTGCTTCTTGTATTCTTGGAAGTGGGGGAGCAGAGGAGCTATAAACTTCCCAAGGGAAGTGAGAGAGAACGCAGAATACAGAAACAGAATTTATGAAGATACAGAAAGATCTCATTGGCTTTAAACGGCAAGGAGGAGACTCTCCAAGCCACAGAAGAAACTGAATCAAGGCAAATGCTTAACAGGAGCATTAGGAGCCCATATTTACAACACTCGTACGGTGTCAGCTGCACTGCACTTTCTGCAGCGGCCTGCGTGGACGCCTCTTCCCCGTCTCACGGATGAGGAAACTGAGTCTCAGGAACACTGAGAGATCCCCAGAGCCAGAGAAGTGGCCTCACCCGAGGGTCCTACCCTCGCACACTGCTCTCTGCACGTGCCATGAACCACTTGTGGGGCAATTGTTCACCCACGCCCCTCATGAGTCCAGTCCTTCCCTTCTACCGCCTTCTGTCCTGTGCAGAATACAGTAACGCTTCCAGCCAGGGCCCAAGATGTTGAGCAATGACTGCAGTCAGAGACAGTAAACAATCTGAAGATTATCTCTACACGTCCTTTCTCTTTCTTTTTCTTTTTTTGAGCAGACGATCTCTGGATTGACGGTATGAATTATTCCAATTATTATTGGAAGTGATTTAGCTAAGAACCACTGAGGGCGTGAGGCCCTGTCTGGCTTTGTGAGCGGGCTGCTCCCCTTCCCGCGATGGAGGCATTTGCCGCTTCCGGGCCCGCGCTGGCTGCACTCCGCGGCAACCCCAGGCTGTCAGGCCACTAGCTCTGATTTAGGTTTGTGGCTAAATAAAATTTGGTCTTATTCCCACCCAACTGTTTTCTGGTCCTACTTTAGGTGCTGGAGTCCCTGTCTTGCCGGCAGGCCCGGGGCTCTAGTCTTGGACAGGCCCAGGGCGCTGTCACACTGCTATCCAGGGATGAGTTTTCCTCTTGCTCCTATTCTTGTGCCCGAGGGGCGTTGTTGGCTTTTGCAGACATGATCTTGTGGAGACGCTATTAGCTTTGGCCCTAGATCCAAACAGCCGAGGCATGTGTCTTAGGCAAGAAGCGTCAGGTCTCTCACAAAGATGACAGTGACGGCCAAGGTTGCTGCTGATGGATGTTGGGAGCGTATTCATTTGGAACATAATAAAAGCTCAATAAATAACGTCACAGTCAATAGTTACCACAGTGACCACTTTTTGGCCGTGACTCTAAATGCTTTCTGCTGGACATCTTACCAGAGTTCCCTGCTCACAGTTTGGGATTCTTGCTTTTGTATGTGGGACCTTCTGGCTTGCTCCAAGTCCGAGAGCAGCTGTGCCTTCACTATCTGGACCTTGGGGGCCATACCCTGAATGTCCCACGCTCTGCCAACAGAACGCTTCCATCCCTACCGCTGGGGTTGTCTCTTGAGAACTTCCTACAGATCTAGAGAAGAGCTTCGTTCCAGGCTGGCTTCTTATAGCTGCTCCCTCCCCACTCAGCGGGGTTCCACAGTATGGCAACAATAACATCATGTGTCGATTAAATCAAGTCTGACTTTTCAGTGACCTTTGCATAAAGCAGGCCAGATATTTAGCCATTCCTCTTCCTGAAAGGCTTATAAGTCACAGGACCTGCTTTCTTCTCTCGCTAACTTTGGGGTCTTAGAACACACAGGGTCTTATTTATCATCGGGGTTATTGATGGGCCTGCATACTTTTCTGAGTACATAATTTAGTGTGATTTGAATTTAGTGCTGGATTTCCTGGACGTCACAATGGTTACTGTGCCAAGAGCGTCCTCCACCCCCTCCAGTAGCCCAGTAGCCGGAGACAAGGCCCGCAATGTTCTTACTGAGCGTTGGGCCTGATCCCAGGACTACAAAGAAGAGCGAGAGACGAAGAAGAAAAAAAGAAAACTGTCTTTTGCCTCCCAATGGCCGATGGAATTGCCCTGTTCCCTGTGGACTGAGTCGGATCTTTGTGGGGTAGCTCTGGCATCAGGGCCGGACAATCGTGTCCTCTGGACACCTCTTGGGGAGGGTATTTCATTTGTGCTTTGAGCCGTTTGCCATCTGGGACTCTCCTCATTATCCCACAAAACCCACTGTCACTCAGCACTCATCAATCATGCGAAATTCATGTGTTCCACAGATCTGTCAGAAAATCAAAAGACTGTTAGGGTTGTTGTGATTACTCATTCATGAACCATTTTGACTGGAAACTCTACAGGCCTTCCCATTGCTACAGGGAGGGGAAGTGTTTAAATCAATCATTTAAACAGTTTGTCATCAAGATTTATTTTTGCCACTAGAAAACCACCTCTCAAGCCACTTTTGCCTGGTCTTGGCTGTAGCCAACTTTTTTTTTTTTTTTTTTTTTTTTTTTTTTTGCCTTAATACAGATGGACTCCATCTTCCAGTCACTTGTCTCATTTCTGAAGGAGGACCATGGGAACTGGACCTTAATATCCTTAACTCCATAATGTGAAATCTTCTAGTTATCCCTGTTCTTTCTGCCCCTACTAAGGATCTATAAATCTAAGAAAGACCGTGCTTGGGGAGGAAGAGGAAGGGGTGAGAATTCAGGAAAGCTTCCCCTCCAGATAGAGAAACGTTTCTGACTTGTCTCTGGGATTGGCGTACCAGGGCTGATCCATTTCATTCAAAGCACTTTGGAGCTGCCTTGGAACAGGTGGGTTCCCACGGAACACCACTGCTCAGCCTGGCCCTCGGTGCCTTCAGGTGCAGGAGGGTGTCTTGCCCTCATCCGTCTCCCTGCGTGTCTCAATGCACTTTGCCACCTTCTGACCAGCTCTGATAAATTAACTTTTCTGTGGCTGGTAATCACTCGTGTCACCCTCTCATCTTGGCAGCAAATAGACTCGCAGGAATTCCTTTAAAAAGTAACTTTAGCCAATAATCCTAGAGCCGCCACGTTGAGCTCTTCTGACACTCCAGTTGACAAATGGGAGCAGGTAGAGAGAGCCGGCTGGCATTGCCGTAGGACCCGGTGCTGTCCTGCTGTAACCCGGGGTGCACCTGCAAGGCAGCCAAATGCACAGAAGGAGCAATGACATGTCAAAACCCCAGACACGTGACGGTTTCTCAGCAATGTGCTGTCCTGGCAATGTGTCTAGCTCACCTCGTGGAGAGGAAGCCGGTTGGGAGAGTTAGCAGCGGATGCCATGGGCCAGCCCACTACCCAGGAACAGCGCTGACTCACGACGCGACTCGGGGGGACACTGGGGGTAGAACAAATGATCAGATGAAATAAAAATAGCACCCCCCCAAAATCATCAGAAACTTGGAGTCTGCTCACCTTACATACAAAGGTCCTTCTCTGGGAGGGTACTGACAGCGAGCCCTGATTTTTAGCAAGTCCACACAAATGTCAAACTCCCAGTATCAGCGGAAGGCGCGTCATACCCCAGCAGCTGTGTTTTATCAATGCTCTGCCTTTAATGGCTACACAGATATTGATGATAATGAAGCGTGTTGCAAACAGGTGTGCTGTGTTCATCTCTGCTGCCCCTGGACAGCTGCTGTTGTTACGTGATATCTCAAGCAGGGTGGCAGGTGGAGGTGTGTGCCCTTCCCTGGGGTGACAGCTACACCCTCCCTGTCCGCCCCCGGAACTGTCCCCTGTGGACCTGCCCTGATTACTGCAGCAGCCTTTAGCAGAGTGTCTTGCACACCTGCAGCTCCGGAATGGCCATGTGCCCGCGAAGGCTCCAGAGTGCATTCAGCGATGAATCTCGAGGCGGGGGGAGGGGGCACCAAGGGCACTGCAATAGCTCTGTGCCCTTGCTATCATCTGACCTAGCTGCAAAGCTGGCGCGATGTGCCAGCTCCTGTGCGCAACCCCTAGACATTTCAATGTATTTTAAATTGGGAAAGAACCAGGAACCTGCTTGAGAAGAGAGTGCTCTGAGTCCGGGAAGGCGCGGTCTTATTTGAGGCCTACCAGCCTGTGTCCACAGCCACACTGTGGCCAGCGTAAAAGACAGGGCCCGAAAGAGGTCTGCAAGGCAGAGCCTTAGGGTTCTCGTCAACCCAGGGCTCCAGAGCTTCAGCCATCCCACTTGCCAACAGAATGGAGGAGTAGAAAAATCAAAATAAGTTGTGTAAATTGAACGGTAATGCAATTAAATACAAAAAAACCGAGAACCAGCTAGAGTGGGAATTTATGGTCATGCTGTCAATTTGAGCCTTCTTTGGGGTGATAAATATGTATTGTGATGAAAACAATAAGTACTTGTCTGTGTGCATGACATTCCTAAACTGTTAGTCTGGAATCTGTCAGCATGTCTAAAGCTGCTGGTCACATGGTACAGTGCCAAACTGTGGTGCCTTTTAAGTTATCTTTGTTCACTTAAGGACAAGTTCAGGTAGCCCTTGGGAATCTCTCCTTATTTTAGAAGTATTTGGGTCAGAAATGGACAGGACCTGGCTTAACCAAGCTTGGGGCTTAATATTAGCCTTGAAATGCACACAGGCTCTAATTGCAACGTCTGGTCTTTCACTTAGACTCAATTGTCAACATGTCATGCTTATCCATGATACAGAAACAACATTAGCCCTTTTCCAACAACTCGTCCCTTTGATTTTTAGCAATGGATGGCTTAGACCTCTCTGACCATTGAAGACAGGCTTCCTGTTTACTATCCTCTCATTTTTCTTTTGTCTTTCTATTTGAATATTCTTGTCTAGCAATTTGATTAGTCAGTCAGCATTTTGGGCTGTCTGTATTGAAAAGCTCATTATGCTAGGAGAAGTGCATTGTAAGAAAAAACCCCAGTAATTATAATTAGCTAGCTGGGGTGGGAGAAAGGCCTACTTTGTGTTACTTTTGTGTGTAAAGTTCCAGAAAATTTGGTAGGAAAAAACATTCTTTTTCTTTCATTGAATAAAATCTGAAGATGGTACATGAAGAATCATGCTGAAGATTAATTTTCAGGGTGAGTTTTGAGGAAAGCTGATAGTTTATCAGATGTACAGTGTGCTTTTCCATGAGTGTTGCAAATATGACCACTATTCTTGTTTTTTCTTTATGGTTCTGTGTTAGAATCTCTAGGCCAACTGCTGGAGGAGAGCGGCTGGAGTACATACATGCAACCACGTGGGTAGCTGGGTCAGTTTGGCCAATGAGACTGAGTGGCGGCTCTCTTTTTTCACCTTTCATGTTACGTTAGCTGGGCTCTGCAGAAGAAGGTGGTTCTCCACAGGAGAGGGACAGAGGCACACTGGGAGCTGGGCCACCTCTCCAATATCTAATCAGTCTTCCAAATCCACTTGTGGAAGCAGGCAGAGCAAAGACTTCAGTGAACGTTTCGATTCTCATGAGAACTCATCATGAGATGATGAGATAGTTGTGTTTAATGGTTCTAAATTAGACACTAGAACACACTTTTCTTATTTTTACAAATGAGCAGAGCAGGACCAAGGGAACGTCTCTATTGTAGGTACTTGCCCAGCATGTGTAAGGCTGTGGGTTCTTAGCCCCAGTAGTGGAAAAAATAAAAATTGTGCAGTAAAATTGGTCCCATTCAGGATAAAACATTGCTTCTCAGTTTCATGTGTTAATAAATGACGTGTTAGTGAACTTTGGGTTGCGTGTTTCTGTCAAACTCTTGGGAATTGCTGATATTACTTGTCTGAGGCTCCCTTCTGATTGTCAAGGTCTTTAAGGAAGGGCGAGGGCATTTCTTGAATGAGGTTGCCGTTACGGTTGAGATCTGAAATGTCCCCCCAAAGCACTCCTTCATATCTGGAAGGAGATTCCATTGTGGGGATTAGCCCGTTGAGCTCCCGTGCTTCAAAGAGGTGGGTCCTGTTTCAAAGTGGCCCATCACTGGGATGTGGCCTGAAAGGAGCAGGTTGCTGGGGCAGGACTTGGTGGGTTACGGCGTGCTAGCTGTCCCCGCCCTTCACTCCCTTTGCTCCCTCATGCCGTGCCCTGAACAGCTTTGTGCCAGCTGTGCCTCTCCGCCACTGCAGGCTAACCATAAACGGACTAAGATATTCAGAAACTGAGCGACAATTAAGCCTTCTTCCCTTAGGTATGGTGTCAGGTAGTGTGCTGAGGCAACGAGAAAAAGCGACCGAGACAGCGCTGAACTGTGACCTGGCGAGGGCTGCCTTTGCCTGCCTTAAATTCTTCACCAGTCACTGCTTCGCTCACTTTTCCTAACCTCCCTTTTCAGAGTATGATGCAGGAAAATTGTTTCCGAATGCTTGAAAAGGTTTTCTAAGCAGGGCCTGATGTTGCAGATCTGTAACCCCAGCACTCAGACAGATACAGGCAGGAGGGTCACAAGTCTGAGCCCAGCCTGCGCAACTTGGTGACCTGGAAAGACTGTCTTAAAATCAGAAACGATCCGAGGATGTATATTTGTGTGACAGCCCTGGGTTCCATGTTCAGTCCCCCCCCACCACCATGTGTTTTTTAAAACATAAACTAATGGACTTTCTCCTTCAACATAAATACTATTTATGGAATTCATTTGCATAGAAAACCTGTTTTACGTAGATAATGCTGGTATCAATTTGAGTCCAACTCTAAGCAACTCTTTCAACAACTCCTTTTATCAATTTCTTTTTTTAGGTAAAAAGTAAAGGTTTTTGAAGATATCCTTTAAAAAGATACTAAAGCTATTATATTTTAAAAATTGTAAAGACCTTCTTAAAAGGTACTATATGAAATAAAGTTTAATATCAAAGTGTTTTGTGTCCCAGTCAACGATGTTTAGTTTGAGGCAGGGCAAGCTCTTTAGAGAGAATGACCCCCCTCTGCAGAGATCATCCTGCCAAAGTCCTGAAAACCAGCTGCCTACCTCTTGTCTCGGCATTCCCACCTTTTCCCATGCACATTGGAAAGTGGAAAACAGGAGTGTATTCAGAAAAAAGAATGCTTTCCTCACTAGGTCAGTGGGTTCTCTATCTGTTAGGTATTTTCTCCCCATTTTATTGATATGTATAATTGCAAAATTTAAGGTTTACAGTGAAGTTGAGCATTTTGTGCACCTGTGTATCTTGTCAAGGTGACAAGGACTTTCCCACTCTCCTTTTGTCCCGCCCCCAACCCAACCCTCCTTCCCTCCCACCCTACCCCCATGTTTCACTTTGTTTTTCCTTTTAAGTTCCATAAGAGTTGTGATATTTTAAAACAAAAATATTTCACGGTTCTCTATGGACATTTTCAAATACTTACATGCAAATAAAAAGGGGGAGACCTGAGTGTTTCCTCTGGATAACTTTATCCCTCTGTTGGTTACCAAACGTACTTGTCAACACACTTGGGCAAGGTTCTTGAACTAGACTGTCATTGTACATGGGAGTTGGCTGAACTGAAACCACCTAGGGTGTCTTGAGGGGCCAGTATGAACAGCGATTCAGAGTGTACTCAGGACAAAGTTCAGCTCTCTTGCTATTACATCTAGAAAGTAGATGGAAATACTGCATTGGGGGATATGGAAATTAACAATTATTCTTTTATGTCCTTTCAAAAAAGGACCATTTCTTTCCTGTTCCCTTTTTTATCCCATTCAAGCTACAATAGTGTTGGTTGTGTCACTCATCAAAACGGTGGGCCTGCTCCCCTCGATTTGCCTGCCTACATGTCAATCATCCACAGACACGCCCAGAACTCTGTTTTACTAATGTACCAGCATTTCTTCACCCTTTCAAGTAGACATGTCAGGATTACTGGTTGTGTTCTTTCTCAGAGGTCAACAATTCCTTGAGTCTTTGACCAAAATCCAGGATCTGTTAGATATGGGAAGATCCGCTTGTTAGGAATTTATTGAGTATCACTACATCCTGAGAACATTTTACTATAATCTGAAAGAATTTCCTCAACTCTCATACCCTTAATATTTTTGAAGATTAAAAAACAATTATTTTTGCAGACTGTCTCAATTTTGATTTGTCCTCATGAATAGATCCAAGCTGGGTAGCTTTGGCTGGAACATCATGGGAGTTACGTATTTAATGTTCTTGTCACGTCTCAGTTGACACAGGGTGAGCCTGTCCTGCTGCGGATATATATCACTTCACTAAGTTCCTCCAATAAAAGTCACTCCACATGCTCAGTTGTGATGGCCTAGTTTTGTGTGGGGACATGTGAGACCCTGTGCTGGCCACTTTGGGCGGCCCCGTCACGTGTGCTAGCGTAGCATCTGCTGATCGGCTGAGGTTGTTAACGGGGATTATAGTTGCGATGAATGTCAAATGGTGATTTTCAAATTACATCGTTGTTACTACATTATTAGTGAGCTTTAGATTAAGACAAGATTTTTAAAAAAGGGATTTATACTTTTCCCTTTTATTCAGTTATTTATTTCTTCTCTATGGGCAGTTAGATCATTATTTTACTAGTGGGCAATTATTTGTTGGTTATTGTTATTTCGACTTTCAAATTTCCCCCTATTTGGCCAGCAGCGACACCTTCAAGCTGACTTTTATATCTTCCTGACATGTCTTCATTATTCTTTGCGCAGTTTTTCTTTCTTCTGGCACAAAAATAGACTCTGAGTTTATTTTGTACTTGGCCTACCTAGTTCGATTTCAGCCATTTCTTCGAGGACACTTTGTTCTCTCAGTGGTGAATCACTGTTGGAGAACCAGCACTATTGACAGGTGGTGAGTGTGCCCATTGGCTTCTGGTGTCACCACTCCCGGGCCCTTGAGGGTAGACTGTGAATGCCTACAAGCGTAAGCTACATGTGAGTGTGTGAGGCGTAAGTGTATACACGTCAACGTGTGTATCTATTTCCCTATCTGTCTATCTACTGTCTGCCCTGTGACTTTAATGGAATGCTATAGGTCGATTAAGGTTTTTTCCCTTCTTATATTGGTACCTTAGTTTTCTGCCAGTCAGAATGTTGGCCCATGCTGTATGGAAACACATGATGCAGTATGGACACATGAGCTCATTCTTCTGCCTGAGGTGTCTCCTGACCCAGCCGCTGCCTCTCCAGCCACTGGGTGCTCTCCCACTAGGGTAGGCATCAGCTGCTGCTGGCGGCTGCCTTCCTGCAGCTCTTGAGCCTGGCTTAGAGACTTTTGTCTGAACGTAAAGGAAGAGAAGAGAAGTAGAGTAGTGAGAAGCCACTGGTGCTGGTGGGCCCCTGAGTTCTGGGGTCTCAAGACAAATGCACACTTTATCTTCACATGGCCCCCCAAATCCTTTTCTGGAACAGTCATTTGGGAGAATAAAATTCACTCTATAGCAGAGAAATACAGCTTGTAAACGCGGCAAATAAGATAAAATCTAGAACATAGTCTATCTGCATATTAACTGAGAGAAAAAATTTAAATCAAATGTCAGGCTGTCACAGTTCTCTTTTGAATTTAAGATAAATTTTCTCAAAGAGAGAGGGCCAGAGGCTTGGGCTTCCGTCAGGACTGCCGAGTTGATACAGCATCTCAGGCTCCATTGACCATCTCCAGAACTTCTATGCCAAAGGGGTGGCTCTTCCGTCTCCCTTGCCTGAATTCATTAATATGTTTGCTGTCAGTGACTCTATTTGATAGCTCATTATTTTAAACTTCCACTACTATTAACATTAACTAATAATTAGTTACAACAGAATTCCTATAAATGTGCGTAAGAGAGTCACCTAATTGCCAGCAGAGTGCCTTAGTGATGGCTGCCGTCACATTGACACAAAATGACTTCCTAACGCCTGGGGGGGCGGGGGGGGGGGAGCGTACCAGGAAGAGGGCTGCTTCTACTTCCGTATACTCTTCTCAGACTTAAAACTCACTCTTGGCCTGGGGATGCAACTCAGCTCAGCTGCAGATCGCTGGCCTGGCGTGCGGGAGTCTGGGGTTCATCTTTAGCATTACAAAACCAAGCAAGGAATCCAACATGAAGTCCTCCTGGCTGGCCTCCTGTGGGAACCATGACTGCCTTCAGAGAATTCCCCTGAAGGTTTTATAGAGGCTCATGCGTCCTCAGTCAGAATCTAAACAGTGCCACTTGTGAGTTAAACCTTAAGGATGAGTGCCGCTTTCTTTCTCCATACTGAGTGACCTCTAAACACAAAGTATCTGTCTTAAGTAAGTTCAGTCCGTCCATCCATCCATCCTGACGTCCTGAAAGCCCTAATGGGTCACACCTTTACGGATGCCGTTGTTGCTGGGCTAGGTACAAGAACCTCAGAGATTGACACAGATCTGTTTAAATGAGAAGAGTCAAATAGAAGAAGATAGAAGGGTGATCAAAATGCAGTGAATACTTAAATCAATAAAAATTGTTTATAGTACAAGACACATCGCTGTTAGCCCTCCTCAGAAGACACCTCTCCCTTTTGCTTTGAACACACTTGTCGCCCTATTTTCTGTATACTCTATGCATACATAGAGCGGCCCACCGAGTGCCAGCTGACAGAAAGGTGGGCTCATAAACAAACAAACAAACATCTTGTCCTCGTCTACCTTATTGGATCTGGCACCATGTGACTCTGGCCCTTCCTTAATGTCAAAATGACCGAATGACCAAGAAAGGAAAACAGTTTGATCCAATCGAGAGCACGAAGGCGGCCACAGCAGCAGCACAACTAACTACAGGCGCTCATGCCCGGAGACCTCCAGTCCTCCAGAAAGTGGCAGGAACCATGGGACACAGGTGTTCAAGCTGAGAGGTATGTATTAGGGGCATTCTTGTCCAAGAGTCCTTTGCTGCAATAATTTTTTAATTTGAATACAGGCCATTTTTCAAAATGCCTTATCCTGAAAAGCACAATTGCAGTGACATACTTTATGTGCTGTGCTAAAGAGGAAGAATAGTGCTGGGGGAATGAGGAGCCATTATGACGCCGCTGTGTGAATTGTGGGAAAACTGCAGATAGCTGCCTGAACTGGACTTAAGTGCACCAGTAAGACATTTGAACTGGACTGTCCCGCATGACCAGTAAGCTGCAGGTGAGTTGATGGCGTGTTAGGTGGAAGGCCACGTCTAGCATAAATCATAGTAGGTGCCAAATCAGACAGGCATGACCTTATTATGCAATTTACATGAATGGAGGAATGCAGAAGACATGAAATGAAATGGTTGAGATCCAAGCTACAGATCCACAGAGAGCCTAAGTGTTTGTCATGACTTTCTAAAGAGTTTGAGCTTCCTTGTGTCTCCAGTCTTGTCAGATACTGCTTCACAAATCTCCGAGACTTAGTGGGCCTCATGCAGGATATAACTAGTGGGAACTACGACTAGCCACATGACAGTCACATGTCAGAGACAAAGTCCAAGTAATAATACTGAAGGCAGCCAGAGAAAAGTGAGTTGCTACTGACTGGTGAGAAATGATCCAGATTTTAATAGCAACTGACTATTCATTAAGAGTGAGCTGGCTAGAAGATAATCTGTAAGTTCTTTAAAGTACAAGGAAAAAAGTCTGTCAACCAGAATTTTATAGCTAGCAAAACTATCTCTGGTAATTGTGGCAACTGTCACATGAAGGCAGGCATTGGGACCAGCTGTCATTATAATGCTGTAAACTTCCAGTATTTATCATGCAGACATGCAATTCCACTTCTAATTAGTGATACATTAGAGCTCCATTTGTAATCCCTAGAGTAATCCTTAAAAAATAATCCAAGAAATACAGCTAACATGCTGTAGAATAATTAACATATTTTCTTAACCTGATTGAAGACAGGAAAGAAAGAACAGAAGCACCAAAAAGATGTAAGAGATAAAAACCAATTAAACAAGTTGGTAAGCCATGTTCAGTCAAGCCAGGGGAGTGGCGGTGGCTTTCCACTCCATGTCTGACTTGTTTCATGATCCCTTCCTTGTCTTTCTGGTGCTTCACTGTCCTTTGTAACTAATTCTTCACATCAAATCTCCTGTGTTTTAACTGCTGGAATGGTTTTGTGCTTTCTATTTGATTCTGACTGATATATACTCAGTGCTAAAGGATTGTTGCAAAATAATACCCTAATCGTAAAATGGAAAATTATACAGCCAACAAAACTGTTGTAGGAAAATATTACATGACCTGGGGAGCATTACATGAGTGGCATAGCCAACAGAACGATGTGTTAAGTTGACGGTAACTTCCGGCATTCCTTTGTATATCAGTATTAGTTAACTCTTGATGTGACAATGGCACGGAATTGTTCTCACTTCTTGGAGTTTCTGTGTATTGGAATTTCCCCTGTGTTGAAAATGAATTGAATTATAAAAATGAATTAAAAAGAAGAAATGGGTCAAGGTTGTGATCTAAGGCAAGAATAGGGAGGGTGAAAGAGCCATCGTGAGGTTCTAAAAGTAGAATGTGATGACTTGTGATCAGCTGGGATCAAGGAGCATGAGCAAAGGACAGGGTGGAATTTTGGGTCATCCGTACTGAGGAACCAGTGAGATGTCACCACACAGGAGCAGGAGCTAGAAAAGCCGGGAGATGTTTCAGTTCCCGCCGGCTCCCCACTTGGTGTGACCGCCCAGGAGGCAACCAGAGAGGTCGGAACATCGCCAAAACCCTCCAAGTTATATGCACCTGAACTAGAGCCAAAGGAGTGAAGGTACCAGCGAAGGGGGCGCGGTGAGCCCGGGGCAGACCTGAACAGAAGCTTCCCGGCGCAGTTCAAGCACCAAGACTTGGGCAGAGGTGGGGAAGGGAGACCCGAGCCCAGAGAACTGAAGTGGATGGTTCAGAAAGACGGGAAGAAAACCAGGAGACAGTGGTGACCTGGAAATGAAGGGGAAAATGTCTTAAGAAGGGGTTGTCAACGATATTAAACGCTACGGACAGATTGTCTACTTTGTATATCTTCAGGTTTGGCAAATAGGAAATTGCTGGCTCTTCTGCAGACAGCTACTTTAGTACAGTGTCAGCATGAGTTATTTTGCGATGGGGAAATGAGTCTTCGTTTTTTGAATGTATTGTTTTCTCTACATTTGGGAAGTAAAACTGAGGAGTAGTCTTGTTTCTGGACCTTATTGTAGTTTTAAGGAGAATCTGGAGCATATTTACAAATGGGAAGGGAGGCGTTAAATGAGAAGGAGCAATTTCAGATGGCTGTGTTTGTCTGTACATATGTGTGCAGGTGTGTGAGGAGACAGACGCACAGGCAGGAGGCTGCGGCTCTACTGTAAGAGCAGTACCGGCATGCGGGGTGACATGGACCATGGGGAATTCTAGAAAATTCTTTTTGTTTTCTTTTTTGAGACAGGGTCTCACTATGTAATCCATACTGCTCCTGAACTCAGTGTGTAGCCCAGGCCGGCCTAGAACTTGCTGTCCCAGCCTCCTGAGTGCTGAGATTACAGGCATGTACTGCCTTATCCAGCTAATATGTGATGCTGGAGGATCTAACCCAGGATTTTGCACTTCCCAGGAAAGGACTCAAATCACTGAGCTAAGTCCTTGGTGCCCAGAAATTACTTATCTTACAGGGTTTTTTTCCCCCCTGGGGAGCAAGACATTAAATAACTGACATCATTGACAATAATAACAGGTAGTACTAGTAGGGAAGTGATTTTAAGCCAGGCATTGCGTTATATACTTGTAATCCCGGCAGTCTGGGAGTCAGGATCGGGAGGATCCCGAGTTCTATCCCAGCCCTAGACAACTTAGCAAGTTAGTGAGAGAGCATCTCAAAATAAAATATAAAAAAGCAGCAAGACAAGCTCGGTGAAAAAGCCATGGGTTCACCTCCCAGTGCCACAAAAAAGGAAAGAAAAAGACAAACAAACGAACAAATAAAAACTGTTTAGAAAGGTCACCTCGGTTGGAGCTTATAAAAGGCAGATAACTAGCTAAGTGTTGTGGTTCGATTCACATTATTAGGACTCTACTAGGTATTTTCAACTTTAGATTTATTCAACAACGTGAACTGAATAAGGTCTTCACGGGAAGACGTGTGCTCTTTATGGACTTCGGGTTGCTTCATTTTTAACTGAGTTCAACACAGTGAGTAGGTGCGAAGGCTGCGGACTGACAGAGGAGGGACAGTTTAGGAGGGTGACAGAAGGCCCACAGGTCATCTGAGCCTTAGAAAATTTTTTTTCATTAACTTATCGACATTTCTTCATGTAATCAATAGGTTTGCGCTGGGCACTTTCAAGGTGGCATTCTTAAAGTCACATCTTAAGGAAGCATTTCCCCACTGGCGAGTTCTTTGAAGCCCAGCAGTGGGAACCACACACTGGGCCAAGGACACCCCAAGGGGAGGGGAGAGTAGCTATCCTGAGGAGGTCGTAATACCAGAAGATTCCTAGACCATCTGAAGAAACAAACTTAAGAGCTTTATCGGCCTTAAAATTTCTGAACCTCACATGTGCCCGGTTTGAGTACTCCCTAAATGATGTTGTTCTTTTTTCTTGATTTTTTTAGACACAAGCTCTGTAGTCCTGGCTGGTCTTGAACTTACTATGGAGCCCAAGCTGGCCTTGAACTAGCAGCACTCTTTCTGCCTCAGTCTCCCAAGTGCTGGGATTACAGGTGCGTGCCACCATGCCCAGCTAGTATGTGGTACTGGAGAATTGAACTCAGGTCCTCACACTGTTTGTTTGTCTAGACACAAGGCTTATTAACCTGCTTAAACACAAAGCAAACAAGCATACTTATCAAAGCTTGGATCTGATCAGGGAGGAATTTTGACAAATTTGCTTTGCCGTTTCAGACAGTGTTGACTTACACACGTTGTGGGAGGACAGTGCTAGGAGGAAGCCCAGTCTAGCTGAGGTGGTGAGTGGGAGCAGCCCTCGGCTGGGAAGAGATAAAGTCCCTGAGTATCCACGGCCCAAGCTCAGATGGGAAGAAATGTGTTTTCTGCATTTGTTGGAAGGAATGGTGAGCGTGGGCGTATACAGCCAGTCACAGCCATCCTAGTGTTAAAAATTGGAGAAACTTGGATTTGAACAGGAGACATCTGTGTGGGCTATTATAGAGCCTCTGAGAGAGGGGACGGAGACCGTCCTGGAGTGTGCCCCTCTCCGCTACAAACCAGCCTTGGGGTCTAGGAACCTGAGAGGCGTCAAAGGGACGAGAACGTACAGGCCCCACGTCGGGCACGAGGGAGGATCAGGATGTGCCTTTCACTTAGGGCCTTGCATTTCACACCAAGGACTTTACCCCTAAATCTGGTAAATATTGATTCTCAGGGGGACATAAGGGAAAAACAATCTGAAATATTCCCCTTATCACCGAGGATTCTGTGACTATATAACACCCCATTTGGCTACTATCACTGTAAGTAATAAAGAACCTCTTTTATGAAAGAAATTCTACCGACTGTTTTAAATGGCTTTTTTTTTTTTTAACATTCCTGCAGCATTCCCTGGAGTGAAACTCAGGACAATATTAAATCCAATGAATCACCAGCTTTCAGGAGGGCAGGGCAGCGTGCCGCAGAGCAACTTGGAATGATGGCTTAGCCTGGCATCCCTGAAATCAGCAGGGGCTGCACCAGGCACAGAGCTCTCATTCAACAAAGACGTGGCTCCCGAGGGCCGTGCGCATGCCCCGTCTCCTGTATCCATCCAGGTTCTGAGGGCTGCACAGTTCTTCTCTGCTGCCCTCCATACAGCAAGGAGCCTACGGAGTGACTCCCTCACTCTGTTATGCAAAATGTCAGGACAAGGCCAGTGATTCATTGATTTGAAAATTATCTTTGATGGCTGCTCTTTGCTCTCGGGTCAGGCTCAGAGAACACTGCAGGGGAGAGTCGCAGGGCTGGAGAAGGAAACCCAGTCTCGGGTGGGCTTCTCCGGTCGTGTTGTGCTCTTCTGGGCCCTCTACCCTGGGCAGTCCTGCTCTGCTTCTCACCAGCAGTTGACTTGCTTACGTGAGAACCCTAAAGAGCGTGGTCCTGGAAGTGGGCCTCCATGAGCCGGCTAGCTAAGGGGTGTCCTTTCTACGGGACCTTGACTTCACATACTTCCTTTGAAGTGGTCAGTTGCTCACCGTCACAGGACTTAGCTTGCACTTGTTATCAGTACATGTGCCCGCTGATGAGGACCCCCGGGGCAGCTGCCCCAAGGATGGTTCAAAGACCGGCTAAGTCAGAGACACGGACGCTTGTTAGAATAGGACAGTGTCTGGCTCCACACAGCCCTGTAACTGTGACTTTACATTTAATTAGGTGATTTCTGCGCACATTTAAGTGACTTCGAGAAGCGCTGCTTTTGGAACCTCATGTAGAGTTGATTCTGCTGATTCGTGGCTTACAGCTGTGGGGTGGGGCAGAGGAGGGTGGCAAGGGACCTCTGTGGGGAGTACAGGGCCCACTTGGCCCCTTTCTCAAATGTCAGTTTGTTCCCTGCTCCAGCTATGACTGAGTTGTGTGTCAAGTCTTCTAGTGATGAGTCACCTTCATGAAGTCCTCTGTGAGGTGTGCGAGCACTATCTGACGAAGCTGCACGTGGGGCTGATGGGACTGATTCATTGGTGATGTGAGACTCACCCACCAGGCCCCATGAGCTGGCTTCAGAGCTCCTTGCGCTACCACAGCCAAGCCTCTCTCCCACCAAGTGCCTGGGAAATAGGGCAGGCAACGAAGACACGCGGCCTAGGCATGTCGTCTGGATGGGACTGGAGCCTTCACGGCAACCGGAGGACTGCAGTCCCAGGGCCCAGATTTTCATCTTTGCTGATTCAGCTCCTGGTGCTCTGTGATACTGGGGCCATCACACCTGCTAGGTCCTGTCCTTGTCTGCCAGGAAGGAGCCTGTCATCTTGGGTTTGGAGTCCTTGCCACCTCTCCACGTATAGGGAGAATAGACTACAGTCACTGACGAGATTTAAAAAAATCTCAAGGATTTAGCTCAAAATACGATAGCAGGCACTGCACCCTTCTATAAGCTGTTACGCTTCCGAATATCATTGATTTTCAACCTGACTGTCTCTAATTGCAACTCAGGGCGGTGACAAATGGACACGACTGGAAGAGGTAAAAGTCAAAGACAGATGGTTCCGTTGGCGGTAAGAACCTGGTGAACTCTGTAGTCCTTTGCTCTGAGGGACCCGAGCGCGGGCCGTGGAATTAAAGTCACACCTCCATCGGCCCTCCCTGTTGTGCGGCCAGGCCTGGCCATCTGCGCTCGGCGCCCGGGTGGATTTGCCCGCTCGTCGCCCTGCTGCTCTGTGGCTTCTGAATCCCCGGCTCCCCCGACTGGGCTTCGCGACGTGCCGCTGCCACGGGCCACCTGGACAGACTCGGGCAGGCGGCCGCGCCAGGCTTCCTCGTCAAGGACTCCGCGCCTCCCTTAACTTTGAGTCTCCTTGCTTCTGTCAGGAGGTGCCACAACCGCAGACGTCGCTCTTGTTGGTGTTAATTATTTCCTTTTCATTTCCAGCTGGCGCAGAGCGTTAGCACCTTAAGTTGCTCAATTTGATCTCTGCTCTCAGGAACAAGGTAATTAAGTCAGCTGCAATTTAAGAAAACGAATCTGCCTCGACTTGTGGCCCGTCTTCAGACAGTGCTCCATCCTAAATCATTCGGTAATGTACGAAGCTTGGTGCAGTTCTCCACTTGACTGAGGGTGGTTCATTAGGTCACAATCAGTAATTGATTCTCTGTGTGTCTCTGCTGGTTTTTTTTTTTTTACAGTAATGAGGACTATCTTTTTCTTTCTTTCTTTCTTTTTTCCATCTCCTCTAATATGTTAGCCAAACCATCAGCTGCTCAGCTTGGTGTCAGGATGACTTTGACAGGTTGTTATGATGTGCAGAACATCACAGAAACGTCTCGAACTGCGTTGCTGTGTACCTCATAGAGCCTTAGGTGGTTCCAAAACAAGTGAGAGAGCTTCCAAGGAGACAGTTACAGCAGTGGCTGGAAATGCCACTCCAGGCTTGATGTCCTAACGAAGAAGTTCTTTGTACTGCAGGATCTATTTTGACTCACGGGCAGATTCCGCTGGGTTGGGTGGCGTCTGTAACTCTCCTCCAACATATTCCCGAGCAGCAAAAGCGAAGGGTGAAGCTCAGGACCAAAGCGGTCTTCTCGTTGTGAAAGTTACAAACTAGTCTCTTCTCTCTCTCTCTCTCTCTCTCTCTCTCTCTCTGTGTGTGTGTGTGTGTGTGTGTTTTAAAGTGAGCAATAATTTGCCGATGTCTTTACAGTCTAATTTCTCCTCAAATTCTTTTTATCTTGAGAAAGGGAAATACCTAGCATGAAGGTCGTGAGAGACAGATATGGTGTATCGTTTATTGTACTTCCACTGAGATTCTAAATGACTTCGGATTTCTCTAGAAGAGAAAAATGCATTTCTTTTGTTTTTGAGGACGATAATAAAAACATTAGAATAAAATTTAATGCCGGCTTTTATCTACTAGGCACTTGTTAGCATTCACATGTCTTTCTAGACTTTTCGAGGATGAGGATCACCGTCCCGGGAGGTAGCACTGTGTGACGACACTGCAAACGCTGGCCTGGGGTAACTGTGCGTCGTGGAATAATTCTCTGAAAGGGAGAAATCAAGCCCAGTAACTGACAGCGGGTGGACTTCCTGAAACCTGTAGGGCCTTGTTCAAAGGATGACAAAAAGAGGTTGAGTGTAAGCATACTGTAAAATAAATTATGTTGGTGAACTTTGTCTTAAAATATAAGCCCAAACTTTAGATTATCCCATATTCTCCATTAAACCAAAATTCCTGAGGCTATTGGGTGAAGGACAAAGAGCCCAGGAGTTCGGACTGAAAACTGTGGGAATGATTTTTGTTACATGATGGACACAGTTAAAAGTCTTCTTTTCTGTATCAAAACTCATGATCCTTGGGAGGGTAAACTGAGACGTGTCCAGGCGTAGAGTCGCCGGCATTGAGAACAAACACTTCTCCTCTTCTGAACTGGAAATTGAGGGCCGCAAGGCCTAAAGACAGCTGAGTCACAGGCTTTGTCTCAATAACGTTGGTGACATCATCAGCTACCTCCCGTGTGTCAGTGCGACACCCAGGACTGTCAGTTTCACCCATCTTTGCAGCTCTGGATTATAAAAAGCTTCTATCAACATTAAAAATACTATTTAGCAGGCTTCACCAATCCATCTTTAAATAAGGCACCTACGTTAGGTGAGGCGAGCAATTATATTCTTAGGATAAATTTCATCACACAAACTGCTATGGAATCTCTGACAAAAGATCTTTTATAAATTCAGCGTTGGAAAATAAGTCATAATCCCATCTGGCCCCTTCAGTTTTCTCCAGTCTATGGAAGGAATTCAGCAATGCAAGGCCCTGCAGACTGAAGCAGGTAGAAAAGGCATTAATAAGTCACTGGCAAATAGGGGTGGAAGTGACAGTCATTGCAAGAAATCAGATCATTACACATGTTCTGCTGTTATGCACTGAGTGATTAGCTCTTGACCTAGAACTGGGACCATGGGCCGTCCAAGCTTTCATATTACCCCTCGGCTGTTTGCAAATGTACCCGAGGGGGTAATGTGTGATCTCTAACAGGAAAAGCCCACGTCTTCTGAAAGAGGAGAAGTATGTCCGAAAACAAATACTGTCTAAAAGGATTCTCAAGTTCTTAGTCACAGTATCTTCAAAATTTAAGAGAAGGAAGGAAGAATGGAAGCAAGGAAACAAAATTGCCGTAAGATTTCTGCTTGTCAGTCTCTAACTGGGTGTGGAAGGGGAAGGACTGCTTACGTGATCCACAAGAATATTCTGCTGCCTGCTGCTTTTCTGGAAGGGTCCTTCTGGTTTGTGGAGACCACTAGTTTGACACTGGCTGAGGCTGAGAACTGGGTGCCGGTTTTTATGTAGTGACCGTTATCTGAGAACGTATAAGCATCAGTAGGCACCTGGGCGCAGTACTCTGCTCCACTCTGACATCAAGCAGCAACAAGACATCTTGGCTCACGTGTGCTTTGAGTCACATTAATGCTGGTCTCCCAGGGACAGTAATGAGTGATATTTGTGAGTCGGAAAGTTTCACCTTATGAGGGCCAGCCCTCAGGAACACTCACTCAAGATCTACAGGATCCTCATTACTAGGGAAACACTTCAGCCCGCACACTCTCAAACCCCAGGGACAGTTATTCCTTGATCAGTGTTAGGTCTTCTTGGTCCATAGTTTCCCCTTCCAGGATTGCTGCTATTTTTTCCACCTCGGACGCCTTCCCGCCTCAAACTGTAGTCAAGTCCTGTCACTTGAATCTAGTGTGGCTGCACCTTCTGGTACTTAGGCCGCCTCCCCTCCTGTCAGACTGCGTCTTATCCCGACCCGGAGGAGACATGCTCTACGGCTTTGGACCAGCCACCTGGCCCCTCCCCTCATGTCCTAGGGACCTGGAATTCAGGAAATCCACGATGGAATTCAGCAACACTTGTCCTGGAGACACTTTTTCTACATGCCCCTGGGATTCTGGTTGGACACAAAGCTGTTACCGTTTCTGTCTCCACACTGAACCAAATTCTTCTCCATGTCCTACCCTGCTCGTTCTAAATATGTTTGCTTATGCTCTGAATTCACTCTTGACTCCCCCCTCCCGCTCCCCTACCTTGCGATATATATATTTCAGCCGGACGGAACGGGTTTACCACGCCACTTCTCCCATGTGCAGGCTCCTTTCCATCTCAGGATCTTTACAAAGGACGCTTCCGTGGCTTTGGCGTCTTCCTTCCCCTGGGTCTCATGAAGGCAACTTCATGTCTACTCCAATGTGTTATCTGTACTATCTAGAATACGGCTGAGTAGATGCTGTAGATAACTCAAATACACTGAACGAATTAGTACAATAAATTGGACATATAGGCATTCAAGTGAAGGCTGCAACCTTCGTAGCATGTACTTTAAAAAGTATCAGAGGGGAAAAAATCCTCCAGATATTTGTTTTGCCGAAGCACAAACTCCTGGTTTGAACTTAGTTTAGGATGACTGCTTCTAAGAGTCTCCCTCTCTTTCCCTTTCTCTCTCTGTCTCACGCACACATACATGGAGGCATTTTTTTAATCATGGATGCTTACATGCATTCCCTAGATAAGGTCTGAAGTAACTAGGGGTAAAATAATTACGGCACTAAAGGAACATAAATAACGTGTTTCAAAACCCTGTCTCATTTTTGATCTCAAAAATGTTTTCGTCTATATGAAAAGCTATGCTGAAGGCTAGACTATATTAAAAATTAAAAAAGTTACTATATTGTGCTGTTTTTTTTTTTTGACAAACTGCTTGGATATACCACAAGGGCACAAGCTCCTGCTGGGAAGGGACACCCTCACCTATCTACAAAGGAAGAGAGAAGGGGCTTTGGTGAAGCCTCAGTGAGGTCAGAGCCAGGGGCTGCCACGAGGCTGAAGACTGCCCGGAGGTGGTTGAGAGAGTGTATAGGCTGCCTCATGTGGCGCAGGTGCAAAACCTTCTCTAAACTGCCCACATCGCCTACAAAGCCTTCAGCACTCCTGAAGACTGGAGAGTGTCTTTCTTTTCTTTCCTTCCTTCCTTCCTTCTTTCTTTCTTTCTTTCTTTCTTTCTCTTTCTTTCTTTCTGTTTCTGAGTAGAGCTCAAAGAAGAAAACCAGGAGACCATGGGCAGTTAACATATACAAACATGGTTGCCTGATATCCTATGTTTTTAACTCAATACCTCCCTCCTGCTTCGCAGTAATTTTGGACCCCTTGCTCTCTACACACATTCATCTTTGATACTTTACATCCATGGCTCATGGATGGATGATATTAGTAGAAAAGAGGGGGAAAGTTGTTTTTGATTTAAATTCCAGAAGGAATCAGAGAACACACTTTGCTCAGATTGTGGAGCTATATATGTGAGAATGGTGGGTAACCGAGAGTCACGAGCGAGCCCACTCTTGGTGAGATAAACACAGGCCTTTCATCAGGAGAGTTGAGTTGGAGAGAGGCAAGCACAGATATTGTGGACTTGTGACATCCGAACACGGTGCCCTTCACGGCACGGTAGACACCTTGTAACAAGGAGGCAAAGGCACCCAGAAAGATTTGGGGAATCTGGGCGTAGAGGGAGGACTCTTTCCTAAGTAAGGCTTGAGAGGGACACCAAGAATCCAGAGAGTGGGTGCAGGGGCTGTAGCGTGGAGAGCAGAACAGCTGTGCAGAGTTTCCCAGACCAAGCATCGGTCAGCAGTGACCGCACTGCTCCTGTGTCAGGTGAATGAGAACCCCGAAAGAAAGAGTGGGGTGAGGGCTTCCTGGTCCTGACAGAGGATGCCTGCCCACTGGGATGGGCAGATCTTTGCTCTGCTGCTACCATAATGGGCGTCATGGGCGCCTCCCTTCCTGAAAGGGGCTGGTCTGCCCTCAGGTCATCCCATCGTGGGGACAGGAAGGCACCTTGACTTGAGTGAGTGTGTATTGGACACAGAAACGAACCAGTAAACCCACACACTCGCTCACCCAGCCTTCAAACTGGCTCCGAGAGGTCATCACCGTTAAGAATATGTTACATGTTGTCCGATGTTTCTTTCCTTCCTTTGATATATGCACACAAACTCAAGAAAAGTTTAATAGGATGTATATAGCCAATCATCCACCAATCACACAGGCACAAACACACACGCACATGCTCTCATTTGCCCACAAAGGATGTTTTTAATTTATGTAACATAGGCATATCTTCATCTATTTATGGATAGCATTATTTCATTCTTTTTAATAGCTGTCTAATATTCAATTTAATGGTGACACTCTGATTTATTTAACTAGTCACTTCTTGATGGAAATTTGGATGGTCACGAATTTTAATGGCAGTATGGCACTCCGTTCCGCAAATATCAGAATTTATCAAAGCATTCTATTGTTGATAGGCTAGGTTGTAAGGAATATTTCCTGTTACAAATGGTGCTCAGTCAACACTCCTGCAAATATATCTTTATAGTATGTTTCTTTCTGATAAGATTCATAAAAGAGTCATCGTATGGTCAGAAGGATATGCAAATATCATATTTTATTAGATAATGCCAAAAGACCCACAAAAGTTTGTAGCACTTGGTAATACTTGCCAACAATGATGAAATATTTTTTCATTACACCCTTCACAACAATTGATGCTTACAATCTGTTATCACTTTTGAAAAAAATTGTTTTATCGTTATCTACTTCCGTGCTCCTTGAATCACTCGTGTGGCTGAGCATCTTTTCTCGGTCTGTTTACCATTTGCACTTCGGCCTGCATGTGCTCATTGTCCCTCGAGGGAATTGTTTCTTGTTTTCTTTTGATTTATCCAAATATGGAATATTAATACCCGGGCGGTTGTAGATGTGTCCCCTCCCCAGCAGTCTGCCGCTTGTATCTTAATTTTGTTTAGTCTGGTTTTCTTTGGAAATAAGTTTGTGCTATCTTGTGGCCAAATATGTCATTTTGTCCCTTGTTTTATGTACTTTCACTGCAAGATTACAAAAATGTTCCCTTATATTAAATCCAATATTCTTTTTGTTTTTATTTTTTGGCTGTGCTGGGCATTGTATTAATCATTTTATACTCTCAGGCCCAGGTTTTTATTTTTTTCACATGAAGGTCTTTGATTTAATAAGAATTTATTTTTTTCATAATATAAGGAAAGAATCATTGTTTCATTTTTTTCCAAATGGGTAATCAATTGTTCCCACTTTACATGTCTAAAAAATCGCCCTTCCCTCACTGTTTTGACATGCTAACTCAGTCATAGGTCACAGACTGTAGGTCAAGCCTGCTGCTTGCTGCCTTCCGTGTTTCTCTGGTGCGCTTGTCTGGTCCCAGACTCCTCTAGCTTCGTCACGCTTGCTGTAAATTAGCAGGCTTTCCAACCCTTCAGATTTTGGGAGACAGAAATGATGAGTTAAGCTTTTCTGCCTCCCAGGGGATAGAACATACTGCTGGACATGGTGCTTTTGTTAGAAGAAAATGTGAATTTTTCCACATTTAGGAGAAAATTATCATACTACTTAGTTAAAGCTCAAGGTTATACAAATCACTTCTAATGGGGCTGAAAGTTCTCCCCAGAGTTTCAGTTCTCTCTGATCCCCTCATCTGCATTCACATGCAGATAGGCCCTTCCTGGAGGCGCAGGTGGTTTAGTTCATCCTTCAGCTCTGTCTGCTTCGGCCTTTGCAGTCACCATCCCGGGAAGGAGGTGCTTGCCTCCTGAGGAGCTGCTCCTGGTAAACCTTCAGATCTTCCAGGGCATTGGGAAGTTTCATATTCTCCCAGCAGGAAAGTAGAGACAGAGTGTAGGTGTAAATCTCAGGCAGCTGATTGTTGGGACCCAGAAGCTTCACCTTGTAAATAATTCACTTCAGTGCAGAAAATCTGCATATGAGGATGAAATGTCATTTATAACTCAGAAGATGTTGGCTGGGAACAACGTTCCAATCCCTTCAACTCATTAAGAGCTGCAAAGGAAGAGAGAGTACAGATGATATAGAATAAACTCCCCGCAGCAAGCCCAGACCAGCTAGCAATCCTCAAAATGAAAACAGAACTCAGGGGTAGCCTGCATAACCACCCAGCTCTCTGCAAAGCCAGTGTGTCCCTACCTCGCTATCCCAAGTTGCTTCCAGGCCTGCCCTTCACTGGCCAGGAGCTGTGCTGTCTATGGCTCATTCCCAGAAAGTGAGGCCAACTCACTGGCTCAATGAGAAGACGTACTCTTCCAATTAAGAACTTATCTCCCTGAAATCCGGCAGTCTCTCATAGACAACTGCTGGAGAAACACGATGATCTTTGTAATGAACTCCCTCTCTCTCCTTATTAAACATTGATTGACCATGGAGGAAAACATTCGAATGGAGTTGGAGTCTTATTCCTAGGATGTATGGGAGTTAGTCTTGTTTATTTGTTGGTTCTAGTTTTCGTATGAAGACTGTGAACATCTTCAGGGCAGGAGACGTGTGGCAGAGCCTTGCCTTGAAACTCAGCTGCTAGTGTTTCGGTGTTTTCCTTTCTGTGTGTGTGTGGGGGGGGCTGCGGGGTGAGGCTGGTATGTTGGAAACACAAGATGCCTAGTGGAGAAGGAAAGAGAGAGAAGGGAAGAGAATGTAAAAAAAAAAAAAAAACTCTCTTGGGTCTGATTATAAGCCTCTGAAAATATTTCATCAATTGCACACTTACCTGATACACAGAGACCTTAATTAAGTACTGCTATAATCATTTGAGAAATGAACTCAGAAAAGGGATAAGCTTTCTTGGACTTTCTCTCAAGAGACTTGTTGATGAGTAGGCCGGGAGGGATTCTTACGAATTGCCTGCCTACTGAAAGGCCCCATGTCGCCAGCTGTGATTAGAGCTCCGTGGGCTTTAACTGAGGCAATTCCCATCCTGCCCTAAGGAGAGGTCAGGTGGGAGAGAGTCCCTGCAGGCAGCACTGTCCCTGCGCTCATGCGTGTATCCTGGTGCTCCACTAGGGGTGGATGTTGACATCTTCTGCTCTGGTTTCCATTTTCCAAAGTAATCTGACAGCTGCCCAGTGTCCACATTCTCCTGCGTGGCTACAAATTACTGGTTTGGTGGATGTTCTGCTATTTCTTTTCAATTGATAAGGTTATCCTTACGTTTACCCCCTTTAGAGATATGCTAGGTCTGCCCTTTCCAATCTCGAGGCCCTCAGTCCTGCTTGACTTCTCAGCAATAGAAAAGAACCAGCAATGTGCAGAAACTTGAATACGACCTTCAGTCTCGAAACCAAAAAAAGGAACAGCTACAGCTATAGTTTATAATGTCTGTTTTTTCAAGCATCATATATACGCAATTCTTTATGAAACAATTTATTTTGCTTGAAATAAACAATAAGCTTACACAGTCAAGGCCAGGTATCAGAAAAAAAGTAAAAAAACTAAATTGAACATCAGAAATAACTCTTCAAGTCAACAGCAGCATTTTCACTATCTGTAAATTAGAACAGATTCCCAGAGGATGTTGTGGAAGAGCTTCCTACTCAGTGGAGGACACTGGATTGCACAGTACCTTTAGTTTCTTTTGTCTGTAAAATACAGTAAGTCAAAGTCAAGCGAGTCCAAAAAGACTACGGCCAGTGTGGTATTAGTACTCCAACGAGACTGGAGCATCTAGATCATTGACCGAACGTTTACGTTTTCAAAAATATATTTGATAATGTGCTAACAAGATGTTCTCACGTCATGCCACTCGTCATTGGGTCAGCAGAGGTCCCAACTCATATGTCATGCATTTTGTGCTTCATATCCTGAATTGTAATCTCCTAAGACAGTGTATCAGATAGCAATGGACGGAGAGGACAAAAACAAAGCATCCCGTCCATGGAAGCTGGTGTGAGAGACAGCCAACGTGATGTGAAGAGCCCTATGGTTGAGTTTCTTTCTCAAAAAGACAGGAGGAAACACATAAGAAATTAGATGCACGATTCCCAAAACAACTGTTCCCGCAAATGCTCTGACTAGAGAATTTATAGAAATATTTTCAAGAAATAAAAAAAAAGAAAATCGTTTTCTTGAGAGAAATTGGCAAATAAGAAAATAGTAGATATGGGCTTTATTCTTCCTTTGGGAAATGGCCAATGCGCTAGTTGTTTCAGTTGGTGGGAATTTCCCCCTCTCCACACCTGCTCTTTCTTTCCCCACTGTTCCGTTCATCTGCATGGTAAAACAGGCCCCACTAACTCGGGATGGAGCTCCCCATCAGCGGAAAGCGGCTCTACGCTGGGGAACAGAACTTGACTGATGGGAGGAGAAACTGGAGCAGCCTCTTTGCCAGGGTATTAAGCTGAGATACTGTAGGTACTCAGCCATCCTTCAGTTTCAAAGACAGAGCTACTTGGGCCGCCTCACATTTGCATTTTAATAGTCTACCTGCTAATAGGCCTCTAGCCTTGAGATAGTCAAGGACTGAGGCAAAAGGAGAAAGATGGGATTCCTTAATGCTGCTAAGTCTCTACCTTAGTTATAAAGAGGTAGAATTTGTGGGTTTAATTATTGTTGAAATATATGTCATTGCTTCTTAACTACCAAATCAGCACCCACCTCTTTTTCTTTAAATTCCAAATTGTCTTCAACATACAACTCTGGTAATTAGAGAGTTACTTTGTGCATCATTCACAGACGAATAAGAATTTTTAAATAATTAAATTAGAATAAAATACTCTTCAATCAGATGGGTATTGTTTGACTAGAGCATGTTTTAATGTTATAATATGACCGTCAAGAAGTATCTGTATGGATGGAAATCCAGGAGAATTTCTTACTGGGTCAATGGGGAGGAGGGAGATCCAGCAACATCGCTGGAGTGCGGGGCCCAGTTTAGCCCATTCTCCACTGCTGTGTTTCCCCTTCCCTGTATGGAGCTGGTAGAAGTAAAACTGAGTTTGAGATGAAGGAGCAGAAAGAAATCTGAGCGTCCTGGACCTTAGTTCCGGGACTTTGCTGCTGCAGGATCTTCTAGGTGTGGGCCCCGCCTGCTCCACAGAACCTCCCTAGGAGCTGTGGGAGAGAGTCACTTCCAGAGGGAAGTGAGAGGAAGCGCAGGGCATCCTGAGCGCACAGCAACGTCCTTCTCACAGCCAAGTTTATGGAGTGTCATGTATGGATCACTAGATACCTGGGCTTCTGCACAGAGTCTGAACTTGCGGAGTCCTCTGATCTGTTTATGTTCACCATGAAGCAATTTTTCTGCAAGCACGACTAACTTAAATAAAATAAAGCAAACTGAAAAATTAGCTTAAAGCTTGGAATCACTAAAGAACACATGGAATCCCTAATGGCAATCCCTTTCTGTAGGATTACGGGTAAGACGTGGAATTGCAGGAAGGAGTAGGGAAAGCGGCAGGAGAAGCTGTCAGTTAGCAAGTTCCATGGCCAGAAGAAACTGCCATCGCCAGAGGCAGGACACTTTTGTGGGATGTGATAGAAATACAGAGAATGTTTGAATTTAAAAGATTATTACAGTAAGGGAATGATGTGATAAGCATGTTCCAAGTGAGGGGACTACAGTGAGGGGACTGAAGGCAATGTGCCTTTGACTGCAATCGTTTTTTGTATGTGTGGTATGGAGGGTCCACCACAAGGCCTTCCCTCTGAGCTACACCCAGTAATAAATGGTTTTACATACAAATATCCACTGTGTATTTTCATCAGACTTCATACATTTCTGCAGACCTCCTTAATGCCTTGTCGAAGATGAGGCAGCTTTGCTTGCTTGTTTTTTGCCTTGACAATTACGCAGAAAAGACCAGTGGGCATCTGTCGAAAACTCAGAAACAGAAGGTGTATGGCAAAAGGAGCCTGGGGAGCCCAGGGACAGACCTGGGACGCAGGGTGACCCTCAAAGATTGTGTCATCAAAGGCACTATTTAAGAGTTCCTGGCAGGACCACTGTTATGTCTTAGATCTGGAATATTCCTCACGTATTTAGCCTTTGTGGAATAGCTATAGACCTATGTGTGGTTAGGAGGTGTGCAGCAGATGAGGGGCATGTAGTAGATTGTGGGCATGTGACCTGGGAAGGGAAGGTCACTGAGGCTTGCCCGGAAGGGGCGGATTCCTGGGAAAGGACCTGGAAGGTATATGCTAGTTCTGTCCTTCCTCTCATTTGCCTTCTTATCCACCATGCTGTGAACGGCTCTCAAGCCTATGCCATGTGTTTCCACCGTCGCCAGCTGTCCATGCATGCACCAAGGCCTTTTGAAACTGTGAACTAAAAGAAATCTTTGCTCCTTTAAGCCGTGCATGTCAGATATTCTGTCCTAGGAACAAGAAAGTAATTAAGACAACCATACCGACTGCACAGTTAACCTGAAATGTTTTTTTAAATTTAATCTAAAAGGTCTGAGCTAATAGAGCCACTGTAAAGAACATTCTTGAGGTTTTTCAAAAACACAAAACTGAACTACATCACCCAACAATCCCGCCCTTAGAGATATGCTCAAGACAAAGGGAGAGCTTGAATGTGAATGTTCACAGCTGAACAATGCTACTCACTATTCAGATGGGAATGCTTCCAATGTCCATCAGCTAATGACTGGGTAAGGAAAACATGCTAGGTACAGGTGGCATATTATTCAGTCACAAAAAGGAGTGAAGCAACTAATGGAGTCTGCCACAGGTGTGAGCCTCATATCACCTGTGCCAAGTGACAGCCAGTCACAGGAGGCCACGTGTTGTGTCACTCCAGCTGGTATGGAATTTCTAGAATAAGTGACACGTCATAGAGTCCAAATGCAGAGGGGACAGAAGGAGGGCTGACTAGTAGAGGGTGTGTCTTTTTTTTTTTTTAAAAGAAGCAAATTACAAGTCTTTGCTTACGAAACATTGGAACAATGGTGGTGACCAATTTGGCCAATTTCATCTTAATTAACATGAAAACATAGTAGCATTTTCTTTTTTATTTGCATATCACATGCCTTTCCCCGTCCCACCCTCTGACCCCTTCTCTACTTCCTCTTTCCCTCTCCGCAAAGTCCATCTTCTTCGTTTCCTCCATCTCTCCTTTACTTAGTCATTGTTTGGTTTTCTCATATTAGAGAAACCACGTGATATTTAACTTTCCATGTCTGATTCACTTCCCTAAGCACAATCGTCACAAGGTCCATCCATTTTACAAACAATGACTCAAATTTGTCCTTCTTTATGGCAGAGTAGTACTTCATTGAATATATATACCACGTCTTCTTTATCCACTCATCTGTGATTGGCCATATTGGCTTCTTCCAAGATTTGGTTACTATAAGTTGTGTTGCTATAAACATGAGTATGCACGTATCACTCTTGTATGACAACTTTAACTCTTTTGGGAGGATACTTAGAAGAAGTACAGGTGGGTCAAATGGAGTATCTATTTTCAGAATTTTTTTGAGGAATCTCCATACTGCTTTCCAGAGTGGTTGTACCAGTTTACAGTCCCACCGGCAATGTAGGAGGGTTCCTTTTTCCAACAGCTTTGCCAGCATTTGTTGTTTTTTTTAAGTTCTTAATGTCAGCCATTCTTAATGGAGTTAGATGGAAACTTGATGTTATTTTGATTTATATTTTTCTGATGGTTAAAGATGGCTGAACATTTTTTCATGTATTTATTGACCATTCAGACTTCTAAGAACTATTCACTCATTTTGGCCTCCCATTTTTTGATGGGGTCCGTTATTTTGGGGGGACTAATTTTTTCAGTTCTTTGTATACTGTTGATAACAGTCCTCTGTCTGAGGAGCAGCTGGCAAGGATACTTCCCCGCTCTCTGGGAGCCTTCTTCACGCTGTTGGTTATTTCCTTTGCCGTGCAGAAGCTTTTTAATTCGATATAATCCCACTTGTTTATTCTTGGTGCTGTCTCACGAGCTTTGGGTGTTTTAATGAGCAAGTCCTTGCTTATGTTATCAAGTGCTTTTCCTATTCTGAGGGTGATGAAAATATCCTAAAATTAAACAGCAAATTCAACTCTCTGAAGACATTAAAAACCACTTATTTGAACACGAAGGTACATTTGATTGCAAATAAGTTAGAATTCAATCTATTATTAAACATTGTATTTTGACTTTCATTAAACATCAGCATGTGTGTGCATGAGTGTGTGTGTGTGTGTGTGTGTGTGTGTGTGTGAGAGAGAGAGAGAGAGAGAGAGAGAGAGAGAGAGAGAGAGACGACTTGGTATTGCGCCTCAGGCCTTCTCACTGAGTCGTATCCCCAGTCCTTTTTTAGTTTTGATTTTTGAGTTTTGAGCCAGGGTCTTGGTTGCTCAGGCAAGAAGACTCTTCCAGTCTTCCTGCCTCAGTCTCCCAGAGTGCTGGGTTTATTGGCCTGGGTTATGAGGCTTGGTTAGGCCATTAGTTTATTAAAATGGGAACTGAGAATTTAAAAAGAAAGTTAGAGGTATCACTCATTGAGCCCAATACATTTTATTGGCTGATCAGACCAATAATAAAAATAAAAATAATACCTTGTAAAAATAAAATTAAATGGTATTTTTCTTGTAATTCCCAAACTCTAGGCCTCGCCCCCTTAGAGCTCCTCAGAGCTTGTGCTTGCATGTCAATATACTTGGCGAATATTCAGGGTTTGGTGTTTCAAAATGCTGTGCTCCCTGGATCTGGGTTAGCTGGGAGAATTTGGTGGGAGTCTCATAGTGGTCCACAGCAATCAGCCACAGGAACTGTTTTATCTTGAATTCAAGAACAAAAAGTTAAATAAGTTAAAAAGCCAAGTAATAGAGACAGGAGGGGGCAAGTAGACGTCTTTGTGGAAAGAGAGAAGGGAGGTGGGAGGAGGAGCGGAACGCAGGCGAGACAGCGCAAGTGACCCTGGTGATGATGCGGTAAGCACATGCACCAATTGGTGTTGCGTAGCCATCATGTGTCACAGATATGTGCGAATAAAATACATTTTGGTGAAAAAAGGAGGCTTCACAAGCATTTAGACTAAGAAAATCATTTTGGAAAATAGAAGATAAAAACATGTTCACACAAAACCACTTAATTTAAATGGGCCCAGAGAGGAATAGAGTTCCACAGAAGCCCCCTCAGAGAGAGGCAGATGGCACTGGACACCATCCCAAGCCACGCCCTTGTCATCTTCCCAGGGATTCCAAGGCCAGCACGGTGACCGGCAAGTGGCTTGGATATGTCACCTTGGAGGAAGCTGAACACAAGTGACAGTGGAACAGGAATCTTGTCACGGACTTCTTCTCACTCCCAAGCTCTTTTGTTTAAAATTTTCAACCAGAAAATACCTGTGGGAGAAATAGCCTTAGCTGAATCCTGTAGCCGGAGACACCGCAGGCAGACCTGCATCAGTGCTGTTAGGTACTTCTGTTCTCAAACTGGATTTTTGAGTGGGCTAAGTGTTTCTACATTGATACATAAAATTAACCTAGTGCTTGCAAGCTTCAAGCATGTAAGACCAAGAAAAGTCCTGACACTTTTCACTAATGGCCTTAATCCATGAAGACACCCTCACTTCAGTAAGAGGGTTTGAAATGAATAGAGAAACATCATCAATTAGTTAAAAGCATCTGTAACTGTTTTGTCCATTAGTTTTCAAATCTATTATTCAAGCTGGAACAATAGTTCTATACAACATTATTATTTCAAGAGAACATTTGATGATTTCATCTCAGCTTCATTCAATAATACAGAAATGAAGATCACCTGCACTTGTGAAATGATGAGTTTTGGTTACTAAGGTATGAATTCTCTGGACAAGCAATTGGAGGCTGCTTCCGACTATGCAAGTAGGGGCTGGAGGAATAGCACAGTGGTTGGAGCACTTGCCTAGCAGGTACCCATGGGTTCCATCTCCAATACCAGACAAGCTGAGCCAGGGGGTGCACACCTGTAATCCTGACACCTGGGAGGCTGGGACAGGAGGATCGCCATTAGTCTGAGGCCAGCTTGAGATACGTAGTGAGTTCACGACCGGCTTGGACTATAGAGCAAGACGCTGTCTCAAAAACAAAACAAGCAACAATGAAAACAAAACAAAACAAAACAAAAAAAAACAGGTTACCCAAATAAACCCATACAATGATAATCCACTGGCACTTCAAAATAAGAAGCAACTATAATCACTGAAATTCTTATTAGTATTAGTTGCAACATGTTATTGGGGTGTCTATGTCAGAATTAACACTGAAAAGTTTTCTTGTCTGGCATTTCATGAATTATCTTCTGATAATACAGACAGACAGAAAACATTTTTTCCCCAGAACTCACACATATGACTAAATGCAAGATTGATAACTGGGGTATAGTTCATCTAGTTAACTGGAAGGACAGTTTTTTTTTCTTTGTCGTTTAGGAGGTATATTTAGGATCCAGCACCTAGGAGTTTCACATTAATGCTGTCCTTCCCAGGACTAGAGAAGAACTCTCCCTCAAACTGAAGGACAGGTGAAATCTCTAAATATTTAGAGCCAACCCGGTATACTCACCATTCTAGCTGCCTAGGGCCTGCATATTTTCAGGTCTTGTGCATAGTGGCCGAATTATTGTCATTGTGGTGAGTGACTGTTAAACGCGGCACAAAAGGCATGTGTATTTCCAGTGTCAGGATGGAGTTAGTAATATTTCATCGACCTCATTATATCTGTGTGACACAACACCAGGAGCATTGAAGACCAAGGTTCATGGAATCTGCAGTGCAGGTGGCAGTGTTTTAACAGGTATTGCTAACCTTATAAATAAAGAGAGAAATGTGATTCATATAAATTTGAGAAATCCTGAGTTAGACATCTTCATTGCAGGACTTCTCAATCCCCAAACTTTGAATTCCAGAAATTTCCTTTCCCTTCTCACCCCCCATAAATCTCCGCTTCTTATTATTTGTGCTTTAGCTTCACAGAGGGCAGCAGGAGGGACCAAGGTGTGACCGAATGAAGTTTAAGAAATGATGGTTTAGACTGTGTACCAGAATTTTCTTATGAAGATGAATGACCACAAAACACACAATCTCTGAACATATGCCAACGTGTATTTTTAACTACGGTGGGCCCCGATCTCTGGTTTCTCATAGTGAAAGCTTGCTTTCGGCTTTGTCAGCCACAGTTTACCAAAGACAGTCGCTTATTCCACGCCACTGCTTCAGGTTCGTGGTCAGGATGAGCTCTGGTTTCTGGGCGCTGGCTGCAGATGCGCCGAGTCCTCGAGCTGCATCAGCGTTGCCCCAGTGGCACCTCTTCCTTGATGTATTGGTCAGATACGCTGTCATAACGAATTGCCTCTAAATTTCAGTGGTTAATAACAGCTTACACTTCTTTCCTATGTTAAATATCTCACTGCTCTGACATTGTACAGTATTCTCATTCTAGGATCCGGCTATGGGCAAAGTTTCCTTAGACAGGCCCTTCTTAGGGCAGAGAGCAAGGACAAGGGAAGAGCCAAACCACAGAGCTGTTTTTGAAGCTTCTGCCCAACTGTGCTGTGTGTCATGTTTCACTTCCTGTGGCCAAAGCAAGCCACAGTCTAAGCCACGAGTCAGCCCCCGCAGGTTGCTGGGCAGCGGGTTTGGGCTGAGAGAGAAAGACGGAGAAAAGAGAAGGTGAATACTTGTGAAAGACAATATAAATTCGCACATTCAGCCTGGCAAACGCCTTACCAGGAAATTCCACGTATGCTGTTGGAATCCACTGTCGGCTTCTGGGATTCTTTCCTTCTGTGCTTTTAAGTGATGTCATTTTGGACACCATACTTAGTTCCAACATCTACCCTAATGTCTGGGTGAATTAAATGTTTAATTGGTATCTACAATGATGATAAGGCTTTGGTAAATAAAACCTCCTGAAAGCACAACAACTGTCTTAGTTACTTTTTTATTGCTGGGACAGAACATGCCACAGGTGTAGAGAGAAAAGATATGTTTTAGCTTACAGTGTTAGAAGGTCACAGTCTGCTCATGGGTGAGTGACTAGCAGTGGTGGAATCACATGTGAGGTCAGAGCCAGAGTTGGAGACTGACTGTTGGAGAGGTGATGTCAACTTGAGGCCATCAGGAACCACACCTGGGTTAGGGGTTAGGAACGACGCCTAGATTAGGAAATTAGGAACCAGCCTAGATTAGAGTGTGAGTGATCTATGGGCCAGTGAATGAGCGAAGAGCACCCACCCGGGTGTGGGAGGCCCATAAAAGGAAGGAAGAAGGAAGATCGTCCCAGCTCCTCCCTCTGGGAAAGCCCTCCGTAACTGTCTACAGACACCAGCTGGCTACCATGGATGGCCATCACAGATTTGCTCCGGTCTCAGCTTGCACCTGTCTGCCCATCGCCGATCTTCAGTGGCTGATCTTGAGTCTCTGGGCTTCGCCATTGTTCTTTGAACAACGGAGCTCCACAGCAGGCTCTCACCAGCTGTCCTGCGGTCCCAGACAGGTGTTCTACCTCACGGTGGAGCAGCCATCAATTCCCCCAGTTTTTGCACGTGCAGGCCATCGTCTTGAACTATCTCCGTCCTCAGACTTGTAAGCCTTCCAAGTAGATCCTTTCTGTTATGATTTCTGTAAATTTTGACTTTTGTAAGAGCCCAAACTAGTGCAGAGACAGAGAGCCTCATGGCATGAAAGAACAGAGTCAATTCTGAGAGTCAGAACAGAGTCAGCATGCCCCACTCCAGGTCAAGCCCCGTCCTTCTAGCCAGGCTCCATCTGCTGACAGTACACAGCATTTCAGAAGGCATCAGCTCGGGCGTCGTGGCACGTTGTGGCTGAGCTCGGGAATGGCTTGCAACTCTTCTTCCCTTCTGGAACTCAGCGGAGATCCCAGCATGGCCCAGACACAGAGTGACGCCGCCACTTTGGTTCTGGTGGTGCCACTTCCTCACTATGAGATCTCGGGGGACCGGCCTGACCTCTGTGTCAGGTGTCTTCCGTACAATGCAGGTACGGAAAGCCAGAGCTAAGTGACAAGACGGGACTCTGCATTGTAAGGGAAGAAGCACTGGTACTGGGAGAAGGCTGCTTTGCAGGGTTCTTTAAATGTAAGACTGAAGATCCAGCATAGAAAAGTGGACTTCAAAGCAGGTTTAAAAACTAAGCGGAGTCACAGACCTAAGTAAAGGTAATGTAAAGCTCAGCGAATTTTAGATATTTTACTTCAAACAACTAGAAATGCTACTGAAATATCTATCTGACCATATTTAGCACAATGGCTGAAGATTATTTTTGAAAACCTAACCACGAATGTGTCAGGCCGGCCTTGTTCTCCAGCCAGAAGAGTGTGCCAGTGGAACGTTGGCTTGCCAAGTCACGAAGCATCAGGTGGTAGAAAACAGAATGAATTTGGTGACTGTTGTCAGTAGTTTCTCAGGTTTTTGAGCACTCTCCCTCTCTTTGCTCCCTCGGGTTCAGGCGTCCCCTTCCCCTTGAGCTCCCATACCCCCTGGTTCTTGACCGAAGCGTCCCTGATTAGACAAGATGGATGACATTTGAGAAGTATCGCTGTCCACTCAGGGAAAGAGACAGTGGTGGGATTGCTCCTCACAGTGCTGTCCTACAGCGCCAAGGCCCCGTGTAGGCGTGTAAAATGCCGCTCGGTGATTTTTACTGCATCATGCTACAGTCTTTTGTTGACGCCTGTCATGAGGCAGAAAGTGAATGACTCCACAATTCATGGACCAAGCGAAGGTGGCCTCCTGTCAGAGTCTTAGCCAAATTAGCCCATGTTTCCGATGGTCTCCAGGGAGCTGCAGGGCTTTCCGTTGTTTACTGGACACTCGCATTGCTGCGTTTAAGGGTGGGTGGTGGCCCAAAGGGCTTTGCTTTCCATTTCCTTTTCTCGTGTTCCAAACCCTAAAAATAGAGAGTAAATCCTATTTCCTTTCTATGAAGAGGAAGGTCTTCTTTAATGTGTCAAGGTTAAGGAGCCTTTCGGAGCTCAGGGAAGTCACATTCACGTTGGGCTTGTGAAGACAGAGGTCAGCCTGTATGAGTGCGAACTAGGATGACAAGCTCCGTCCTGCCGGTGGGTCACCGTGGCCTGGCTGGTGTGGAAAAGTGCTGGATGCTGGGTTGACGCTTCTGAAAGAACAGCAGGCTTCGTCCCTGGAGGGCCCTGCGAGCGTGGCGGAGAGAATACTGCTCACGGCTGAGAGGGCGCATGCAGGAAAGGGGAGACGGTCTCTTTAAGACGGGGTTGGCTGGCTAGAGGATCCTGGGAATCTGCTCCGCCCCCGTGGCTGGTAGAAGCCGCGTCCTGCCACCTCCCGGCTTCAGGGCCTTTCATTTGACTCACGGGTGCGCTGCATGGTGGGTTCTTCCTCCCACCCGTGGGACTGGTGGTTCTGGCTGCTGATGCGTGCCAGACTGTTGTTTGTGGCTAAGGTGCTAGCTCGGCTCCGGGCGTCCTCAATTTCCGACCCAGGCTGCCTGCGCTCGCAGACTCGCACCCCGTAGTGGGCGGATTCTGCTCGGTGGTCTTTGGGTGGCGGCACCGTGATGTCCTCGTGCAGCTACACAGTGTGCCCACATCGGGTCCCTCAGATCTCCTTACCTCCCTCCTCACTCTGCAAGACCGGGGCCTGTGGAACTCTGCGGTGGCCCACTGGGCTCCGAGCCCCTTCTCGGACTTGGGACGACCCCAGGACCCCTCCCGCTTGGCCTTTCATGTTGCAGCCCTTCCCTCCACACGCTTGACAGTGTCTCCACAGACCTCCGGAGAAGGCCTCCCCAGCCCCAGGGCGGCCATTTTGACGGCCAGGCGCCACCTCCAGCTCTGTGTGATTTGTTTCCGCCGAAGGCGTCACCAGCCTTCCGGTTACGGCCGTGGCTACTGTTCACACCCCTCTCTCTCGCCTCTCTTCCTACGGGTCTGACTTCACCCTGCTCTCGGAACTCTTGCCCCAAGCTTTAAAATCCTAAATTCAGCTCTGATTCAGACCCTAGTGCTGGAGCCTCCCCACACCTGCCAGGTCCACAGCATCGTCTGACGCTGAGTTCCGAACTCACGCCCCTTCGTGTGCTAAGACACTCGCAGACCTGCCAGAGAGCTCGCTGCTCATAAAGCAAAAACGTCTCAAACACTTTAAATTGCCGGCTGTGCTCTACGTATCTGGCCTCTCTTACCTCCACACAGCTCCCTCTGGTCCCGGGAGCCAGCTCTCCCCATCTGAATCCTACTCGGAGACAGCTTCCTCCGAGAAGTCCCTCTGGCCCCGGTCCTTCCCGGGTTCTGTGGCACCTGCCAGTCGTCACACCTTGTGCAGTGTTTTGTCTTAGGTGCCTCTTCTCTCTTCAGTTCTAAGAAGGATAAATCAAGAATACTGGCTTCTTCATATTCGTATTTCTCATTTATTATACAAGCTGCCTTGACTACAATGAGCCCTGAAAGATAATTTATTTTGTTCTGTTGGGAGAAAGAAGAGAGACTTGTCTAGAGATAGTCTGGTTTTGTGAGAGGGACAGTGCATGTACCACTTAACTGCAAAAAACCCTTATAAAAGTCTCCTTCTAGTTTATGTTAGGCTCTAGTCTGCAAATCAGAATTAGAAGGACCCATGAAAGATCTATCTAGAAGACATCATTTGTCTTTGGGCATAACTTTTTAGTAATATTTTTCATATTATATATGTTATATATCTTGTGTTGTTTTCAAATCTTTGAACTGAGATATGGTTTTAACAAAAATTTTCAAGGAAAAGGAATAAATTAAAAAACTGAGACTTACTAGTGACTAAAATGCTTCCAAAATGCAAGATAACAGAACTAGCTCAAGCAACTGCAATAACCTAAGTATCTGCAGTTAAATATAATTTGCATAATCCTAGAATAGAATATGAGCCTTCAGATATAAAAAAGCTAATAAGATCAACATTGATTGTTTTATTTTTTGATTGCTTTTGAAAAAATGTATTAGTATGGCTCTGTATGAATAGGTCTCCATGAGTAAATTATGATCAAAATTCCAAGCCATCATAAATTAAATGTGTTTTTTTCCTGCTTTGGTATACAAGACTTTCCATTAAGCTAGCCCCATATAATATACCTTGGAAGTGTTCAAGAAAGCCTTGTAAATTATAGCAAGTATTTAAAATGGTAAGTAGACATTGGAAAAGGCCACATTAGGATTAATGAATGAAGGGGTTGATACTGAAAATGCACTTGTAAATAAATAATACGAAAAGCAAAGATGACACATTGTTAGGTTAGAGTTACAAGTAGAGCATGACAATAAATTGGAGGGTGGCAACTGTGTTCGTGAAACTTCAGTGTCTTTGTAGGAACATTTCTAATTTCTTCCCAGCCTGAACTTCCTACTCTCATTCAGTCTATGTTGAACCCTGAAACTTTTCCCATACCTTTTCTTCAGATTTGGGAGTGCCTGAGGCTTCTATCCTTAGCTGTTTACTCCCTGGCCGCCAACATTCATAAATTGCCCACCCAACCACTGGGGACACTAGCAGATGGAGCTGGCTGAGTTGCGAGATTTAGTATTTTGTCTTAGCACTCCAGAATTAAAGGCTTTGGGGATGGAAGACCATGTGGATTTGTGTTACTCATGAGAGCACAGAGCAAGAAATGCATACACAGGCAGGGTGTGCTTTACATACCTGTGCTCATTTGTTCCAGTGAATATTTGGGGCAGTGAACTCCACTTTAAAGAGGGTGAGAGCTCTCCATACTGCTTTCCAGAGGGGTTGTATGAATTTACATTCCCACCAGCAGTGCAGGAGGGCTCCTTTCTCTCCACAGCCTCGCCAACACTGATTGCTATTTGACTTGTTGATATAGGCCACTCTCTCTGGGGTGAGATGGTATCTTAGCGTTGTTTTGATTTGCATTTTCCTTATGGCTAGAGATGTTGAACATCTTTTCATGTATCTGTTGGCCATTTGAACTTCTTCATGAGTGAACTGTCTCTTCATTTCGTTTGCTCACTTTTCAGTAGGATCCTTTATTTTGGTGGGCTTACTTTTCTTCAGTTCCCTGTATATTCTGGTTGTGAGTCTCCTAATAAATATCCCCTTTGATCTGGCGACACCCCTCCTGGGAATATTCCCAAAAGAGTGCAAAACAACGTATAACAGAGATACATGTATACCCATGTTCATAGCAGCACAACTAACAATAGCTAAAACATGGAAGACACCAAAATACCCATCAACAGACCGATGGATACACAAACTGTGGTATTTATACACAATGGAATACTATGCATCTATAAAGTCCAACAGCTTGGAGGCTTTTGGAGGCAAATGGAGGAAACTTGAGACCATCATGCTTAGCGAAGTGAGTCAGAAGCAGAAGGTGAAATATCAAGTGGTTTCTCTGATATGAGAAACCCAGATCACAACTATCTCATGGGACTTACAGTGAAAAACAGAGGGAACTAGAGGGGTGGGATTGGGAGGGAGGGAGGGGTGAGTAGGGGGAGGGTCAAAAGGAGAGTGGGAAAGCCCTTGTCACCTTGACAAGATATGTACGTGTACAAAATGCTCAACTTCAATGTAAACCTTAAATTTTGCACTTATACATATCAATAAAGTGGGGGAAAAAGAGGAGGATGAGAAAAGAACAGTGCACATTTGGACATTTATTTAAGAATTTGTGTGGCTTTGATGGAATTGAGTGGAAACACTTAAAAAAGTATCTTGGGTATATTTAAGTTCATAGAATGAAGTTTAATTAACACTCTCGTAAAGCATACCCACTTGCAGCTATATAAACTCTGCTTTCCTAAATTATCTGTGTTTATAAATGAATGTGCACATGTTCCGTGAGGAAGGAGAGAGAGGCCCTTCTGAGATGTCCAATTTCTTTAGCGCCTAAGTATGAAGAGCTTCAATTATGTGATTTGTCATACCTGTTAGATTTTCCATTTGCTAAAGATGATTTCGACTTGAACCACTAGAGACATGATTTTAAGATTATGCAGAGATGCTTCACTCAGGTAAGTGGCAAGAATAAGCACAAGGATAAAGGCTAGCTTTTGTTTCACAGAAGGAATAACAACATGGGTAGAAAATTTACAGTGTCATATGAAGACCTGACAGCAGGCCTGAAGCTCCAAGAGAGCACAAGACTTGTTAGATTTAAAAAGATGAGTAGTGTTTTGCTTCTGATAAATGTGGAGAACCCTGCGTGAGAATAACTCTCATAGATAACAATTATGAAGACTGGACACAGTATAAAAAACCCACCTATTTGAAGGCATTGGAGGATGATTAAAGGCAGGCAGAAATTGGAGGAGAATCAATCCTCAAATGAAGGGAATCTACTGGGTGTTGTTAGCATGTGTTCATTTCTTGCCTGAGGGGACTCCTAGATCTGCACAGGGTGGCTTGGGTAGAACTCAAGGAGAAAATTGTACATATTCTTATTGGCTTGAGAAGTCACTGGCAGAGTTTAGGGTTAGCAACAGCTGGAAGCTGAGAGGGAAACACAGAAATTTAGGTTAAGGAAGGGACTACTTCTCCCCTTCTTTTGTGCCTAAGCATTGCTCTAATCCTATTTTACTGCTGAGTGGTACATGCAGAGAGAAGATCTTCAGTTTCCTAGCAAAAGCAGGATCTATAATCTAGAGGTTGATCAGTGTGCACTACTCGTTTCAGGAAGTCAGAGCTTGAAGCTTGAGTTCAGTCAAGTCAATTGCCTTTTGGAGCAAAAATCCATGTGCTGTAGAGAAAAACAAAAGAATCCAGTCTCTAGAATGGGCATGCGCAAGGCACTGTGGATTACTAACAAACAGTGACTAGTTGTGCTCAGAAAGTAGAAAATTTGACCCAGAGTCAAGAAAAACTGACACTGATTGAATATCAGCATTGCAGTTAGCAGTCAAGGATTTTAAAACAACATTAATAAATATGTGGAAGGATTTAAAGGAAAATATGATTATAATAAGTCAATGAGCTAGGAATCTCAGTAGAGAAATCGAAACTACAAAAATTAATGGCAATTCTTGAATGGAAGAGTTCAATGTTGAAATATTGCTGGATGATTAATGGTATGGAGGAAGTGGAGGAGAGTCAATCCTCAAATGGAAGGGCCTGCCTACTGGGTGTAGATTGTTGAATGGAGAAAAGCTGTGACCAAGTTAGAAAATCAGCAATAGATGCTGAAACTACACAGTGAACGTGACGTGAGGAACAATTGTTGATGTTGTCCGAGAAGATCTCGCTACAAATTTCTTACCTCTTACAAATGGGAAACAGGGGGCTAGAGGAATCAATGGCTCAGGGTTTAAAGTGCTTGCCTAGCAAGCACTACATCAAGTGCTAAATACCTGACTGATTCCATAGCACCACAGAAGCCGGGCATGGTGGCGCATGCCTGTAATCCCAGCACTCGGGAAGCTGAGGCAGGAGAATTTCCATGAGCCCAAGGCCAGCCTGGGCTACAGAGTGAGGCTTTGTCTCAAAGAAAGAAAGAAAGGAAGGAAGAAAGAAAGAAAGAAAGAAAGAAAGAAAGAAAGAAAGACAATAGAATGGATTCTGTTTTAACAAGTGATCGAAGCTAATATTGCTCACACTGGAACAGACTGATATCATATGACTATTCATGTGGTGCATTGAGGCCACTTCGGGGAATTTTCTGCCCCCACAACATAACTTGAATACAATTACGATTACGAAGAAACCTCAACAGCCCTTGTTCAGAGGGACACGTGAAAGGATTTTGCACTCTGGGAAATGGTAATAGGCAGAGAGACAATAGATGAGTGGTCATTTCAGGTGAGAGGACGCTGAGCAGACCCAATGGCTCCGCGCTGCCCATGGGGCCTGGGGCTGGTCCTCCGACCAGGGTGGGGAGTTTGTAAGATACCAGCAGCACAACTGGCGCATTGTAGCCTAGGCTGAATTAAATGATCATGTTGTTACAATATTAAATGTTCTGATGCTGCTAATTATACTGTAATTTTGTAACTCATATAAAAGGAAGCCCCAGGTGGGTAGTGCTAGCCTGCGATCCCAAACTTCCGGAAGGCTAAGGCAGAACGATAGCAAGTTGAAGCTCAACCGGGGCAATTTAGTGACTTAGTAAGACCCAGTCTCCAAATCAAAATAAGAATGGGCGGGGGGGATGTAGTTCAGATGAAAGCACAACCCAACCCAACCCAACCCAACCCAAACAAAGACGTTCCTCAAATAACACTAGAAACAAAAAGAGAAAGAAAGCAAGAAAAAAGGAAGTTCTTTATTTTAGTGGATACACACTTGATATTGTGTTGGATCTGGAATGCCCCCCCCCCCCCACAAAGTCTCATGTGTTTGGGTGTTATGGATTATCTATGGAACTGTGTGCTGTTGGGAGATTGGGGCCTGATCTGGAGGGGTAGATTGCCGGCAAGTAGATTGGATTACAGGGTGTAAATGAGGTGTAACACTTTCCACACTCAGAAGGGATGGAACACTGAGACTGGGTCCAGAAGGGGCAAATCACTGGGTTAGGACCTGGAAACACACACACACACACACACACACACACACACACACACACACACAGACACACAGCTATGTTCCTCTGGGACCAGATTGGACTTGGTGGAACTTGGCTTCCTGTTTGTCATGTCGTGAGAAACTGCCTCCACCTCTGCCTCTGCCATGTACGTCCATTGCTGCGGGCCATCCCTGAATGGACTGTGACCTTCTGAAACTGTGAGCCAAAATAAACCTCTCCTCCTTTAAATGTGTAGACGACTGGTATGAGTCACATCAGCAAAAGTAACCGAGACACTTGCTAATTTAGATGCAAAGAGGCCCAGTGTTGCCATATTACTCTCAAATAGTTCAGAAGAAATACACATCTTTCTCCTCTAGGGGCCTCCTAGGTGACTGCCCCTTAGGGTATTGGAAATGATGGCCTCCATTTTCCAGCTGGCCAGGGGAAGGTGACCCCTGAACACTCACTAATGCTGAGAATGATTAGTTTGCCACTTTCCCACATTCCTTCTGGGGGCTGGATATGGCTCACACATTTGGCATGTAAACATGCACCGTCCAATGTTTGCTTATCTCCCTTGCTTTAAAGATGAAGCAAATACACAGAGAAACAAGATGCAATTTGAGTACTAAGCCGACTAAGTTAAAAATGCTCCCTGGCCCTTTAAAGACCCAGCTACTATTTAAGCGGATATTTGTGCTGAGTTATTAGCACAAAATACACTGAATGCTTACTTCACTTTCATTCTGTCCCCATTGAACTAGGCTAGCATTTATCTCATCAGGAAAGTGGTAAAATAAGTAACCAGCCAAGGAGGGGAAGATGGAATTCCCCTCAGGTCGAGCATCAGTAGCTGTCCATGTCCTATGAACCCATGGTCCATTATCCTTCGAGCAGCCTTACCTACATGCTAAATAGAAGTAGTTGCCATGAGGAATAAAGTACAATACCTGGGGCTTTCTCTAGAAGAAAACTGACCTTATCTACTGGCTCTCATGAGGAAAGGGATTTAACTCTTCTTTTCCCATCGCAAGATTGGGCTCAAATAAGAAACCAAACCACCAATCCAGAAAACAATCCTTTCGGCAATCTCGGTCTCTAAGCACGATGAATGGGTGCTGCTTTTCATTTTGGGAGCTCCCCTTGAGCAATGACCTTGATCAGTTGGGAGGCAGGTAGGCTCCCCGGGCTCCTGCTGGTGAGGCTGTCATCTATTTCAATTCCATGGCCAGGTAGCTTGCATCTGTTCTGAGAGTGCTGACAACATTTTCATCTCATGCAAACCTTTAGAAACTTGTGGGGCATGGTTCACAAAGGATGCCTACAGTCCTTCACCCTCTCCACATCCCAGGGAAGCTCGTGTGTCTTGTTCTCCAAGGGGGGGGGGTGGGTACCCTGACCTCCATAACAAGCTGTCCGTTGTTTTTGTTTTGATGAATTTTCTACCAGAAGTTCCTGGAAACCACTGTTCTAGGGACTGATGGAGACGGCGACGTGGCTAACATGACAGAGGCCCCACACTTGGGTTGTTTTGGGGGAGTTTACTCGTGCTTTCTGATAGGTTGTTGCAGATTTGTCTGTTAGGTAAAGGTTTCTGCACACCACTTTTACTTATCCTAGATATTTATCCAGCTCTGAGGAAAATCCCTCCATAGTTTTATGCCTTTTCAGCAAACCAAAACTCAGCCTTGCTGAGAGGTTGGTTGGAAATCACCATTCCCCAGAACCTTTAGGGAATCTCAAGGTTGGAAGAGTCCATGAGTGATAGACATGATTAGGTAAAAACGGAAATTCCACAGTCCATTACACCTGGGCGAATGATTTCATTCAGGGTAGGAGGCCAGGGAGGGGGGCAGAATCATACAAGGCTCCTTCCGATGGGTCCCGGTGACCATCTGTTCTCATTTGTTTTATGTCTAATCATAGGACATGTTCTAGTCTTTGGCTTCTTCATAACCATTGTTTCAAATTCCTTAAAATAGCAATCCTTTCTCCTTCTTTGGTGTTCAAAATTGCGAAGCAGATAGCTCTGAAGAATTCAAGTCACCATCATAAATCTTGAGTGATTTTAGAAAGATATATAATACTCCCAAATGATGGCATATTTCCCGAAGACCAGTAAAACATTTCTGAGTGACATGTGGCCGGGCAGTTGTGCCTCAGCTGCAAACCTCAGGAAGAACACGAGGCAAGAGGAGCAGCATTTTGTGAGTATTATTGGCTATATCTTTTGTTTTTAATCTGTGACTGAAGAGGCCTATTTTATACTATACCTGAAAAGTGCTGGGATTTTTCATTGGCCATCAAACCCAAAGTTGGTGTGGGACAGGGGAGGGAGGAGAAGGGAGGGATCCGGAGGAGACAAAGGGGGAGTAATTCCAGTGTCTGAGAAATAGGCGGTGGCTTCGGAGAACGGTTCCAGCACTTACAGGCAATTACGGGGGTGTGCCTGTGCGTGTAGGTTTATTCACAATCTGTTCTGTACATTAACTGAATTTGTAGTTTCAATCATTAATAGGAAAAAAATCCAAAACAAAACCAAGCAAAACATACACACAGAGAACTGCAAAGTCCCTTAAGTGGCAGGCCTGTTCTGTCAATCCCCAGAGACCTCCACCTTGAGTGCTGGCTTGGGAGGACGAGGCAAGAGCCACAGCAGCTGTTAGCGAAAGTCAGCAGCGATGGAAACACAGTTGTGAGAGGTGAGCTGGGAATGCAATTAAACCTGGCTAAAATTATGCATTTGTTTGGCTTCCTGGCAGAGCATAGAAAGGCTCGTGTGGGAAAAAGATTGCACTGGGTACAGCGATGGAGCTGAAGGGGAAAGGCCTCTTCCCCGCTCCACTGGGGGCTCATGGGGGCTGGGGTGCGCGTGTTCAGCCCGGAGTGCACAGTGCCTACCACGTCTGGCAAAGCTACTCTGAGGCGCGTCACCTGCAACCCGGTGTGGACCTTCAGACACGGCACCCTGGAAACAAGGAGCATTGCAGCTCACTCACGAGTTTTAGAAATGCCCTGAGTAGTTGTAGAGATCTCCAGAATCACGGATGGCAACGATGTGTCTCTGCACTTTGCTGTGGGGAGTTATCTGCTTTTTCAGTTTGGCGACCCCACCACCCGGGTTTGCCCATGCACAAGCAAGCCTCACCCTATGAGAACAAACGATGAGGAAAAACTCAAGGGGAAAGTTGTTGGGGGTAGAATCATATTCAACCAAAAACGGAAAAATGATCTTCCTAGAAAACCCCCCAACAACTATCCCCTTGAGTTTCTCCTAACCGTAGCAGGGCAAGCAGTGCACTGGCACATGCCAAGCCCATGTATGGGTGGGGGAGGGGGGGGTCGCTGGGGTGAGCATCTGTCTGTTTGAGGTCAAGGACAGAATTGCGACCTAATGTGTGTTGTATATCTGCACCTGATTTCAAAGATGAGGAGAGGAGGAAGGTCATCCTATATCCTACAACTCAGTACATCACAGGGATGGTTCTATATCAATTAACAGTTATAGAATTGAGAGCGGTTCCCAGGAACACCAAACCAGTGTACAAAGTTTTCTGCAACTTGGCCCAATAGTACACAGTTTTCTGAATCTGCACTTGACTGTTTCAAAATGCAGGCTTTGAAGAGTCCCCTGAGACCTGCATTGCACCCACAATTATAAAAATATTTAAAGTCACAGAAAAAATATATATAGCTGTGCAGACACAGTGCTGATTTATTGGTTGGCTTGGTTTGGTGCCCACTGGAAGGAAGGCTTCAGGCTGACAGGAGCCTCAAAGTAGCAGGCTCCGATCCATATGTTACAGGGTCAGCCCCAGAAAAGGAGCAGGCCTGAAGTAGGAATATAATATAGGGTTTTGGAAAACTCCCCTACATGAGCGGGAGATGGCATTGAAAGGTATGCGACTATTTATGTGACACAGAGTCATATTAGTAATGACGGGGCCACATAAATAGTATTGTGAATTTTGGAATATGGAAATTAAAGAAAAATACTTCAAACCCAAACCGTGCATTATGAAAAATAACAAATCCTTCTAAACACCATTTTTTTAAAAAAGGAGATGAAAGAAAGGCAAAGGACTACAAGCATCAAGTGTTCATTAGCGATAACAATTACATTTTCTAAAAATACTTCAAAATTTTTGAGTAGTAAGGTTGTTGTATAGGAACGTTATTTTGTTTTTGATTTCTTTTAAAATGTCACCTACAACTTTCACACTCATGCTGAAATACTGCAAAGGGCTGGTGTTTCTCTCTGGGAGCACGTGTGTGGCGTGCTTGCTTATGGCCTTCCTGCATGGAATCTTGGTCTACAGAGCGCTCACCAGGCGGTGGCTCCTGTTTCTTCACCGTGGCTTCGGCATCTCTACCATGGCTCCCAATCAATCCCCAGCTGTCCTTGGTGTCTCCCAGTTTCTGAAACACAAGGGCCTTTGTGTCTCTTGTCTCTCCATCTGGAATATTCTGATTCGGATTCCGCACCACTTTCTTTCTCTTCTTAGGACCGGCTTCCACACCAGTGCAGGGCCCCGTCTTTCCCCTGCCACCCTAGGCTTTCCGCTCCTAAGCACCAGGTGCCTTCTTCCCATGGTCACAAGCGAGGCCCAGTTGTCTTTCTTGATGAGTTTCCTTGCGGTAGGAAAACAGTGGAGTATATACGCAAGGATAGAAAGCACATCGATAAGAACAAGTAGAGAACTCTCGTGATGCTCCGGTTGTTTTAGCAGTGACCCAAAGAGCAGTGCTTGTTGCATAGGAGATACGGGCACTTGCTTGGATTATGAATTACCAAGGGTTCAGTGACAGGACAAATGCATAACCACGTTTGCTGACATGATACACAAGGGCTGTGTTGGGGGAGTCAGATGAGTCTAATAATAACAACTTTCAATACAATACAAATAAGCCACGACCAACCAAAATACAATGTGAGGAAGGTAAAAAAATAGAAGACTACTTCATAATACAATTGTATCTTTAATATTCCCTTCATCATACTTAAAAACTTCAGAAAACTTGAATTGGAAACTACTCACAAATATATATTAGGTGTAGTTTTGGGCAGTTCCAGAGGTAGCAGATTAATTACTGGCCCCTACTCCCAGCTCGTTAGCTTAATGGGTGGTGTGATACCGGCTTGAGCATAGGTTAGAGCAGTGTAAACTTGACCCACTGGTGGCCATTTGGGATAAGGACACTGCGTTCATCAGCTTTGGTTGTTGTTGCCGAGACCAAGCATCCGGCACATACGTCTTAAAAATGAGAAAACTTATCTTGAAACTCCAAAATGTTTCAGAGCTTTCAGTCCATGGCTGGCTAGCACCAAGACACAGATGCCACGTGGCAGGGCTTGGTGGACGAAGGGCGTTCAGTCCAGGGTGGCTGGGAAGCAGAGAGTGTCCCGTCAAAGGCAGGCAGGCCCTCAGTGACCTCCCACTATCAACTCAACGATGGTTGATAAAATTTGTGCCCTTATACATAAAGCTTTGGGAAATGCTATGTACTTGAACCATGACATTCATCTAAAGATTCAAATGTCTGGCTGTTCTTCCCAAATCCTGAATGGTAGCTATAAAATGCAAGAAAAATATTCCTACATCAAAAAACATCATTAGATTGTTGAAGGTTTTGGAGAATGGATTACGAATTGCTTAAATACATTTAACCAGTTTATATCATTTTTCTTATTAATATGATTAGATTATTTAATAAGGTATTATGTGATTTGCATAAAGTTATTTTTTAAGAAATGTAAGTTGAATTCGTTGAAATGACTCAGTAAAGTCAAGTTGATAAATTGCTGATGATTTAAGTGCAGACAAGAAAGCCGTTAATGCCTAGGGATAAAAGACTTAAGTTTAGGATTCTGACTTAAATTGCCAACAAAGTTCTTGCATTCTTTTTTCACTTTAAAGAAATACGTAGAGAAACTCAGACGTGAACGTGGGGTGTGGTTGGTGCTGAACAACGCAGAATGGCTCCAGCTTCTAAAGAGGCAGAGGGCTTCAGCGAATGAGTGCCTGTTCGTAGCTTCCGATTAAAACTTTAGAACTAGTGAAAGATGAGCAAATTTTAATGAATTTTCTTTATTAAAAACATATGAATTTCTCTATTAATGTGAATGTAACTGATAATAGAAATATTGCACTTGCATAAACAAAATAAAAGACAGCTAAAATCTTTTTTTTTCAAGCCTGGCAACCTATGAATAACACACAGAAAGGTTTATTTATTATTGGTGACTGGAACAGGAAAGACATTGTACTATGTCTCACACCCTTCAGTTCTTAAGGCTAGTCACGTTTGCGTTGTTTGTTTTGAGACAGCCTCCAAACGCAAAGCAAATAGAATTAGAACTAATCTCTTGAAAAAAAAATCAATTTGACATGAGACTTTCTAACTTCCATGATTGGATGTGAAGAAGCAATGGCCATATCGTCACCATTCAGAGAAAATAAATTTTGAACTTCTAATTCTATATTAATAAAAGCAGAAGTTAAGTAAGAAAGTAAGTTAAGAAGCACTTCTCACTTACATAAGACTCAACATTTACTTCATTTAGAAAACTTACTCCAATGTTTCTCCCAACACTGCAAGGACAGGGGTAAAAGACAGGTAGAGAGTAAGTGAATACATAGACCCCTTGTCTTTCGCTGTATGACTTAATTGATAATCTCTAAAATGGAAATATCAGCATTTGTATTGTAGCCATATATGTGCATTACTTCTATTATAACATTAGATCAGTAGAGCAATATCTGAGAGTTATATTGGTTACTTATGACTTGGAGAAAATTACACCTACATTATGAAAGTTATTTCCAGCTTTTTCTAATACATCATTTCAAGGCTGAATGAAGCAGAAAGAGAATAAGATTGCTCACAACAGAAACAATAACTTCATAGTTCTATTTTAAGACGTTTCTTCATGAAAATATTTTTTGGAAAGTGTATGTAGTAAAATATTAATGCAATCTTCAACTCTATATTTTATTTAACCAATAATTTTAAGGGTAACTTTAAGAAGAAGGACATAGAATTATAAATGCCAATTAAGTACTGAGGTGTATCTTCATTTAGAATCAGAATAGAAATCACAAAGCATTCTAAGCTTATGAAAGCTTACAAATATCCTAGACACTACAGTGCATTAAAATTCTACATTGTATTAACTAGCTGCCTGACATAGCATAAGAATTCTTATATTTTTACCTACTTTTTGCCTGCTTTCTCATAACACTGACCACACAGAGCCCAGATTTTAATTTCTAAATACTCTCTCCAGTGAAAGATGCCATTGCTTCATAAAAAACAGTTATCGTTTATTCTGAAGTGCATCAGGGACAACAATATCACTTGAACCTGGAACACAGTTTGAAACTAAAAAATAAAGAAGATCTTGAAAAATTTCAAGAACATTTCGAAAGACACAGGATCAACCTACAGAAGCCTCCAACAGCTAAATCTGAAATAATTTGAGTAACAAAATGAAAACTGATGTATTAGATTATGACCCATAGAATAAAATAAATATTCATGAGTCTACGCTGATATAAAAGGGAATAAATTAGTAAGTGGAGAAGTCACAATTTTTCCTTACAGAAAAATTGAAACTAATCCATGTAGAATAAATGAAAGAAACATAAAGATTACCCATAAGCAAACCTCACAGTGATGATTTATACAGGGAATTATCTACTGAGGGATACTAACATTTGGGCAAAATTTAGAAGAAAAACAATATTTACATATACTCAAAGGCTCTTTCCTAAAAGATTTGTCACCTACAAAGGCATAATTAATGACTTTTTGTCATATAGTAAATACGATAGGTAACACTTTCACCAAGTAATCAAATTTACACTAGCAATTAGTTGTACGAGATAGTGCAACTGGATGTGACGCACTCAAAGGAACACAAAATTTTTGTAATAGTCTTACCAAAAATTCATAATCTCAAATTAATCACGACAACCACACGACAATGAAATCCAGGGACAGTCTATAAAGTAACTGAGCTGGTCTCATCAAATAAATCAAGTCAGAAAAGACAGGGACAGCCCGAGGACCTACACAGACCAAGTTTCTCAGAGGCACAACAAAACACAACGTGGATTCTTAGGGTGGGTCTTGGAACAGAAGTTAGGCATCAAGGGAAATTTGTTTCAGGTCAGCATTTCGGCTAATTGTGTTATACCAATTAATTTTCTAGTTTTAATAATTGTATCATGTTTACATAAGTAGTTAATGGCATCTAGTGGGTAGAAACAAGGGTTGCTGTCAGGGGAATCTGTCGAAGGGTTATGTAAACTATCTGCATCATTTTTGCAACTATTTTTGGTAAGCCTAACTTATTTCAAGATTTAAAGTCTGTGTGTGATCTACATATCATTACAGACAGGGCAAGCAAAAGCCATGAGGAAAATTTCTACAAGTGTCGGGCATTTTCCTGTAAGCTTTTCTTCTCTCGATACCTTGAATTCTTAAGTCTTACCCATCTTAGAAATTACAAAGTCTAAGTCTAGTTTTCCTCTTGCCAGCATTGTCAGGCTATGAAATTCTCAGCTGACTCTTGCCTGGCATCAAGAATTGGCAAAAAGTAGCTTTCACTTCTTTCACTGAATTCCTCTTCTCTCCAGGGTCTTGGTCCCTCCAGTCCTGATAGCCTTGACAAGTCCTAGGAGCATTAAAAACATTTTAACTCAGATTTCCAATTTGCTCCCACTGGGCCCATTGGTCTCCACAAATTACTCAGTCATGGCTCAATGTAGAGTTTCCTTGCCATTTTCTTTAACAGCTTATTGAGGTATAATTTACAATACATAAAATACACTTGTTTTAAACATACAATTTAATGGTTTGTAGTATATTTACAAATTGTGTGGCTACAAGCATGATTCAATTTAAGAATATTTTCTTTCCTCCATTATGTTTTCGTGTTCTTTCAAAATTCATCCCCATTTTTACCCCGGCCTTAGATAGCCATTACTTTACCTAATGTCTCTATAGGTTTGATTTTTCTAGGCTTTGCATATATGTGCAATCATGCAATATGTGGTCTTTGAGGACTGTTTTTTTTTTTTATTTTGTATACTTAGGATAATGTTTTTGAGGTTTGTTCATGTTTTCAGGAGTATCAATGTCTTATTTTTATTGTAAAATAGCACTTATGATATAAATATGTAATATATTGTTTATTTATTTGTAAATAATACTTGGGTTGCTTCCACTTTTTGTTTCTGAATCATGCTACCGTGAACATTCATGTACAAGTATCTGTGTGCTCTTTTATTTTTTTTGGAGTGGATATGTAGAAGTAGAATTGCAGGAGAATTAGATAAACCTGTGCTTAATTTTTTTCAGAAATTGTCAAAATTGTTTATTGTAGTGACTGTTCCATTTTATATCCTCCCAGCAACACAGAAAGATACAAATTTCTCCATCTTGGCATTGCTTCACTTTGTTATTATAACCATCTTTATGGAATGAAGCGGTACTTCTTTGCAATTTTAATTCAGATTTGCTAATCACCAATAACACTGGGCTTCACTTCATGTGTATTGGCTATTTTGCACATCCTCTTCAGGGAAAATGTTATTTCAATTTTTTCTTTTTTTCCTGCTTTTAATCAGGCTGTTTCACTTCTTAGTATTGAGTTGTTAGATTTCCTCTATAATTCGGCTGCAAATATTTTCCAGGAAGTCTGGTTTGCAAATATTTTCTCCCAGGTGGTGTTTTGCCTTTTTATTTTATTAATGTTATGTTAGAAGTGGAAAGACTTGAACTTTGATTAACTTCAATTTATCAATTTATCACTTGTGCTTTTGATGTCTGCTTGAGAAATGTTTGCCTAACCAAAGTCACGAAGATTCACTCCTGTACTTCTTCAAACATTTTTATAGCTTCAGCTGGTACATTTACCGTAGTTATCTGCCTTAGTCACCTTTCATTGCTGGGACACAATACCCCACACCCACAAGGGAGAAAAGGTTGATGTTAGCTCACAGTTTCAGAAGGTTGCAGCACGTTCAGGGGCAGTGGCAATGCTAGAAGCACATGGTAGGGGCCTAGTGGAAAAGAAGGTACTTATGGCACAGCAGACAGTAAGCCAAGAGAAGAACAGGGCTAGTATTCTTCCAGACTGCGCCCCAGTGATCCGCCCCTTCCAAGCACATGCAATCTATAGGCATGCCATACTATCGTGAGGCTTTGGGGGGACATTCAAGACCCAAACCACAACAGTATCCATTTTGAATTAGTTCTTGCATTTGGTGTGCGCTAACCGACCCCGCGGTGGCTGCTGAGACGTGCTCTTTCCAGGTTTGGTTGCCCCACTGGCTTCCCCACCCACTTTGTAAGTGAGACTTTCATTTTCATCTCTCTTCTAATTTGTTGTTCTGACATAAAATAGACATCTGGTGAAATATGATTTTAACTTTGGTACTTATTTTACTGAACAACATTAACTTGATTCTTAGTCATACAGACTAAAAACTGTCTTCAACGACGACATAGTTGTTCCTTACATAATCTTTTTAAATAATTGTATGCTTAATATATTATCTTATTTAATAGATTTGTGTGGCTGTTGGAGAGATGATGTCAACTTGAGACAATCGGGAACCACACCTAGATTAGGGTTTAGGAACCACGCCTAGATAAGGCAATTAGGAACCAGCCTGGATTAGAGTGTGAGGGATTTGTGGGCCAGCCAATGAGGGAAGAGCACACACCCGGATGTGGGAGGCCCAGCTGGGAATTTGAACTCCACAAAAGGAAGGAAGAAGAAAGATTGTTATAACTTCTCCCTCTGGGAAAACTCTTGCCTTCCCAATTTTCCACAGATGCTGTCTTCACACGGATTGGCTCCAGTCTTGACTTGCACCTGTCTGCCCATCACTGATCTCCAGTCTTCGGTCTTCGCCAATTTTCTTTGAACAATCAAGACCCGCAGCTGACTCTCCCCAGCTGTCCCGCAGTTCCCGATGGGTGTTCTACCTCCCGGTGGGGCAGCCATCGAATCCTCCAGATTTTGCACGTGCAGGCCGCCATCTTGGACTATCTCTGTCCTCATCCTTGTAAGCCTTCCAAATAGATCTTTCTTGTTATAATTTCTATAAATTCTGTCTTTTGTAGGACCCCAAAGTAAGACAATTTGCAATTTGAACGAAATTCTTTAACAAATACATGAATGAATGTAGTTATTTGTATCCTTGACTTTGGGCTATTTAAAGATTCTGACCAGTTAGCATAAAGTATTTGGTGTTCATTTGAGAAGATTTTCCCTACGTGGTTTAGAAAATTTCTTACTCTCTTCATTTACTACATATTACTAAAAAAAAAAAAAACAGTTGTTAAGTTCTATTCCGTATTCTTTTTAATAGCTGATGAAATATGTATGTAAAATGTTCTTTTTAATAATCAAAATAATAAATCATATTAATAGACTTTCTATTTAAAGTATAATGTGGAATATATCAACTTCTTCAGAGTGCTATCTTATTTTGATTTGATTCAATATCTTAATATTCAGAATTTACATAACATAATATAAATCTATATTCTTCAGTTTTCTTATATTTATCTGGCAGTATTTTTTTACTGTGTTACTTAATACATTTATTTGATAAGTTCTTAATATCTTTCTGAGCTTTGAGATGAACAACAGAGTTCTGTTTTTCTTAAAGATTCATAAACAGTCAGGGCCTAAAGCCTTATTGTGATAGATATTTTTGAAAAATTGTTGACATGTTAGTTTTTCACACTCTATTATTTCTTTTTAAACATAATTTTTGAAACATGTTTTCTCCAAAAGGATTTATTTCATCTGTTTTGTATGTTTGCATATTTTGGATAATGCTTCACATTTTATGACGATAATTTCATTTTTATGTGTTTAATACATTCATTTGAAACAAGGTCTTGCTTTGTAGCCAGGCTAGCCTTGCTCACAAAGCGACCCTCTTGCTTCAGCCTCTCAGTGGCTGGTATTACAGGAGTGTAGTACCGTGCCCTATTTGTGTGTTGTTGGGGAACTGAACTCAGGGTCTTGGTTTTGCTGTGCGATTGCTTTGAGCCCTGAGCTAAGGTCCCAGCCCCTTATTGTTGTGTTTTTCAGCCTCTGTTGTTGATAATATTATATATTTATATTTTCTCTCTCTTTAGTTTATTGTCTACTTTATTGTTTCTTCCAAAGAATCTGTTTGCCTTCTATCATTCTATTTTTCTTTTATTAACCTTCTACTTTTGTGACTTCTTGACACTTAACGCTTCCCAAGGGAATGTTGTTGAAGGAACAGAGAGAGGACAGAAACTCCAAAAAAGCATTTTTCAAAATGGAGACAATGGAAGAATCAGAGAGGCAGAAAAAGGAGCCGCCCGGGGTCGCTCGCTCTGTGCCTCCGCTTCCTGTCACGTGGAGACTAGCAATAGGCGTCGCGTTCTTCCTGTTGTTTTTAGATTTAAAAATCAAATTGTCGCGTGTATTCTAGATACAGAAATGACTCTTCAAAAAACACCCATCAAATCATCAGTTGTTACTGAGGGTACTCAGAAAGTGTCCTGGATTTTGGAGCAACTCCAAGGGCTTTGGAACTGAGAACCGCAGGGGCCTGGGGCAGGTTAACCCAAAATGACACGCCCTGGGTGCTTCCTCGCCCAGAAGAAACCCCCTTCCCGGCCCGTGGTGGAGTGGGGCTGCAGCCGTCGCCCTGCTGGGGCGAGGGGACAGGGAGGCCCCTAAGCAGCATTCCTGCCCAGGAACGAGGGAGCCAGCGCCACACCCGGGTTCTCTTTGCTCACTTTACGCTCACTGGCCAGCGCGCTTGGCCCCCTTCCTTGGACACTCCAAGCGGTCCATCGGCTTCGTGTCCACCCCGTGAGCAGACCACAGTTTGCAGAGCGGACTGCGCCGTGAGGCAAGCTTGGCGACATCGCTGACTCGGAAACAGAAAGGCTTGCCCCAGCCAAGCCCAGGTCAGGAGGGCCTGCAAGTCCGGCCCATGCCGCACCCCTCTGCAGAGTCACAGCAGCAGCAACCAGAGCAGGCTTGCTACCGGTGACCGCCATTGAGACTTTGAGAGACTTTCTGAGTGGGACTTGTGAATTTGCCGGCTTGGGCTGGCGCAGGGCGGGGCGCGGGGTGGGGAGGGAGTCCTTCAGACAGGCCTGTCAAGAGCCCGGAGGCCCTTCTAAAACACTTGTTGCAAGACCTTTCCAAAACCCTGCAGGGGCGACCCTGACCCTGGGAGTCCCGGCCCCTTGCGACCTGAAAGGTCCTTAGTTGAGGACTGGGTCTCCACCGTGGAGAGATTAGCCAGGGCCCGCACAGGAAAAGCCGTCCCAACCCAGCTGGCCATGAGCCTCTCCGCAGGAAGCTGTGGCGCAGGCGTGGCCGTGCGCTGAGCAGCACGCAGGTTTCGCTCCCACAGAAGCCAGCAGGCTATCAGGGCAGCGGCCACGACTGAGCAATTCCTCCTGCTCCTCCCTGATCAGCGGCTCAGCCAGTCCAGCCAGCGCGCCCGAGTCTGTTCCCAGCCCGGGAGGGTCCGGGCGCCTGGCGGGGCCGGGAATGCCAGCCCCGCTGCCCGGCACGGCGGCCGGCTCGTCCCTCACTGCGACCCTGCCGGGACGGTGCAGACGCCCGCCCGCGCGCCCCGCCATCCGTCAACTCCGGTGAACTCTGGTTCACCCCCGACCTCGCGCTCAACCCGGACAAGCCTGGACGCGGAACCGGCTGCGCGGGGTGGGAGGCCTCGGAGCCCAGCCGGCTCCGCGTCCAGCGCGCGCCAGACGCCCCCTCCACCCCCGCTGGGCCACTTGTCCCCACGCGGGGCTGCGCGGCGACCGGCCTGGGGGTCCCGCCCGGCCCCAGCCCGTGGCTGTGCGGGCTCTGTCCACGCTGGCCTGCGGGCAGAAGAAAGGGCGGGTCCGTCCGCGTATGGTTTCCGTGGGAGCAGGCTCGCCAGCTCGCAGTTCCCCGCGCTCCTGGAAGGAAGAGCTGCCCGAGGCACTTGCTGTTTCTTGGGAGGAGAGAGATGCGGAGGAAGAGGCTGGGGCGACCAGGGAGCAGCTGGTGTCGGACTGCCCGGGAGGAGGCAGTGGGGGCCGCCAGGGGTCTTGGAATGAACGAATGGCTGGGTTGTTGGGGTTGCCTTACTTTAAAAGCCTGCCTGAGGTTGCACTGAGAATTTAAGCTTCTGTTTCTGTCTCTCCTGCAAAAATTATGAAGTTAAAATCAAAGCGGTTGCCCAAGAACAGTGGGTCTGCTTCTCGCCTGTGCAGGACACGGAGTGGGCCTGGCCTCCAGCTGGAGGACGGGCCCCCGTCAGGGTCCTCAGGGCGCCTTCCTCCTCCAAACAGCAGCGCCGGGGGCTCAGGGTCTTTGCTTCCACCGTCCGTGCTAAAATATATGAATGGTATAAAAGATGGTATTTCATTCTCCACCAGGGCTGTTTCTTTTGAGCCATTTTAGAATTTTATAAACTCTAGTAAATGGACTACTCAAACACTTTGCTTTCTATGGCTTTCCCCGACTATAAAATGTTAAGGCTTGGTAGTTAAAGTGTGGCCCGAGAAACACAGAAAGATGGATACACACACACACACACACACACACACACACACACACACACACACAGAGAGAGAGAGAGAGAGAGACAGAGACAGAGACAGAGACAGACAGAGACAGAGACAGACAGACAGACATATTTCAGGGTAAAAAGATCTCAGTGGGGAGGTTTATAGACAAAGACCAGAGACCCCATGCCCGGTTTGGGTCCGTGTCGCAGCACCGCACCCTTGATGTTCCTTCCAGTCTCCCTGCTGCCCCGGAACCCTTTTGAGGACTCAGTTCCGAGCACTCTCCACAGTGCCACGGTCAGGCCCCGAGGCTGCCCTGAGCTCTGTGGGCAGAAGGTATTGGCAAGGGGTGTCGGGGCAGCCACGGTGTGCGCGGTGGGGCTCTGAGTCACCACTGGCTTCAGGAAATGAAAATTGTGCATAAAGCCATTTGCTTTAAAGCTATTTGTTGAAGATTACAGATATATATGTATTCATATATGTTAATCACCACAGGCTGCTTGAGTCAGCCAACATCATGTAGACTTTTAAAGCTGCTTCATAATCAGTTTCCATAAATTTGAGTGTATTTCAGTCATTTTAAAAGTCTCGATTTATGATAACTCTTCAAGTTGTTTTATACTTTACTTGTGTGCTGTTACTGTTGGGGATGACAGCATGTTGAGGGTATCATTTGTCCTTAGCAGGTTTAACAAACGTGGTGTAATTGGACTTTCTAGTCATATTTGTAATTGAATATTTGAATATAGATATGAAATATGAATTTATATTTTTAGTCACATGGTACATTCCAGTACAAATATGCAGAAAATAATACACACTTTATTAATTCGATTGTTTTTGAAACTATTTGGTTTGAGCTACTAGTATTTAAATACATAAATATGTTTGCTTTTCATGATTTGTATGGAATAGGTAGAATTTCACAGTCTTTCCAGATCTAAGTTTAAAGAGTAGACTCTTCTGCCAAAACATTTGTACCTTACAATTAAAGTAAGATTCTAATTTATGATTTTGTTTGTCTTGGCATAAAAGGAGTTACCAAAAAATCAGGAACTTAACCTGGCATGGCTCTGCACACCTGTAATGTGGCAGTGAGAGGCTGGGACAGAAGGATCCTAAGTTTGAGTCTGACCTGGGAAACTTAGTGAGACCCTATTTAAAATTAAAATACATGAAAAGGCCCGGAGATATTCCTCCTTGGTCTCTGGGTTTGGCCTGAGTTTGATCTCCAGTATAAGAAGGAAAGAAAGAGAGGAAGAAACAGAAAGGGGGAAAAAAAGAAAGGAGAGAGAAAATCAGAAAGCTAAAGGGAAAAAGGCTGACAATGTCAGATGTTAGTGGGCAATGGAGGAACAGGAACTCCCGGACTTCGGTGGTGAAGTGTAAATGGCACATTTACTTTGGATCATTGCTTGCCATCACCTACCAGTAACTATACTTTGTGATCTAGTGTCTCTATATATTGTGTTCCAATAATCGCACTTGAAAACGTTCAAGAGAAAAAAATGTTTGTCCGCCCAAACCCTTTTATGAAAAATATTCGTCATAGTTTCATTCACAGTAGGTAAAATAAGGAAAGAACCAAGTACCAAAAATAAAAAAAAACCAGAAGAAATGAAAAATCAGATTTGTATATCTATACCATGGAATATCACTCAGCAATGAAAAGACTCTTGACACGTGGTAAGATTGGATGGGTCTCAAAACCATTAGGACAAGCTAAGGAATCCAGTCCCAACAGAGCACACACAGCATGGTGTTGCAGGAAGGTGACGCTGTGTGTGGTAACCGAGGTCAGAGCTGCGAGCAATTGTCACGGAGAATTTCCTGAAAAGGTGCCTGATTGTCCTGTGCCAGGGCAAAAGTACGGGATTCACCTCACTGAACTGAAATATCACACAGTACTTACAATGCGTGCAATACAACATAGTAACTCAAAATTTAATAAATGGTTAAGGAGGTGGAAATGGCAGTTATTTTGATTTGATCATTATACTTGTATACATGTGTAGAGTAAGATGATATATTACATTGTGTATCAAGCTTGTGATCCTTTCTTACAGTGGCAATAGAAATATAATATGAGCAGTAAGTACGACATTATCTCACTGTATCCCATAAATATGTACAATTAAAACTTTAACATTTGAAAGGACTTCACAGGTGCATGCATTAGTTAGAACTTGTTGAAGTGCACACTTGAATTTGTGCATTTAACTGCATGAAATTCATTTGTCAATAATAAATATGAAGAGAAAGAAATAGTCACACTAAAACCCATAGTATGACACAGAAGGAATTTTGATGTTCTTGTGGAATGTGCTATTTCAAAAAATTGTTAAATAGTAAACACAATAAATTTTTAATGCTGTGGTAGCAGGCAGAGGCAAGAGTCTCAAAATCAAAGAATTTATTCAGTGGTGGCATTGTAACATTAATTATTAATGAGGGTTGCAATCCCCAAAATATTTTCATTGGGATAATAAAAGGAATTCTGTGCAAAAAAATTCCATGATCATGTGTTTGAGAAGTTGTAGGTTAAGCCCAGTTAAATAAGAATTATTCTCTAGTACCTTTCAGATCCTTTAAAATGCTAATAATACTTTGCAAAGACCTTGTTATGAGCTGGATTCTGGTCCTCCAGGAAGATATATTGAAGTTCTTTTTGCTAGTTCTTGTAAAGACGGCCTTTTTTGAAAATAAGGTGTGTGTGTGTGTGTGTGTGTGTGTGTGTGTGTGTGTGTGTGTGTGTAAGTAGTTAAGCTGAAGTGGGCGTAGGGCGGGCCCTTAGTCCCATACAACTGGTGTCATCATAAGAAGAAGAGGAGAGAAGCTCTGAGGGACCACCCAGGGGAGTACGTCCATGTGCTGATGGAGGCAGAGGTCACCGTGAAGCATCTGCCCACCAAGGAACATCAAAGATTGCTGACAAACACCAAAAGCTGGAAGCAATGAGGAAGGAACCTACACAGTTTTCCGACCTCAGACTACTGACTTTCCAAATGCAAGTTCTTGCTGTTTTAGGCTACTCAGAGTATGATCCTTGGTTACAGAGCTCCAGGATACCACACAGACGCCTAAGAAAGAGATGCGATAATCCTGCTTTCGCCGTCTCCATCATCCGAGGCACATTTTTGAGAGCACTAGACAAGTTAGAGGGGTCTTCCCTGCTTGTGAGGAAGGCCTTTGCTTTAGCTCTTGTATTTATGTCTTGAGACTGGTGTGGGAGGCAGAGTGCTGGCCCCAAAAGATGTCCACGTCCTAGAATGGAACTGTGTTTATGTAGGTTGCACGGCGAGGGGAGTGAAGGTGGCAGATGGAACGAAGGTGCTAATGAGTCAACGTTAAGACGGGAGGACATCCAGCCGGGTCCAGTGTAATCACAGGTGCTTAAAAATAGAAAAAAGATACATAATGAGACTAAGAGGAAACTCAAATTGGAAAAGAGAACTAGAGAGAATGCAGTGTGGGAAGGGCTCAGTTCCAAAGGGACAGAGGCTATAGCTTCCAAACGCTTGGAAACAGTGGGAATGAATAATCCTCTTCAGCATGAGGAAAGAGGGCGCCCTCCGTGCAGCTGGTTCTTAGCCCAGGAGACCCACGTGGGACCTTTGAGATACCGTGCAGCAAGGTGATTCATTTACATTGTCTCAAACCTCTAAGTTTGTCTATTACAGTGGAAATGGAAACCTGATGTCAGCAGGGAGCCAAGTCACTCTTCCTTGATTTTTAGAAAGCTTGGCTTTCAATGTAGGAAGCTTAAATATTAGATTTGCGGAATCTTGTTCAAGAATACTATCTACATCACACAAGCGCATCTCATTGCCTACCCAGGAAGACTCTCCACGTGAGCATTTGCAACATGACAAGAATAAAACATTTAAAACTATTTCCCCACTGACTTCTTTCCTGAAAAATATTTTATATACTCTCAGTGTACTTGTCACCTTCCGGTTTAGACCTACATTTGTGTCCATGATCAAGAGCTTGAGATCATTCAACATCTTTTTGTACTGGGAAGTGTCATCATGAACGTGGCAGGCTCCTTTACCGAGAATTCACTGCATCACTGTTTGATCTACGTTCCCTTCCTTTCCCGCTTGTTTTGCATCTGCTCCAAGGTCTTTGTGGTTGGGCTTCAGAGTTTTCTGGTCCGTATGAGCTTCGACAGGCCTATCTACCATCTGTAAGGTAGATATGTTTCATAATGGCTGCTGTCTTAGTCCATCTAGGCTGCCATGGAAAAATATCATAGACTGGGCAGTTGTAAACAACAGTTTATTTCTCATCGTTCTTCGAGACCCAAGACCAAGACAGTAGCAAAGCCAGTGTCTGGGAATGTTTTGGTACATACATGTTTTTCTTCTCACTGTCCTTGTGTGGTGGAAGGGTTAGGGGTGTTTTCACACAGGTATCTATAATTACCTCTCAATGGTCATGCCTCTCAATACCACCACATTAAGAGCAGAGCTTCAGAATTTGAATTTTTAAGGGACAAATTTAGACAACCGAGGTCATTCTATGCAGATTGGACTCTCTGTGCTTATGATCCTGTCCAACCTGCACCCCCCCCCCACCAGTACAAGTTACCCAATTGTTACATCTCACAGACTTAGATTTGACAGTCCAAATAAAACTATTAAATTTTAAGATAAAATAAGCATTGAAAAGCTACAATTATTTCCTACCTTCCTACAATGGGAAAAACAGAAGCAGTGAATGTCACAGAAAAGTGAAGTCAGTGAGAATGATGCCTTGAATGGAGACGCTTCTGGACTGTCCTTCTTCCTGGTCTCTTCCTTTCTCCTTCCTGTTTTCCTTCAGTTTCACCATGATACTTCTAATGGAAAAGTCGAGTTATCACCGAGAGTCTGCAGGTATGGCCCGAGGCATCCCGACTCCCTGAACACGAGGATTTTTATTTCATCACAAAATTGATGAGGATTTGGCATCAGCACTACAACATATAAAAAAATATTTTAATAGAAAAATAAATATCCAGTCACTCATCAGCTAAATGACGTGTCTTCCTAGCCCTACACCTTGTTGACCACATGGCTGACCCCCCAGCCAGCATGAGGCCCACAACGTGGTAGCTTATTTCAGGTAAGCCATCAACAAGGAGCCCAGTAAGCATGTAGTATAGTCGCAGTCACTGAGAAAATATTGGCAGTATGGACATATGCACACATGTGAACACAGACATAAGCACATGATCCACACATGTTGTGATATAGACATGAAGTATACACACACAACGCAACTACACTGCCGGTGCACACACAGGGACACATGTACGTAGCTCCACTACATAGTGGAGTAGCTATGCCGTGAAACTGAAGGGAAACATTTGGTTCGTAAGTGAAGAAACCGGTCGCTGTCCGCCGGAGACTCCAGGTCAGGTCAGACGTGCACACTCTGACCGCCGCTTGGCACATCTACTGTCATTTTCCCTCTGTGAGTAGCGCCAGTGCACCTTGCGGTTGCTCTTTGTCATTTCTCCGTACTCCAGCAGGTGGGGTAGAGAATCCCCTCTTGGGGTGACGGGAGCCATCTCTCCTGGAGGAGAGTGCTGTGGTCGTGGGATTAGCTTGTCTCTTGTTTTAGGGTGTGCACAGGGTGATAAATTAGGGAGAGTGTGCTCAAAGGTTATTCAAATATTTCAAATAAAGCATATTTGAGCATGGAAAGGCCAGGGTACATTAATCAAATGTCAGCCCAGGACACTTTGTAGGCTATTTCTGTACATGTTTGCCAAGCAGCAGGCTGGCTGAGGCTCTGTGGGACCTGTGGTCACCCTGGTATGAAGAGAAATGGAGAGAATTATGCATGGAGGACCCCCAAGCACTGGGTACCCTCAGACAGAGCCTGGTGGACCGGAAGTGCTCTTACGTGGCCCACACGAACTCCTCTGGAACAGATACAAAGGGATGCACCGTTGTGTGGACTGACAAGGCGAGAGTCTATTTCCATTTCTGCGCCCACCCCCCCCAACCGGGGAAGTTAGATTAAGAGAGGGGAAATATTTTGCATAAAAGTGACTTTCACAGAGTAATGACTGAAGTGATAATATGCTGGCAGTGGGCATCAATCACAGCAATGAAGCATCATCCTGCAGGAGTCATGTGACTGGCCATTTTCCCCCAGAAGCCACGGTTCCTCTCAGCGTCCCTGCCCCAAGCCCTTTCTGATCTTCCTCACCGAGGCTTTCTGCTCAGGGTGTGCTGAACGTGACATCGCCTCTCCCTCCTTCAGCTACTATCAAAACAGTGCAGCAGCCCCAGTCACAAACTCAAGAGTCTTTTGACAGCAGCAATTAAGCAACTTAATTAATGAGTGAATAAAAACGATAATATTTACTGAATGGGAGCATCCTGTTTTGCATTTTTATTCAGACTCTGCACCTGAAGAATACCATTGAGAAAAGCTCCCAGCCCTTGTTGGAAACGCGCTCCCCCGTCTCTTCCTTTGTGTGCCTCTGTCTCCCTCTTCTCTCTCCTTGGGTCCCTGTCTCCCCCTCTTTCCTACTTGCTGTGGTTTTGGTCTCATAAGCACCCAAGGGCAACATACACAAGATGCCACAAGGCTAAGTCCTCTTCCTTTTTCCAAGGGGAATAGACTTCTATCTTTGTCATGATCTTTGTTCGGTCCTAAGAACCCTCATTCATACATGAAGGACAATTTCATGATACTTTTCTGAGGCTGAACTTTCCATCAAAGTGGGTGATTAACTACTGATAAGGGTATAATAAAACATTAATGCATTTTATAATTAGCCAGCTTAGGGTTGACATGTCCCGTCTCCTCATGAGTGACATGTTCACAAGAATGCACACATATACACACACACTCACACACATATGCACACACACAGGACTTTTTTCTAAAATTCTCTATTTGGCTATTAATCTCAGCAGTGCCCTCAATGCATTACATTCTTCTTAAAAGCCACATATATTTTCCTCAATGAAATATATAATCCGTCTCGAGCGTAAGGAAAACCCCATACATAATTATTTCATCGTGACAGACAGTGAGCTTTTCAGCTATTATTTTTGACGGTGCTGTCATGGATGCCAAATGTACATTGTGGTGGGAGCCAGCCAAAGTCAGAAACCCACCTGGAGAGCCGTCTTCTTTTTTCTCTCAGGAAAGGTTCCCAAGTTTGACAGGCCACCATTCTGGTTAAGCTTAATTAGTCAAGAGAGAAAAGTAACCGACTTCAGAGCATTACGTTTGGGGCTCCCCCTTTTCCCCCTTCCCACTCAAAATTTGACATCCTTTGGAGAAGATGAAGCTCCAAATGGAATCTGTGTCTCATGCTTCCAGTCTCTCGCCGTCCTCAGGTGGGACCAACGTCACCAGGCTGTGTGTTGCCTACCTGACGCCTCTCAGCATTCTGCTGAGTTGTCCCATGGAACACCGTGTTCTGCATGGGCAGAAGACGTTAACGCTGCCTTGAGAAAAATGTGATTTATTACAGGATGAAACTGGTTGAAATGGAAGCAAACTTGGGTAGGCTGGAAGCAAGTACCACTTAATAGTGGGGTGCAGGAGATTGGGCCTAGCATGTCCATGTTCCTCCATATCTATGACTACTGCTCAGGCCCTATACTTGGATCTGGTATTGGCCACATGTCCAGACCAGTGGGCTGTGAGCAAGCTGGTTATGCTCCCAGGGTTAAAGTATGCTTCTCTGTGTCCACTCATTTTATAGGAGCTGCTGGTTGTGGCAGATGCTTGGCAGTCAGTAGTCTCCCCAGCTGGGCCAAGCTCCCTCAGCCAGGCCACAGCCTCGCCATTAGATGACCACCGATGTGGTGGGCCTGGATAATCACCAGAACTGCACAGCAGACTTGTGAATTTATGAGAAATCATAAATGAAAATGTTAAATAGTGAGCCAATGAATCTTGAGGGTTTGTGATGCAATTTGAAGGTTTGCAAGCCTGGCTTCTTAGGCTCTTTAATACAAAAAGTTCGAGCACCCACCTACCAATGCTAGGCACACAAGTATTTGTGTTATTGGGAATACTGCAGGGCAAGCAATCAGTTGTAAAGATCAGAGAAGGAGAAAGGGGGCACAGCTCAGTGGTAGAGGGTGTGATGCCTTGGGGATGAGTCCCAGCATACCCATACACAAAGGCCAGAGGCTCATAGACCAAAACTCTTGCAGTGTATGTTTCCTGTACATTCAAATATTGCATTTCTGGTGCTTTCCAAACCTTAAATCTCTTCACACATTATTAGAATTTCTGATTGAATCTGTATTTCCAGTTAGCCAGTAGACATAGAGGTTTAACATCTCTGTCCCTTTGGCCCCTGGCAGAGGCAGAGAGCTGACCACATACACAACAGGTGTTTGCCGAGGGAAGGATGGTTGTGGAGATTTAGAGAAGTGTGAGGTCGATGCGCCTGGGCGTGGTAGAATAGCTCTCAGGGGTCCCCGCGAGGATGGGAGGCGCATGTGCCACCTGGAGACCAGTGTAATGGTTTCCTTGGCCACTAGAGCATAATCCTAATTCAGCTAACCTGATTTCCTGAGTTTCTTTTTCATTGAACCAGTTAAATATTGACAAGGCATGTGAGCTTCCTATTGGAAGTCCATTGCAGTGAGCATTAAGAAAGCAGATGTGAGGTGAAGTCCAACAGGTGAAAGCGACCCACCTTGTGCGGTCTGGTTCTGTGGGGAAGAGACAGATGACAGCAGGGGAGAGGACCTTACTGGTTCTGGTTCCCTTACCAGGGAGGTGGCAAGAGTTTTTGGTGTAGAGTCAGACAAGTCTTAACCCACATTCAGTCTCTGTCTCTTGTTGGTTCTGCTTATCTGTCAGCTAATTATCATGAGGATGAAACGAAGAATTATCATGAAGAATCCTCTATCCATGCCTGCAACATAGCAAGTATTTCATGGACACCAGCCACTAGTGTCTCTGTTATTAATTTCTGCCTGATTCCCCTTGTTTTCCAGAAAGACTTTTGAGTATGGGATGGACTGAGGTCACAATCAGGAAAAAGATAAGCATCAGAGACCAAACACTGAAGCTTGCAGAAGCTTATGACAGGACAATTTCTGTGGCAAAGAGATCGTTCTAGACCCTTGTGAATGTTACTATTGTGTTCAACAATCTTAAATAGAAATGACTCCAAAGGCAGCATCCAATGTGATCACAGGTCATTAGATTTTAAAGTGAAGCCCAAAACAACACAGATGCAGCGTGAGTACGGGTGGTTCTGGAAAGTTGGGACACGCATTTCTGGGCTTTGAAATCATGGCTTATGCCTACCCAACATTGTTCCTGGGTAAAACACGAAACTTCCATCAGGTCTATACCTGAAAAATGAGGTAATGATAGTTGCCTGTCTCCCTACCCCTTCAGTTAAACAAGAGAAAAAAAATATAAAGGAACTCTCATAAAAGTGCTCTGAAATCGATAAGAAGCTCGCTAAATACGAAGCACTTAGAATAACAAGACTGGATTACTCACACGATCGAGCATTTTCTATGTGCTGCTGCCCATGCTTCTCTACAAAGCACACTCGCTCCTTCCTCACGGCACTCTTGTGGAACGGGGACACTTGCCACCCCAGTTTTTCAGTGTCATCTCAGGTCAACAGTGTTTTCTTTTGCGGTTCACACCAGAATATCCTATTGTCCACACCCCAAGAAGCGGATCACCCAGGGTTAATCGGGTTACGTCCGCTTTCGCTTCTGGGTATCCACCTGTGGTCTCTCAGACCAATCTGGATCATGGGGCTTGCTTTTATGGGGCGGGGGCAGGATGCTGGGGATGGAACCCAGAGCTTTCATACTGTGCCACATCACCAGCCCAATGTTTGGTGTTGACGCAAGAAATGAGTCTTGTTGAGTTGTCAGTTGGAACTCGAATCTCCCGGCCTCACTCCTCCAGAGTGCTAGGATTATTGGATTGTGTAACCAGGCTCGGCTCCACGGGCCATTGCTAGGATCGAAAGGGTCAACTGGCTACAAACCTGTGGCTGAATATGCACCGGCAAAGTTGGCATTCCGTGTTTTCAGTCCTCCGGAAGAGATCCCACTCCTAGTGGACTCCTGGAAAGTTATTCACACCTGCCCATAGAGCACGCTCAGAGGAGAGCCTTTGGCCATGCACCAGCCCTTCCCCTCCGCAGCTCCGCGCACGGACGCACAGGACCATGCAACCACTAGGGGGCTGGTTCCCAGCCCAGAGCCTCCTCGGGTCTCTGCTAGGCCTGGCCCTTCCTGGCTCAGGAAGGACTCCAGATTGCTTCCCTCTCTGCGAGTCCCTTTGACTGTACTTTCCCGCCATTGCCACCCCAACTGTTATTTAAGTGGAACATCACAAGCAGCTGGGATGAGCTTTGTTATCAATGCCACATTGTTTTTCTCTCCTGTCTCTAGGTTCGGATCAGGATCCCCTGTGCGGTACCCCTCTGTGCTTTATTGATACTTCATGCCTTCTTTTCTCGCCGCCCTAAAATATGACAATTGGATTTCTGCTGTATCTCTGGGACAAGTTGCCCGTAGACTCTGGGCTTGGCCTATTCCTTCATTGCTAGCAGCTTGCCCTCCCCATATCTCTTCCTGTCCAGGCAGGCAAGAGGTTGGGCTTCACACCCTAACCCCCCGAGGTGGGCTCGGAAGCTCCCTCGGGCCTGCTCTTGGGCTCTGCGGGCTGGTGCAAGGTGCTGTCACCTGGTCTGCACTTCCAGTTGCAATGGAAAAGGAAGCCCTGACTATAGTTCTCCATTCCCAGCCACCTGCTAACTAATGAGTGACATCATTTAACACTGTTTTGAAAAGAGAGATTTAAAGTTGTTTTGAAAACTGAAGGAAAAATACAAATGTTTGCATGTTAAACATTTTGCCCAAATACGAAAATGTTAATGTCTTTTTATTATGACAGTTCCACAGGAAACTGAGCTCTACCATGCGTGTGGTTGTCAATGAAAAGCTTAGCGCCGAGTTTGGTAAACATTATGGCAGTAGGAAGGCAGCTTAGAAACAAAGTTTAAAGAAAAGAAAGATGTGTTCGATGTTTTTCTAATTGTCCCAGATTTATTCAGCAGTCAGCTTGCTTTTTTCAAATCTTTTAACTAAAATTAGAAAGTCCAAATTCCACTCCTGCATATCCTGCAATAAATTGTTATTTATTGTTTTCTCTGATTACAAAATACACTTATATTTTAGTCCGAATTTTGGAAAATATGGAGGTATAAAGAATAAATTAAAAATCACTCCAAACTTCAACTGATAGGATTAACTACACACACACACACACCCTTCATGTTATGTTGAGGCAAATATGTTATTGAAGTCCAAATGATTTGAAATGAGCTCTAAGTAATATTTTCTATAGTCCTTATATTTTGAGGTGTTTTGTATTACAATTTTCAAAAGTTTTATTATTACTTTTATTTTTCCTGATTACAAAAGTATGTAAGTCTTATAATAGAACAATAAAAGTATAGAAAAAGAAGATGAGAAAATAAAAATCAATAATAACCTCTTAACTTAAAAATAACTACTTCTATCTTTTCAGTTTTTGTTTCTACTTATATTAAACTTGAATATAAAAGCATAATTCCCATGCGTGAGTTGGTCATTAATAAAATGACTTAATAATAAATAATATGTCATATAATTATAAATAATATCCTGTATGATAATATTTATTAGTTCTATTTATTTTTAAATAAATAAACTCTAGATATCTAGGTTGTTAATCTCTGATTCATAATGAAACTATAAATATTACTTGTAGATAAATTCTCACAGATACTTCTAATGCTTTATTACTGAAATTATACATAAAATAGAATTTTAGGGTCAAACAATGAAACCGTAGTTTTGTCCTGTTTATTGTTTTATCATAATTTACTTAACCATCATCCCATTTTTTGACATTTGATACATTATAATGGATATCATTTTATTGAATTTTTATTCTGAGGACAGATTGTTAGGATAGAACTCTTCAAGGAGATTATATAGCCAGAAGAGAGAATAATTAAAGGATAAGCTAGAAATTTCCGGATGGTCTGACTGAAGAATAGGCATAATCGTACTGCTTACATCACAGAGTTGCCGCCAGGTATGGAACAGGCACGGATATAGTTCTCAGCTGTGCTCGGCTCTTCTGGCAGAGCTGTGGTGGACAGACCAACAGTACACACTGTGCTCAGCTGCTGTTCCACTGGGATTTCAAGAGTCAAGAGAATTTGCAAAAGTGAGTGACTAGGAGCTCATGATCAAATCAGAGTCTGCACAGAAATCTGAAAAACGAGAAGGAGAGAAAAACTTGGAATTGCAGCCCTGATAGACCATACTTAACACTGATTCCCCACGCCTCCCCACTTCTGTTACACAAAGGTCTTAGATTTTTTGTCAGGAATTCTCTGTTCTTGCCTTTGGTTCTCTGCTTCTCTAATACCCAGCCTTTACTTTTGGATGGACAATTTCAGAACATTTTGTTAGTGAAAGTTTTCACAAGACCTCATACATGACCAGCCATCTCAGCAAGACAGTGTTCTTTAGGGTCTGATGAAATGGGTATCCGTTATTCTGGTATTTTTACCATTTTTCTCTTTTATTGAGAAGGACTAGCTTTCAAGGATAATCTATCAGATACTGTTCTAATAATTGCATTCAAAGGATTGGCTTACACTTGATTAAACAATGTATGATTGAGGTTGTAACATGAAGGCTCTGCAGAAAGGAGAAGAAAAATAAGAATTTGTGTGCAATGGAAGCAAAAGTGAGATGGTCAGAGACACTACCCACATAGACCCTCGCCGTTGGTGGCAGTATCATTGTCATTACGGTTAGTATCTGTCGGGGCTGCAGGAGTGGCACAGACATTAAGGCACTTGCCTTACAAGCCCAAAACTTTGAGTTCAATTTCTCAGCATCATATAAAATCTGGGTATGATGGCCTGTAATCCCAATAATTGGGAGGCTGAGACAGGGGGATTGTCGTGAGTCCAAAGCCAGCCTAGGCTACAGAGTAATACCTTGTCTCGAAAAACAAACAAATAAATAAAAAGGTTAGTGCCTATGGGTCAGACTCTCATCAGAGCAAAACCCAAAAATCCCACGGAATTTTAAGTGACAATTTGTGCAAAATAATCAGAAGCAAAATAAGAGTTACTTTTGCAGCAGAGAGTATTGGGGCCAAAAGTACTAAGGCTGGTGCTGAGCTCATTTCCTTCCTCAGCGACACCACCTGGTCTGGTGGCCACTTGGATTAACAACGTGGACACGTGAAGGAATGATACGAGGACTTTATGTGACACCAATGGTATCAATGAAAGTTTGATATCGTAATAAAAGAACAGGTCTCACAAAAATTAGAAGTGACTGAGAAGCCAAGCTAATAATACCACGAGGTAGGATGTTCTGGATTTACCGGGTTTCCTCCTTTTCTCACCATAGAATTAGTTTCCTCAGTGCAGGTCAACCACTAACAAGAACAGTGTGTGGCAGGTGCTACCCTGGGGCTAAGGAGTAGGGCTAGAGATACCAAGAGCCCAGCGCAAGGTGCCTAGTGCCTACCTTCAGTGAGCTCGTCACTGAGTAGAGAAATGGACATGCAAGCAGAGGACTGTGTTCATACATCACACACACATGCACACACGCACACAAACACATAGAGGTACATGTGTTGGGTTTCAGCTACTTTTCAACTCAAGTCTCACATGATGACTTTGATACCTTAAAAATCACAAGCCACACCAAATAATTAATGCTCCTTTGAAGAGATCCAGAATCTGCAGAAAGTAAGTTCTGTGGGGGTTTCCCTAAGGGGTCACATCATATTCCATGGTCCCTGGTAGGGATCTGTCACAAGACTTTCAGAAGAAAGTCCTTAAAGAAAAAAAAAAAATGAAGCGCCTGTGCCACAAAGACTTAAAATACGCCAAGTAAGACAGTGTCTAACCTTTCTTGACCTTGTGGCCTGGGTGGGCCTGGGCTGTGGTTTGTGGCAAAGGAATTCTGTCCTCTTCACAGGTAGCGTCAGTCTGGCAGAAACATCACATCCTGCCCTTGTCACCACACGTCACTGTCCACAATTACTCATCATCTGCAGATAGACAGCCCTGCAGGAGATCATCAATTGCCAATGCAATTCAGCAGATACACTTCATAAATTTTAATTACATTCCCACTGAAAATGAATGGTCAGAAAATATAAAACATCTGCCATCCAGATCATTTACATTTTTCATACAATAAATCATCAAAACATCCAAAACCATAGTTTAAATCGTATGAGTGTGGTAGGTCATGAAGAAGGAACACCAACCATCCTGGGATAACTGTTAGGATCTCGGTGCTTCCCTGACTTGGGAAACAGGGCAGGAGGCGAGGCCCTGTTTGTAATGTGATTCAGAGCATCTTGGCCAAATCTTCATAAATAGAAATTCTCAAGTCCCCATCTAGAACTTGCTAATTGCCTAATCTAATGTTATATTTTAGCCATGCTAAAACAAGAGCTTATGTAAAAGATTGCTTGGCTGGTTTTCACTGGGAAGCACACGTTTGTCACTCAAGCAGCTTGTTTATCTATCCTACAGGTAGTATAAAGAAGCAGCTTCATATTCAAAACCACATTTTTATTAACATTATATTTCTAAAACTGTCATTCTCCTCTAAGCATCTTCCATGCAGTAGAGCTGGATGCAGGATATTTGGGCAGTGATGGGCCTCCTTAGAAATTCCCTAGGGCACTGGGATCCCATTGCTAAGGACAGAGAGGACCTTGAGGGTCAAAGTACTCAGCTGGGGTGTCCTGAATCCCTCCAGCTACAGACAAGCTCTGTGGATGAGGACACTAATTCAGTGTCCTAATATCAGCTCTGCCCAACTGCCTGCTCTTCCCAAAGTCTTCCACTTGGTTGTGCCTGTAGCAGGAGAGAGCACGGCTGGGGAGCAGTCACCCCCTTGCAGGGCAGAGGCCCTCTGCTGGGGCCTGGGCTCTCATGTGCACCACTGAAGGAAATGCCCCTTCTGCCAGGGGCTCCAGCTTGGATGAGGTAGGCAAGATGAGCAGCCACCAGCTTTCCAGGATTGCCAACATCAAGCCCAACTGGAGTCGCAGGCGGCCATTGGCTTTTCAGAGGTCAGAAAGATAGTAACTTAGGGTTCTCATTTTCCAGAGGAAAACATGGGCCCACGGAAGTCAGGTAACCTGCTCAGGGTCGTGTGCATCTGCCTGTGCCCTGCCCTCGCTCTCTGCGTTCAGTCGCTGCTGGGAGGTCTTCCGGAGGAACAGGGAGCCTTCACAACCACGTGTGCACTGGTGTGATGCGCTCAAAGTGGGGAAGAGGAAAAGAATGACAAAAAGTATGGCGTACCTTTTGATGAAACAGCCAGATGGAAAAAAATAAATAAGCACCGTGTAAACTTTGAAAACGAAAAATACACGATTCTATTGACAAGCGCTATTTCCAGGTGCAAGGCCCTGGCTGGAGGTGTGAATGGAGATACTCTTAGGGTTGGGCTCCTTCACACCTGCCTGCGGCACCAAGATGGCGCCACAGTGGGAGTCTCCACACGGTCTCTTTCACCCACTGCTTTGGACTGCACTGTCGAAAGCACACTATTTAATTCTCATCTTATCTCAAGATTCTGACTTTGTATCCTGGATTCTGTGTCTTTCCCCATGGTGGGACACAACTCTGACAAGGTCTCAGGATGCCTCCCGGGAGGACTGGGCCTGCAGATATGCAGATAAGGGAAGCTGACTTTTCCACTGAGAAACAACTCAGACCCAGCCCAAGTTCACAGTCTATTTGGAGCTCAAATGGCTGAGTTTGACACAATCTCTCACAAGTCACTTTTTAATTTCCCTCTAAAAAAATAGCTGGGATATTTGGTATTACAAGAAATATTGGTATTTTAGCATCAAAGAAAACATGACAAAATCAAGAAAAATTGATAAGAATCATTAAAACACAATAAACGTTAATAGAAAAAAATCCTTCTAGTACAGATATTTGTTTTGTTAGGTATTTGTTTTTAAATGGAAGTCTGAAGGTATATTGAATAATTTTTGTGGTTATATTCTGTCTTGAGTGAGGATGAGCTGGCTGACTAACATTCTCTCTCCAGATCCAACTGGACGTGGTTCCCAAGTGTTTCTTGGCTCTAATTACAGCGGAATGTGCCTGTGAGTTGTCCAACAGCTGCCCTGTGCTTGTTAAGGTGAGCTGCTTTTGAGAGTTAAAGTTAGATATCTTCAGCAAAAGTGACTGAGAAGTTGTCATATTTGTTGATGTAATGAAAAATGAGATACAGTGAAATAAATTAGAATTTCACATTGCTTGAGTGGAATTTTAAAAATGTAATTGATTTGGTATTAGCATATTTCTACTTTCAGGGAAAAAAATCAAGAAGCTTTTTCACTGGAACCATTTCTGGCAGGTATAGGATTCTCTAGAAGAATGGAGAGACCTAGCTGCCTAAAACAAATTTTCAGTGCAACTATAGAATTTAGCATCAGGGATGAATACTATGTTTTCATCTTATTCAGTTTGAGAGATGTCCTGGCCATGTTAATTTATGAAACTTTATATATCTCCCAGAAGCCTCTAAAAAATAATAAGAAGAAGAAGTCAAGGCAATATTTTAGGGTGAAATTTTCCATTTTATCCCTAAAAATCAGTTTTGAGAAATCTTGAAACAACTCTATTTAACTTTATTACACATAAAGATGAAACTTTTAAGCAATTAAATTATAAGAAATTATGATACATTTTAAGGACTGAGCATGGGATTATATATCTGGAGTCCAAGCACTCTGGAAGGCTGATGCAGGAGGACCACAAATTCGAGCTCAGCTTAATGAATTTAGTGATTTAAAGAGACGGTCTCAAAATAACAAATTTTAAAAAGGACATGAGATATAATTCAGTGTAAGGTCTTGGGTTCAATCATCAGCATAAAAAAGATAAAAAATAAAAGAGGATAAAAGATTAAAAGATATACTTTGGTCACATTAAATCATATATATATATATATTTGGTCTAGGCTTTAATAAGAATATATTTGTGAGGAGTTGGAGGAGAAGCAAAAGAGAAAGAAATATGGAAGTTGTAAAAGCAGAAGAATATCTGTGGTGAGCAGAAGTGGTGTGGCCACGGGGAATAGGCAAGCCCTCCCTCCCAAGAGCACCATGGCCGTGCTGACCTGCTTTGCAAGGTAAGTTCTGGGGTGGCTGCTTTATTTATATCTTATGTTTGTAAACAGCAAGAGAATGCTTTCAATCACAGGTATACCACTCAGCCAGTCTCATGTCTACTTTCATATCAAAAAATAATTCACCTAAAGTATGTATAAGAATCCTTTCAATGTCAGGACCCACTGCACTGGGAGGCTTGTGAGCTCATAAGCAACTCATTGGAGGACAAAAAATATTGAATCAGTAAAGAATGAGACCAAGCATATATGTGGTTATTTTAAAGCATCATGAAAACCTGCTAAGGGTTGACAAATGGATAAGCTAAGTAATAAAAAATCATATGACAGTTACTTATATTTTGTTAATAATAATAATACTTTATGTCAAATAAAACAGTCACTGTAGATGCTTACTAGTGGTACCTTTTCTAAAGGAACTGTAATAGCCATGACAATGCCAGAAGCCACAGTGACAGCCATGGTCCAACAGATTTATGAAGAACTTCTTGTGTCAGTCAAACACTGTGCTCAGCAGTTAGAACGCTGCTTCATTCAGCCTTCCCCGTAGGATTGCCTTGGGTACCAGATTGGGAAGCAACTGCCGAAGGCCTAAAGGCCTTGTGAGTGGGCTCAACTGGGCAGGCCAGTTTTCTACCTCAGTCCTGGGAAGGAGTCTTTGTGCCTTGACCGTAAGATGTAATTGTGTGAACGTGTTGTAACAGATCCATTCCTAGGATGGTATCCTCTTCCATGTGTCCAAGAGGTAAAAATCGGGTCTACTTTAAATTCTTCCTACTGTGTAGCTCTGTGTTTATTATTGCTTCCTGAAAATTTTATAATGGATTATTAATTATTTAAAAAAAAATAAACTAGTGTGAGAAAACTCTGCGACTGCTTAAACTGGAGCCCAGGTCTGCGTTCCTTGACCAGCCTGCCTCATCATGGTGTAAAGCTTTACTGTTACTTCCCAAACGTCTACGCTGCTCCACACTGAGCCAGTAGCGTTTTAACACAACGACTCAGCTCCTTTTACGTTCGTGCTCACTTTGCCCATACTGTCCCCACGACGGCAGTCAGCAAGCTTTGTGATGGTCTCCCAGATCCTGTGTGGCTTACACTGGTCATGTTTTGTTTTCCTGAACTTTGTGTGCTTTTCAAGTCGTCCAGGCTAGTGAGGCTTTCTTCAGCCGGGGTGTATCTATTTATAGAATGGAATGGGTGACTGTGGAAGTCCCCACACTTCAGAGCACTGGACTGGCGAGTTACCAGCTTCTCTGTAATTTTGCTTGAATGCGCATTTCTTCACAGGAAGGAGGTCTCCGAGACTTTGAGCTCCTTACCAACAGCAAAAATTAACATTCCTTGAGATGTAACTCTCCTCAATGTTGCGGCCTTTGCTCCGATGGTTTCTGATTATGAAGTCTGTGTTAATCACATTTTCACTGCTGCAATGAGCTACTGAAAACATAACTTAAAGAAGAAAGGGGTCATTTTGATTCCTGGTTTCAGTCCACAGTTGGCTGGCTCTAAGGCAGAGAGGCATAAGAACAAGGCATGGTGGAAGACAGTTGCTCACTTCATGTGACCAGGAAGTAAAAAGATGAGGAGAGAGCTAGAGAGGAAGGCCCAGGGACTGAAAGGGTCCTCAAGGCTGATGTGCCCCACCCAGACACACTCTCAGAGGTGAGTCAGTAATCCCTTAGGCATCTCTCAAGCCTATCAAAGTTACAATCAAGAGTAACCACCAAGGTCTGGATTTTTACCCCCTGATATCATAAGTTTCATTCTTTGGACTCACTTCTGTCCTGGCAAGCACATACTCTGCCCTCCGTGGTTATTGTTCTATGTCTTAATGAAGACCCCAGGTGGATATTCACACGCAGCAATGACTTGGTTGGTCCCATCACATGAGCCCCACCTACTGGGAGAAAAACACTTCTCATTTGCTGTGTTCCTTGGAACTACTGGTAGTTTGGGCCCAAATTTTGGAATAGACACCTTCCCTCCCCCATCTCTGTCCGTACCTCATCAGGCTTCCTCTCAGTTCACGTAGGTTAATTACAACAGTAAACATAACAAACCAAAACCCCCCAAGCAAAAAGAAAATAAATCCTGGACATTACCACATAAATATGTTTTGTTTTCTTGTGCTTTGTTCCTTTAACACATATTAATTTTGTATTCTTCATCAAATCTGTGAAGATAATTTCCTAAAATATAAATATATCGATACTCTTGTGTTATATGAAACATCGTCATTACCCAAAGGATCATAACACAAGCCAGACACCTGAGACGGAAGGGCACCTCAGTAAATGAGTTGGAACCGGGTGCCGGCACGAGAACGTGGCTTTTGCATTTGGAGTACTTCTTCACTTCACCCCTAAAACACAAACACAACACTGCGGCTGTCTTCACATGTTTCGAATACATGGCCTCTAAAATGCCGGGGCTAGCATGGTGAGCCCTTCGCAGACAACCTCGCTGCACTCAGGGGTGTCAACTGGGTTTCATGTCAAAGACCAATCATCGATCTCCTGGGAAAATATTAATTTCTGGTAGAAGCCGTTCTATGAGTTACAATAAATAAAGATAATATATGCTTAAAAAAAGAGGCCAGCTGTGAGCCCACGCACATACTCCTTTCTTTAAAAAGAACTTGGCAATGCCTCTCAAGGCCTACCTTGAGAGACAGTGCTTCGCCCTCGTCCTATGGTACGTTCAAGCTATTGGAGGATGTTGTACAGAAGGCAGGGTAGGAATAAAGTAGGCTTTCAGGATATTTATTACCAATATTTACTATGACTATATGCTAGAAAGAAGCGTTTAGGCAGAGATTTCTATGGCTGATTCCTGTTCCCAATATCTCCGCTAGTGACTCCTACCTCTGTTCCCTGACCAGAATAATTTTAACCTCTTGGGCTGTTTTCTCCTTTATTCTTTTAAGATTATTAAAATCACTTATACCACAATTCTTATAGTTTTAATTTGATAAGACCAAATAGATTTTATTATTTCAGCTGGTATTTTTCTTAAACTATTTGTGGTCTTTCTGTGTTGGTGTCTAAATCAACCTCCCTCCTTCTCCCCCCCTGCCCTTGCGTCCATGTCTGCCTCCTGTCGTCCCCCTCCCTCTCTCCCACCCTTCCTTCCTTCCTTCCTTCCTTCCTTCCATCCTTCCTTCCTTCCTTCCTCTTTACTTTTTTCTTTCTCTCTTCCTGAGGTACTGAGCATTGAATCCAAGTTCTTCACGCTGAATTGCATCTCCAGCCTTGTTTTTCAGTTTTTAAGAGAAGGCCTCACTAAGTTACTAAGTTGTTCAGGCCTGGCTTGATCATCCTGCCTCGGCCGCCCAGAGTGATGAGATTACAGTGTGTGCTATTATTCTGGGCTAAATTGACATTTTCTCTCTCATTTTTCTTTTCTTTTCTTTCCCCCTTTAAAAACAATTGCAGTACTAGGGATAAAATTGAGGACCTTTGCCCTGAGCTACATTCCAAGTCTGATTTTTAAATTTTGAGACAGGGTCTTACTAAGTCATTAAGTTGCCCTCAGCAGGTCAGAACTTAGAATCCTACTGCCTCAGCCTCTCAGAACGCTGTGAGAGTAAGCCTGTGCCATAGGGCCTGATTTGAACTGAGATTGCTTATACCAAGGCCCTGTTTTTTTTTGTGAAGGCCATGTGTGCCTCAACACCGAATCAGCCACTTACAGGCTGTGAGACACAGCATCAGGCTTGAGCGGTATGAAGCAGCTCAGGTTTATTAAAAGGATGTGAAAGAGAGTGATCGCATCGTCCATTTTCTTAATCAGGGCTCTTTTAAGGGTGAAAATGTTAGCTATTCCACGCCACACAGGGCACTGGGATGTCCTGGCTAAAAACTGGGCCATTCCTTCTCCTCTCCTCTCCCTTTCACCTTTTCACTTGCTACCTTCTGTCCACAGGGTGAATTTCTCTCTCTCTCTCTCTCTCTCTCTCTCTCTCCATCTCTCTCTCTCTCATCTATCTGTCCACCCATCATCTTCAAAATAGAAACACGTCTGACATGTTGTTGGTACTAAAACATTCCCATTCTGGACTCACTTTCTAAACTCTTCCCAGTTGACAGTAATGGAAGTGCAGGCATCTTGAGGGTACCCTATAATGTCACTAGCACGCGAGGTAGACTCATCGAAGGGTCTGAGCAACATAGTGACACGTTCCCATCACCAGAGGTGTGAGCTGACGTGGTAGTTCTGCTTTGCCAAGTTGTAAGGGCTCAAGCTCTGCCCCCCACTTGTCCTTTGTGCTGTCCTCGCCATGTGCCCAAGGTGACTCATGGTCACACCCACCTTCTGACCACTGAGCGAGGGAGCGAGGGGAGCTGTTCTGTCCCCCCTGTGGTCCCACCACCTCACCACTCATATCCTTCTCTTTACATCCCATTGGCCAGATTTAGTCACAAGGCGCCTGTTAGCCCAAGTATATGCCTCTTTTCTTAAAAAGAAGAATATACATTTTTCTTTTAAAAAATAAGTGAAGGAAGCCTGGGAATTATAGTGTTTGCCCTGAGAAACTGTACACACAGCTGAAACTTGGTAGTTCTGTGATTGAAGGAGCCAGAGTCGTCGGCTTCCAGCGCACTTTGCAGGGAGTGCTGGGTGGTGCATTCATGCAGACATACAATTCTTGTAGTTTTTGGTGATTACACTTTGTGTCTTGTGGTGTTCAGTACGCCACACTGTTACATACGCTATGTGCATATGCAAATATGTTGTTTGACTCAATATTTCCATTTATTATTCAACTTGTTACGTGCATGTACAAATCATGCCAAAATGAAGCTCATTAATCTGAATTATTAATATTCACCAATAAAAATGTGAAAAATAAAATAAATAATAAATTCCTCCTTCCAAGAATCATTCAATGCCAATTGTATTATGTTAGTGAATTACCTGAAAACTTGACAAGTGTAACATTCATTTCCTTACAATGACATTTCATTTAACTTAGCTACAAAATAAAAAATGTTTTCAAGAATTTGATACTTTTTGATGCTCTTTGCATTTTAATTCTTTTGCATTATGTAATTTAGAGCTCACAGCCACCTTTCCCAAAGTCTAAAAATCTGTTAGTCTGAATATTTTCTTTTTCCCCCCAACCTTTCTGTCACATCAAGGTGATGATGAAGCCCATTATGACCATTAAAATTCTGATGGCAATTAAGTTCATGTCACTAGAAGTGATAGGTACTTGATTCTTCCATGGAATGGGATAATTTTCTACAGGCCTGCAACTTTTACAACCTCATTAATTTGCAAGGTTGTTCTGGGAAATATGTTCTTGATACTGAATGAGCCACATCTCCATCTTTGAGCAAATCATTGCTTTAATGTTCTTTGGGTTCTAATGTCCATTTTTAAGAAGTCCTCACCATTGCCCCCAGGAGAGTCAATAGAAAGGCATCTGTGCTTTGTTTGTGGTCACTTAAATAATAGGAGAGCTCCCCCTACTGATTGGCATTGGGGAATTATGGAGGAGGGGCTAATCATAGACCTTTGCTCTTGATATCAATAACGCTCAGCACAGGCCGAGATGAAAGCCAAGAGGAAGCCTATTTGACATTGGTTTTTGAAATACTTAAAAACATCAGCATTTGTCAGGTGGAAAGATTTTCATTTCAAAGTTCTAGCAGGTTATTATTATTCCAAGCAGTGGAGAGTTAAAAAAGGTTGAACAACTATAATAATGGTGATGCCTAAATGTGGAGAGCCGATTAGGTTTCACTGTTTGTTTTCATAAAACTATATAACCTAGTTTTGTTTTGGGCTTAGTTAAGAGATGTAGGCTAATTAGACCATGCAAGTCACTGTGTTTTCTGAAAATTAATTAAGCTTTCCTGGCCTTCCCAGGGTACAGGGCCAGGCTCCCAGCCCACACGGTTCCTCTGCAGGTGTGTGGGAGGTGAGCCTGTCTCACGCTGAACTGTCAGATACTTCCGTCATGTGAAGAATGCGGTTTAGTAATGTGGCGCTTGAAAGCTTGTTCAAGTTGTAAAATGTTAGATTCTATTTTTATTAAGTCACTTAAACTTTCAACATCATGAAAAAATTATTTAACATATATTTCACAGGCCATTTTCAATACATATTTTTTAGGAATACAATATAGCAGAGGACATTTTTGTAACTAAAGTTATTGTTCTGAAGGGCTGAAACAAGCAAGTTAACTGCTGAAAACATTTTGTTGCCTCTGACTGTCCCTAGAAATATTTAAGATTTTATATTAGTAGCACTATGAGAAAATTTCTCTTCTCTTCTTCAAATTGAACAGATATAAATGCTCTAATGTTTGGGAATATTGTGTGAAATCTGCACGAAGTTGCAGAGGCTATACAAAAGTGTGTTTAACTGTAAGAACCCTTGAGTGGAGACTGAACATTCAGAGATGCGTGGAATGTATGAATAGCTGGCTTGCTAAAGATACCGAGTTCATGGGAAAAGGGGCAATTTTCAGTAACCTCCTTTTTATATGTAAGCCCCCTTTAAACATATTATTGAGATGTAATTTATATAACATGGAACTCTTCCATTTAAAGTGTACAGTTCAGTGCTTTTATTACACTGACAGAGTTATGTAACAACCATCCCAACCTAGTTTTAGAAAAATTTTCATCACCTCTTAAAGATATTTTGTATCCATGAGAAGTCATGCCCTCCCTGACTCCTCTCAGCTCCAGAGGTCAACTGGTCTTCCTTTGTCCACATGCATTTGCTGATTCTGGGCACTACACATACATGGAATCATAATATTTTACCTTCTGCGAAAGGTTCTTTTATGACACAGTGTTTAAGGCGTAGTTCTTGTTTTTCTTTTTTGTATTTTTAAATAGTATTTCTTTCATGGGCATGTTACATTTTGTGTATCCATTAACTGAAGGAAATTTGGGTTGCTTCTACTTTTTGGCTTTACCGGATAATCATTGATATGAATACCTGTGCATGATTCTTTGTACATATATTCTCATATTCTTTGAGTGTTTACTTAAAAGGAAAAATTTGGAGACATATGGTGTCTTTATATTGAAGATTTTGAGGCACTGCCAGTGTACGCTGATGTGCCTACAGCAAGGTGGGTTCCAGTTTCTTCATAACTGCAAAAGTTATTGGCTGATGTTTTGGTGATAGACTTCTAAAGGATATTTAGTGGCCTCATTCCATGACTTGGATTCGTATTACCTGAGTGAGGAATAATATTGAAGGCATTTTCATGTCCCTTTTTGCCACTTTTGTATATAGTTATTTTTTTAGAAAAATGTCTCAAATCTTTTGTCTATTTTTGCAATTGAGTTATTTTCACCACCATTGTATTTAAATATACTCTGAATACAAGTTCCTTATCAGCTATGTAACCTGAAAATGTATTTTCTAATTTTATGGATCCAATTTTCAATTATTGGATTGTGTGGTTTGATGAATCAAGGTTTTCATTTAGATGAAGTTCAATCCATCTACTTTGCCTTTTATTGCTATGCTACTGGTGTTGTATTTCAGCAGCAATTGCTTCCCCAAACTTCCACTAGTTCACAAAGATCTGTTTCTACATTTTCCCTTGAATTTTATTGATTTAGCTTTATAAATAGCTTATGGTCTGCTTATGGACTATAATCTATTTGGAGTATATTTTATGTACAAATATAAGGTAAGGGTCTAAATGAATTCTCTTGCACAGCAAGGATATGTGTTTGTCCCAGCACCATTTGTTGAAAAGATGATTTTTCCTATTGGTGACTTTGTGAAAAATTAAGATAAAATTTATTTTTGAGACCTTAATTCTATTTGATTGATCTACTTGACCTCTATCCATATGCCAGCTGCAGCCTACCATGATTATCGTATATTTGCAATATATTTTAAAACAGTGAATTCTGAGTGTTCCAACTTTGTGTGTCTGAGCTTGTGACTGGCTAACCTTGAGGTATGTCAAGAGACACTTCCAAACTAAAACAGTGAAGATGAAAGGACTTTAAAATACCAAAACAAAACCTTTAAGAACTGTGAGTTGACTACAAAAGCGTACAACATCTGCATAATAGAAATATCAGAAGGAGAAGAAAAGTGGAAAGAAACAAGAGAAATATTCAAAGCAATAACAATCCACTGGGTTGAAGCAAGCCATCTTTTATGTCTTGTTGGATTCAGTTTGCTAATAAGTTTTGGAGGATGTGCTGCATTTTTTTGCGTGGGATTTGGAGGTCTCTTGTTTTCTGGTTGTGCCTACCTGGCTTTGGCATGAAGGAGCTGCTGAAGGTATTTTTTTCGCCTATCAATAATCAAAGCAGGGCTCTTCTTTGGTTTCTTTTAAGATTTTTTAAAAACTTACCATTGATTTTCAGTGGTATGCTGTGCCTGAGTGTCACGTTTACTTGCTTTTTTCTTTCTCTGACTTGTGCTCCATGAGCTTCCTGAAGCTGCAGCTTACTGTCTGACAATTCTTTTTCTTGCCTAATTGCTATGGATAGGATTCCAAGTTCTACGTCGCATAAAAGAGGTGAGAATAGAGCATCCTTGTTCTGTTTCTGACCTCAGAGAAAAAGTCTTCAACTTTTAGCCACTGAGTATAATGTTAGATGTGGCTTTGTCACATAATTCATAGCCACTGAAGAAGCTGCCAAGGAACTGTCCCTAACCTGGCTAAGGTCAGAGTGAGAAAGAGATCTGGGCCCAGAGTTAGCATCCGTAACCTCCCCAAATCTCAGCAAGCTTCAGTTCCCACAGCTGCCCCTTCAGAAGATTTCCTGATTTGGGTCCTTCGCTTTTTGCAGAGATGCGACGGCTGCCAAGCAGCTGGCTTTCCCTATGTCCCTCTGAGCTGCTGCCACGCGGCTGCAGTTACCCAGGGCACCCGCTCCAGAAGACGGCTGCCAGGCTTGAATGTGAACTGTAGAATGGAATTTGGACCAGCCAGCAGGCCTGGAGGAGAAGCCTTGAGTTTAGGCCAGTTTGGGCGACTCTGCAGGCTTGAATTTGCACCGACTGTAGCCCTGCTGTGGCTGCGGGGGCACGCCTCCCGAGTCTGGGAGGGCTCTTCCTGGCCGTCCGCACACAGACACGTGGTTGGCATCTGGAACGTCCCCCAAAGTCTCCTGCACTTGAATGTTATGGATTGTCTATGGAGCCAAGTGCTGTTGGGAGATTGGGGCCTAGCCTGGAGGGGTGGATTACAGGCGTGTCAATTAGATTACAGGCATGTAAATTAGATTACAGGCATGTAAGTTGGACTATAGGCATTTAGTGGGGGTTTACTACACCTTCCACACTGGGATCCAGGAGGGGCTGATGACTGGGAGGAGACCTGGAAGGACATGTAGGCTGCTTCCCGCCTTCTTTGGAGTACTGGTCCCAACTCGTCTTTACTCGGCTTCCTGTGTGTGATGTCCTGAGGAGCTGCCCCCACCTCAGCCTCTGCCCTGTACTTCCATTGCTGCCGGCCGCCCCTGAGTGGACTGGGACCTTCTGAGACTGTGGGCTATAATCAACCTTTCCTCCCTTAAATTTGTGGATGTTGGGTATTGAGTCACAGCAATGAAAAAGTAACTAAGACAGATACTGTCCAAACAAGCCTCCTCCTCATACTTGTAAATAGGCTCACAATTTTATTTCTGGGTGGTGTGGGCTTAGAACGTCCCACAGATCTACTCAGGGTTCTCATCTTGAGTAATGTGGTCAGAGCAGTCATTTAAAAGAGTAGAGTTACAGACACTTGGGGCTGTCAGCCGTGAAGAGCTCCGGAGACCAGTGGTGGAGACAGAGCAGTGACGGAGAACTGCAGCAGCAGAGCTCAACCTGAGCCGGTGTCAAATGCCGGCGGCAGAGGCTGGCCACTGGCACTGCTGACCGAAGGCCCTGGGGTAGCGAGTGTCCTTGGGTGGTGCCCAGGCGGCTAGCAGCTCTGCACGTGCTGATGCGTGACTCCTATTTGAATCAAGCAGGAAAGTCCTCAACTGGCCACAGCGACAAAGAAGAACGAGGCTCACTCTGAAAGGATGCTACCGGCTGGAAGCTGTTTGGGTCATTTTCAAGCCCACCGCTGTCTCCTTCCTTCCTTCTCCTCCTCCGATGCGCTTCTCTAACTCTCAAAATCTACCTTCTAGTTTCCCGTCATTTCTCTTTATTTCATTATATTGTTACATTTAAAGATTCCCCCCTTAAGAAAAACATGTGAGATTTAACTTTCTGAGTCTGGCTTATTTTACCTAACATGATGTTCTCCTGTTCTAATCATTTTCCAGCAAATGACATGTTTTTTGTTTTTCATCTTTCTTGACTGGCTAATATCTCACTATGGGTGTAAATCGGTGTTGTCTTTAGACGTTAAACTTGTGGCAATCTGATAATGCAGTCACAGAACACTAGTATACCCCGTATGCTAAGCATCTCCCCAGTACTGCTCCCTGACTGTGCATGTGATTTGCTAATCAATCAATCTCTGCCTGGTGAGCTCAGGCCTTGATATCTTACCTGGAGAGGCTGTGATTTCACCCCGATTCTTTGGAACTATTTACCTTGCAATCCTGTATTATTTTTATGGCTTCATTTTTACACGTATATTGTAAAAGTCAACAGCAACTTGTTTTCCTTGAAGGCGTAGCTCCTCCAGCTTTTTATGATTAGCATATTATCTGAAGAAATATCTTTGAGTAAACCATTAATTGGTCACGCAAACATCAAGGTTTAGAATTATAGCCATTTTTTAAAGTAGGTTATTTATGTAATAGCCTTCATTACTTTTTCATTGCTGTGACTGAGGGAGGACCCGACATCCACAAGTCAGGGGAGGAAAAGTTTATTTTAGCTCATGGTTTTAGAAAGTCACAGTCCACTCAGGGACGGCTGGCAATGGCAGAGGTGGAGGCAGCTCCTCATGACATTCCTAACAGGAAGCTGAGTCAAGGCAAGTCAAGTCTCGTCTCTTAAGGAAGGCAAGAATCAGCTTATACATCCTTTCAGGACCATCCGAGTGATCTGCCCCTGGTCCAGTCTCAGTGTTCTGCCCTTTCCAGGTGTGGAAGATGTGGTAATTCTCCACCAGACACCTGTAATCTAACCTACATACCTGTAATCCATCCCTCCAGAGCAAGACCCAATAGCACATGGGTCCACAGACAATCCATAACATCAAAATACATGAGACTTTAGGGGAACACCTAAATAATCACATCTTGAGATTTGGATAAAGGATATTTTAATTCTGGTGACTTCTTTGTTATATACTAGCCTAGGGGACAGCTCAATGAGCCTAAGGAGATAGTGATGTCACCTTTCGAATTTCATATCTTGTTTCCTTGTCCAGACAGACAATGTATTTGAAATGGTTTTATACAACCATAAGTAAATAAGTGAAACACCTGAACAATTGCTAGAATAATTTCAGCAGCGTATGTTGCTTAAATTTTCTAAGATAGAATTTTTCCTTTGGATTTATATCAAGCATAAAATTCTTGGAGCCAAAAATATCCATTTTCTATGTTGTAGGACTAGGCTATAAATTCTTTGATGACAGAGACCGTGTCTGAATCATGTATTTGTCTCTAGTAGGTAGTACGACACATGGTTTATAATATTTGCTTGATAATTTTGGAATTATTGAATGATTTCAGTTATGATAATGCATCCGTGTGTTGTAAAGTTCTGGCATATGAGTTGCTTTCTCTGTCAGTTATTGATTGTAAGGATACATACCAGTCATCAGCCACATTGAACTTAATGCTTCAAAAGAAACACATTCACCTAGAATTAAATTTAGGCATCTTGTAAAAATGATCTTTATATGTTTTTAAGACAAATAGACTTTGACGGTCTTGATCTCAACGTGCTGTAGCACTTCAAGCTGCTTTCGCCACCCTGAGAGCCGAGTTGCTTGTTACCTGTGATCTTCTTTGTGTCTCACCCCCTCAACACTTCCCACTAATCAGTCTGTGACTTTGATACTAATTTAGTGGAGAGATCCTCAAACCATTATCCTGGAAGCTTTTAAAATCATGAGATATTAAAATGTGGCTTCTGTAAACAAAAGTGGTGTGTCACAAATAACAGTAAATGGGAATTTCCAAGCCAAACATTAAAATAGTAATTGACACGTGTTCTGTGCCTGTGTCTAGAGAAAACGCAATGGTGTTATTCTCAGACACAACTTTGAAGTTCCTGCTCTATTGGTTTGTGTTTCCATGTGGCTAAATATGAGCCTAACTGTGTTCCTGTGGCTCTCGATGGGAAGTCAGGGCCAAGAAAGAAGGGTTCACAGTTGGAGAACTTTGTTTCTCTTTTCTTGAAGCTGCAGGTAAGGAGTGATGCTGATAGGTGGAGAAACAGCCGATGGAATAAACATGACTTTTTCGTGAACACCTTAAAGTAACATGACTTATTTCCCGTTTTTATTTATACCAAATAATGTATTATCTATGGAAAATATGGGGACAAAGTCAAGAATATGTTTTATTACTGAACTTGCTCTTTTTAAGCACAAAGGTCATTACATAGACTAATATTCCTCATAGTATTGTTCTATAATATTAGTCCAACAAATAAAATTGAAGGTTTAAAATACATATTAGTAACAAAACTGTTAAAGTCAGCATTTCTCAAATCTGCTTGACCAGCAGCTGTATTTTCTCAGCATGTGTTGCCATTCCATGGATCTCCACTGGGTTCCACGAAATACCCCTGCAGAGCGTGTGAACACAGGAGACGCAGGCCAGACTCTGGTCACATCCATAGCACATGGTCTCCTTTGTGTGTGCATAGCACACATACACTGTGATCGAGGGTGGATTCAAGTCACGTTTTAAATACTCCTCAGCAAAGACTATTTTCTCTAGCTTTTGTTTCCGAAACTTTTCTAAAAATGCCCTTACGTTTGTGAGTTTCTTTCTCTGTGATGTCCTCGCTTTTCCTGTTTTCTACTCGCACAGTGGCTGTGCGGGAAGAGCTGCACTCTCAGTAGGGCAGGATGCTTCGCCGAGGACGCTGAGGTCCAGAGGGACAAAATTCAAAGTTTGCTGACCAGACATACTCCATCCCTGGAAGAGTGGGACACAGCATGCAGGTGTAATGGCGGCTGCACCTGGCAGCAGGGAAACCAGCAACGCCCAGGGAGTAGTTACAAGAGATAAGGTGTCCCTACCTCCCATGGTGTATGAGATTGGCTGTGTGAAAGATTTTGTGCCCTGGTTCTGCAGCGAGACCTGTGCAAGCTGAGGCTGGGATGGTGGTGGCTAGAAGCTACCTTGGGGAAGCGGGTGGGGTGAGTTTTCTGTGGACTGTGGCTACATCTGGCTGGAGCGGAGCAGCTCATGGTTAAGCTCTGGCGACCTGCGAGGCTTGAAGATATCAAGGCACCCCGTGAACTTCCCCAAGGGTCTCAAGGCTGCAGTCACTGTACCCCAGCAAGTGACAGGGCCACATGCCTCTCCTTCCCGGTGGCACAATGCTTCCCACGCCACGCCAGCTTTTCTCAGGACGTGATCACAGGGCTGATTCACTCGGTATTCTTACCCCGCCGGCACCCTGGTGCTCCCCGGGTGGAGCACACTGCTTCCCCAATTGATGGTGGCTATTATGCTTGATTCATCGCGTGCCATTGATCTTCAGAAATTTGATTAATGACAGGGAAACCTGAGAAGTTCAGAGTTTGGCTCTGGTTCAAATGAGCACCCGGAAGTTCAAATGCTTAATTCAAACTGTCTAAGTCTCTTGGATAAGCAAATGTGGTTATGCAAAATTAGCCTGAAAACCCTGCTGGAAACAGTCCCTCTCTTAGAAATTTCTGCTTCGACTTAGACCACGGACCATAAATACTACAAGGACATTATTTCTTTCTTTCATTTGTTCTGCTCATTTACTTCTGGCCAGAGCCCAGGTTTCTAGGTTTTTGGGGACAGGTAGCAAATCATGGTGGGAAAGTCCAGGGTGGCTTTGTTCAACTGTCATACTCCCACCAGATGTACATGCATTTTCCATGCACCTGGGCTCCGGGAGAAATCCACGCACACCAGCGCCCAGGGTTCAGAGCGAAGAGTTATCTATTTATCCCTGGCAAACTGACTTGTGTTTTAGATCTGTGAGAATGTGCTGATACTGTGTGAATGCACAGGGGTCACCGAGACAAAGCCAGGAGGTGATAAATGACAGCGGGAGAAATTCCCTCCAAAATGCAGTTAACTCTTCTTGGCTCTCCCTTGCTTAGCGCAGCCAGGCAGGTCTGAGCAACGGACAGTCTGAGGGACACGCCCACAGGCCGAAGGAGAGGTCCACAGCGATGTCACTCCAGAGAGAGGGTTCCTAAGCCAGAGCCCTGGAAAGCCGGTCTCCTCCCGCCCTCTGTCCTATGTGAACTTTGGAGTTCAAATGCCGTTATTAAAGTCCGACAGCCAAGGTGGCGAGTTCAGGGTGCTGGACGTTCAAGGAGGAGCCACACTCAGTAGGCAGAACACGAGTCACCTGCCCTTTGGTGCCAATCTACGCTTTGTGTCCAGTATGTGACTTACTTCAATTCTTTTGAACTGAACTAATAACCTTCAATTATAGTAAATTTAGTGTTTATTGTAATAAGAAATTATATTAGGACTTTGACTACCCTGGAAACATTTAGAAAATTAATTTATATTTCTAATCTGAAATATGCATGTACTTCATCTATGTCATAAATCCCAGGAAGCATTAAAACAAATGTTGACAATAAACCTTGCAACTCAGAATCTGGTATCGTCTTTCTTCTCTCCCGGCTCTTGCTTGTCCGGGAAGAAACGGTGGCTCAGTCGCCTTTAGAAGGAGTGTAGGAGCATTGGTAGGATGCGTGCTTTCCCCAGGCGCACAGCTTGGTGTCAAACAAAATCAAAACTTCAGCTTCTGAAAAATGAGAAAGGAGATCCTGTTTGAACAGCAAAACAGTGTCGCGGCATTACGGCACTGCTACCTCCTTCTGCCCTCCCTGGGTGTCCAGTTCTTGACTAAACAAGCAAGCACAGGGCAGCTGTGGAACTCAGCTCTGCCTTCCCTCACGGGGCAACGCACAGACCTATCGCTCCGCAACCAATGAGTACACTTTGAATGATTCCACAGGGTTACAATAGAATATCAATTGAAATTTTTACTATATTGATTTTATTTAACAATAATAACTTTAATTATTTTGGAATTAAAAATTAATGTGTAAAATGTGTATTTGTAATTCATTAATTTTATGACTAGAAATTTGGGGTTGTCTTCCTCCAATAGGTTTTACTATTTTGTACAAAAGTATAGGGATTATTTTTACAATATAAATGCTTAGAAAGCTAGAAAATAGATATCTCGGCCCTGTACATCCTGTGGATGCTAGCCTATCATTCCGATATGTTCAATTGATTTATTACTTTTTAAGATTTACATGATTTCTTCTTTCTCAGGTTTTTCTGTGGTGAAATCTATTTGAGCAAACAGATTTTCCTGGATTGCCACGTAGCTGCCTTCCGTTCTGCCAGGGCGTGGCTGTGGAAGGGGAGTGGTAAACTCCCTTTGGAGTTCTCGCCTCTCTTTGGACCTGCAGTGAGACCTATTGGTGACTATGGGGAGATGGCGGTCTCACGTTCCCTCTGTTTGGGTGAAATGTCACCACCTAGCAGAAACCTCTTACAGCGGAAATTAGAGCTTCTTCAACGTGATTTCCATAGTACAACGAACAAGGTGGGAAAGAGATTCATCAGTAGCAATTACATCCCTGCTTCCAGGCCGAGTCCCAGAGACACCAATGGCTTCAAGACTTAATTTCGTATGCCCCTTAAAAACCACTTCTTACTTCAGCAAGGCAGAGAAGTCACAGATGGAGAATTAATTGTGTGGAAAGCAGAGGAGGCACATTTACGAAGTCGTGCTAAGTATGAGGGGAGCCACGGTTTCCGGACGATCAGCATTCTAAGCGCTGGGAAGGGGGTTCATGATGTCAGAAGACTAGAGCAGCTCAGGACTTTCCCACTGCACAGGAGGGAGTTAGCGGAAAGGCTGTGGGAATAGAGACATGCTATTCATCGCCAGGGCCTCCTTCTGTTCCCCAAACTTCTCTCTTCTACCAGTTTACCACACACCTGGTGTACCATTTACATGAATGTCCATTTTGATCTTTTTGAATTTTCCATTAAAACTCTCACTCTCATTATAATTTCCTGGCTCAATTTTTTAGTGGCTATTTTTGGATTGAGATTGTGCACGTGGACCAATCTAGGAGAGAAATGAGCATCTTAAAACTTCATAGCAACCCAGGGCCCTCCATGTACTCACACTCCTAGCTGTACTAGAAATATGGTGTTCCCTAGTAAAATATCTATCGACATTTCCCAGTAAATTTCTCTGTTTTACTTCCGAAAAATATAGGAGAAGTGAAAATGTCTCATTTCTGCTTGATGGGACGATTGGTCTGTTAGCCTCTGATCCTGGAGAATCTCCTCCAGGGCCATCTGTTCTGATTCTAAGCTTTTGGTCCATTCTATGCATTTTTTACCTGGTGTTAGTCACATCTGCCCAACTCCCTGTAATTTAACATTAAAACTGTGAGGTGTTCAGAAGGACCTGCTGTGGTGGGATCCTCTGATCTCTTAGTATTCTCATAGGATTTCTCCTTTCTCTTTCGACAAATATATGGAAGTTTCTTTTTCCAGCATGTTTGTGACAGTGAACTCTACTACTAAGTGATTTGCATAGGAATTAATCTACTCAAACCTTGAAACAAAGCTGAGAGAGCTTAAACTATCCCTCCTAATACCTGCTGAATACCACATATATGTAATTGAAAACCAAATATTTCTCTTTTTTGTATCACTAAGAGAATTAAATAGTGTAGTGTAGACTCAATTGGCTAGAAAAGTGAGAAATGGCCATGCACCACCACATTAAGCCCTTGTTCTACTCTGTTTGGAAATTTCACATATATGAACATGAAATATGAACAACCTGAGATAAAGGAGCAGGCCCAGAAATTCTTTCTCTCTAGGAGGGACCCCTTCCAAGATGGCACCTCTCTATTTCCAAGGAAGAAATGTCCCTCAGACATTTGTGAATGAATTTGTGTACAACTTTGATCATATATCTCCACAGATAAAAAGTAATGAGATGGCCTTAAAGAACCAGAATTTAGTGAAACAAGCACACTCCTAATATCTAGCCAAAATTAAAGTGACTGCAAATTTAATTTTCAATATAGGTGTAATAAAAATGATAAAACTGAGCAATATACACAAATATAAATTAATCTCTGGGGATGAGAACTATTTTAGACTTTGCATTTGACTCACACAGACAGCTAGTGTGCTCTTAGTAGCCCCTGAGATCATTTTTTAAATAACATCTGAGAGTCTCAGGTTATGAGGCTCTATAAAAGCCATCAGTCCACCCAGCTTAGTGTCCAAATCCATAGAATAATTTGCCACATTTAGATAATGCAGCTGAGATTGTTTATATGGAACAAGTTGTCTGAAATAATAGGTTATAAAAAGAATTAATAAGACATAAATACTTCACTCAAATCTCCACCCTCTTACCTAATAAACAGTGAAACTTCAGTAGTTGTAAATTCTCTCCAAAATAAATTATATTACAAATGTTAATTTGAGTGGCATGACTGATTTATGGCTGGTACTGATTTAGAGCTTTCCTGTATGGTGCATCTTGGTCCATCAAATTTTTCAGATTCAAAATTTTATCTTTTAAACAGCTTTTTGAGCAACTTTATCTCTGGAAAATCAAATATAATGTTTTAATCAAAAAGGAAGGAAAATAACATCATGTGACTTCTACACACAAAAAAGCAGGGCATACTCATCAACACGGAAGTCGATACCGAGATAAAATTGGAACTCCTGGTATTCATACATTTTAAGATAAAAAGAAAATACTTCCTTTAGAAATAATAGATTTGTGAAATAAACATACTGGAGTATCAAAGGAACATTAGAGTTTTATCAATGAGCCGGGAAACATTTTAAATTCTAAATAAAGGTTCACTTTGTTAAACTAAGATTGAAAAAGTTGGATGTGACCCTGTTTCTCTAGGCTTTTCAATCTCCAAATTTTGTATCATTGTCATTTGTATAAGTTTAATATGAAGTTATATTTAGTATTTTAAAGTTTTTGTATGTGTGTGTTTTGAGGTAAAATATGTCATCACCAAAGTTGAACTGAGTTGACTCATTTAGTGGTTTGAGATTTATAAAGTAGTTCCTACTTTCAAATTGAATATAAATCTTGCTTTGTTTAGCCCAGTCTCTTCCTTTGGAAATGGTTTTCAAAGTAGAGTTGTAGCCATTCAGAAAAGAAGGTGTAGGGTGTCATATCTGAGTATTTGCAGCTGTAGACTTTCATAAAATACTACTTTAAGGTTGTGAATTAATAAGATCAGGCTTTCTTAGCCAAGTTATTTGCCTGCCCTTGGACAATTGATTCCTAAAAATTTAGCCTTAATTTTAAGCTGCTATGTAGTCAAAGGAATACAAAAAAGTTTACATTTACATTATGAAGAATTCAGTGCCAATGACCTTGAAACAATGGAGCAAAGAGTTAAGATTAAGCAAGCAGATGCCTGCACAACACGTCATAAACGTCACTTGTCTGTATTCTCACAAATGATTTCCTAACAAATAGATTGACAATTCTAACCAGTTGAGAGATTTCAGATGTGTCTGCTGGAGAGCTTCGTGTGTTGATGTTGTTGCTGCCCTTGCGAGCCTGGGACCTCCTGGGTGCTCCCACTGGGGCTGGGAGCTACTGCACACCGCAGGTCATCTGCGAGCCGCCTTTAGTAACGGACACACTGATGTCTCCAGAAAAGATAGTTCCAGGAGGTTTGGGAATCTAACTGCTTCCTCCCCGATGAAAGAGAAAGGATGGAAGAGGGAAGGGGGAGGTGGAAAAGGAGGAAGAGGAGATGAAGGAGGAGAAGAATGAAAAGAAAGGGGAGAGAAAGAGGAGGGGGGAAAGGAGGAACAGAAGGAGCAGCAGCCGGAGGAGGGATGAAAAATCTTGCTGAGTACATGCTCATGGGAAGCATGTACCAAAAGCCCCATGGATGTCTGAGACCAAAGATCACACCAAGCCCCACATACTATACGAGCGGCCATGATGCCCCCGTGACTGATGAGTCCGCAGCATGTAGAGAGTGGACACACTGGAGCCAGAGAGGGCTCACGTCCCAGGAGGGATGAAGGAGGAAGGGCAAAAATTCACCATGCTGCTCAGAACTGCATACAATTTATAACTCGGGAATATTTCCCTGGAATTTTTTTCCTATTTTATTGTTATGTGTAAATGCAACACATTAATATTTTTCCTAGAATTTTTAGAATGTTTGGCCATGGCGGACGGGGCGCCACTCATAGTACAGAAGTTGAAACTGTGGATTGCGTTTGGTTTTCAGCGACATGTGTTGTAAGTCACTATTGCTGACTGGTAAAAGCTATTTTGCATTCGTGTATTCTTTTAACCTAAACAGAGAATGCCACTTCTTGGGGAGTTGAAGAATTGAGTAAAAAAGGTCCCGGAAATTCTGGAATCAAGCAAATGCCACCAAACTGTGGAATCACGAGAGCTGTCTGTAATACTGTGTTTAAACCATGCTCACTTATATGTAATCTCCAGACGTCTCTGGTTGTCATATTGTTTATGACAGCTCAGCACTTTTTTCTTCTGTACCTGAATCATTTCTCCAAGAATTCGGTTACAGGAGAGACCTTCCAGAGCCCTGCGATGTCCCGTGCTGGTGCGTGGAGTGTGGTCCCAGAGCCAGCAGCAGCAGTGTGGCCGAGGAGCTTGTTAGAAGTGGTGCTACCCTACCCGCCCCAGCTCTGCAGAATCCGAGTCTCTATTTAACAGGATTCTTAGATGAGTCATGAACATACTGATGTCTGAGGAGCACTGATCACATATCTTCCCGGATCTCCCCATGTAGGGATTCGTTTGCCCATTGATGAGCATTACTGGGGAGATTTAATGGTGAAACCAAGCTGTCTTATTGGAGTGTTTTAGATGTACACGCTTTATTTCCAAGTCATGAGGTTGTTGTGTTATTTATGTGGAGCCATAAAACACAATAAGATTTTTAAAGTCTATTTATATGCAAAAAGCTGGCACACATATTCTCAAATCAATGCATTTATTTTCATTATCCTTGCACGAAACCGGTAACTCATAAACTATCAGTTCCATCATTGTAAATTTTCAGACCCCAAAAGTTGGCATATTAAACTTATTGGATGATTACCTTAATCACTTATAACAAATACTTTTAACTCTGGTCAGCGGATTGTAACTGATTTTCTTTTAGCCATAATTGGTAAGGAAATCATGCCTCTACGTCTACACACCCACATCAAATCAGAACCTGTCCTATCCACTGGTTTCCTCGCTTGACATTAAATCCCAGTTTCCGCGTGTGTCGTGCTATAATTTGTGTGAACCACAAAGGTGATTTGACTGTGCCGTGATAGCAACACGCCAACAAAAAGAGCAGTTTATGTGAGGAAAGCGAAGCCTTTGCTGCCGGAGAGGTTATGTGAGACGCTTCAAAAATGATTTCAGTGCGAGAAAAGGACATCACTGTACTTCAAGACCAGCCTGCTTTCCCACTGATGCATGACTTGAAGGAGAGAATGGACTGGATCCGATGGAAATTCAAAGATGTAGGATCCACTTATGCTAAATAGGTTGAGCAAGTATTTATAAGCGATCTTCCTCAGCCCTCACAGACAAACACTGCGGGAGCTAAGCTGTGATGTTTACAGCCCGTTGTCTGAGAACTGTCAGTTCTTTTTTTTTTTTTTTTGCAACAGTTTCAACTTAAGTCTAAATTAAATAAAAAATGGTCATCCAATTAAAAGATGTAAACAAATTGTGTATTTTTCTTTCTCTTTGTTAAGTTCAATTGATGCAGTACCAAAATAATTGGTTGGTAATTTCTTGCAAAGTGGAGAAAGAATATGTAATTGGGCACAGATTTTTTCTTCTGTTGCTTCAAGGGTGGCCCTTTCAGACTGTGTTTGTAAAAGCAACAGGGAAAAAAGGTGAACAACGTTTAATTGTCTTATTATTTTCTTTTTAGTATGAGCACAGAGCTGGCACTCAATAATTACTTATTAACTGGATTACATATTTTAGCTTAATTCCTACTGTTGCCGCAGACAGGGGAAGTAACTCCGCATAGGGCCTGTTGCCAGGACTGCCCTCACCGCGGGTCCCAACGCTGTAGACATGCCGTGGGAACAGGGGAGAATTAAATCTCAAGAGGCCCATCTTTGTTTCAGAGGAGTACTTTAAGGATTAAATGTTACATAAACAGTACTCAGTACTGTGCACGGTTTGTAGGACTGGGCACACAGCAGCATTTTTGCCCCTGTGCAGGTGCTCAAAAGTGAGACTCCAGCCTGTCTTTTCCCTCCCAGTGCCCAGGGCAGGGCAGCCGTGGTGCCGAGGAGGCACACAGGTGAATGGGTCCCACCATTGCTGTCCCAGGAAGCCCTTGCGTTAGTCATTTGTTTACATGTTCCCTGTAGGCAGAGATCAGCAAGAGAAACTAGACAAGCGTGTGACTCGTCCTGAAGCCTGGGAGCCATATTGTACGTCACTGTACCACAGGGTTTATTTTCAATGCAGAAATCCTAGTATGCTACAGACCTGATTAAGAGCAAAGAGTCTCGAAGCAAAGGTTTGGGGCCATTTAGAAGTCTCAAGGGAGCGTTAATAACTGTGCTGTCCTACCTTCTTGACACCTTAAAGAAAACGTCCTGGGTGGAATTTTCCAGCCTTCTGGGTTTCCCAGTTGGGTGAAATGAAGGGCTATTTCAAGGGGAATAATTGGATACCCTTTTATTCTTCTTTTTAAACAAGGAAAGGGAGAGAGCGCGTGGCCTTTGTCTGGCTACCCCGAGAAGCAGAGCTCATCCATCAACTTAGAAAATGTCACTCAGGGACATAGCCCTGCTCCGTTCCTCCATGTGGACGGTGGCCCTGTGAGAAACAGTGATCGTAGTTTGAAGTTCAGCCATTATATTTGTGATGCTCCGAATGGCCTTTGGTAAATTAAGAAATTTCTGAGTCGTATTGACCAGTCACAGCATCATGTGGGTCGTGAGAGTCGTTCGCTTGATTAGCCACGTTTAGAAAACCACGCGTCCGTCCGTGCGGAGTTCCTGGGATGAGACGAAGGTGCTGGCGATGAGTACGTTGATGGCCGGGAGTTGGCGTCCAGCTCCACGTTCACGTGCGCTTTAAGCCATCATCCGGTTGCAGTCCAGCAGTATTTTACAATCTCTCGTGCACTGTCTTTTTCCTCTCACTATTTCAAGATGAAAGTTTTCAAGACCGACATTGCAAAGTAGGTATTATGTTGATTTATGCTAATCAGTTTCACGGAGCTTGTCATTTTGTGTCGTGAAGCACTGACACTGGTGAAATATCCTTGCATTTGCCCTTATCTTGCAAACAGCCCAGGAGCGTCAGAGCTAAACATTCGGGGACCTGCCGCTTGGACTGCTGGGTGGCTTCCGTCTGCAGTGGATTTGTGGAGGGGCTTGTGTGTGGCCTGTCACGTGCTCTTGTCAGAGGAGAGGGCTCAGGGAAGCCGCTGTCTTTTGGTGCACACAGGATGTGTACTGTGTGCGGGAGAGTGCGTGTGAGTTTATAGTGATTCTGTTGCCACATTTTATCCTCCTGACAGCGCTTCCCTAGCCGGCGTGCTGGTGTCTCCTGCAGGAGCTGCAGTTTTAGGACTTTACCACCAGCTCATAAAACAGGAAAACTCTGCCGCAACAGCGGGAACGTGAAAGCTTCAGGAGCCAGTTTGCAGAGATGAGTTTATTTTAAAGAAAAGTCAACGAGGGAGGTTGATTTGGAGGTCTTAAGTGCTGCTCTGCGCGCCCGCCGGGGCCCTGCTACGCCCCTGGGCATCTGAAGCCACTTCATAGGAAGCTGGAGAGTGGTGGATGGAGGTGCTACGCTCAGTAATAAAGACAAACCGCAGTGAAGCAGCCTGCAGAAAGCAGTCTGTGGCAAGGCTGGTCTTTGCCGCCCTCTGCCAGGCGGCGAACCCACCTGGCCTCAGCGTCTCAGCGGTCCCGCGGGTCTTGCTCGGAGCTCCTCCGCTGCATTCCTCTCCACAGTCCATCCCGCCCTGACTCTTCTCGCGTTGGTACTGTCCATCTCAGATCTATTTTGGTAGCTGGTTAGCTAATCTAATAAAAAATTAGCTATACACAAAATCACAGTGGGCTGGTACCAAAGGATGCCTTTTTTTTCTTTTTATTGTCTATCCATTTATTGACGCGAGGTCTCACTCTGTAGTCCAGGCTGCCTTAAACTCACTATGTAGCCCAGATTGGCCTCAAACTCACAGCAATCCTCCTACCTCAGCCTCCCAATTGCTAGGATTACAGGTGCGTGCCTCCACTACCAGCTAACGCAGTGATAGAGAATTAAACCCAGGGTCTTGCCCTGGTTAGGCAAGCACTCTAATCACTGCGCTATTTTCCAGCCCTTCTGAGTCGCTTCGTTGTTGCTCAGACACGATACCCAACATCTACACCACAGAGGAAGAGAGATTTACTTTAGGTCACTATTCAGAGGCCTCAGCTCACGTATGGTTGGCTCACTCCAACAACAGCAGAGCACGACATGGGGCAAATGTGCTCATGCTGTGGAAAAGCAGTCAGAGAGAGAAAGAGGGGAGCTGGGGAAAGAACTCGCCCTCATAGGCCACGCCCCCATCGACTGTTGCTTTCCCTAGGCCTCACCTCATAACGGCACACGAAACCACCAATGGATGGATCCTCTGTGATCCGTCACCTGCTACACGCATGGGACTTTGGGGACATTCCAGAAGCAAATCATAATGCCTCTGTAGTACTCACCAATCATATTTGTGTTAAAGTCTAGTAAAAAGACACTATGGTAGAACTTTTTAATTTAATGATTAATATGAGTTATGGTTTGAACGTGGAGTGTCCCCCAAAAGTCTCATGTACCTAAGAATACCGTGTGCTGTCTAGAGGAAGGGCTGGATGCTCCGGGCTTGACCTGGAGGGGTGTGTGTTGATTTTGCCCTTCTTCCCCGACTTGGCTCTGTTCTGCCGTGCTGCCACGAGGATTTCTGTCTCTGGCGCTGTCCGTCTCTCTCCCGCTCCAGCCGTGGCCCCACCACGTGGCCCCATCATTTCCCAGCTGCCCACCCTTGAGTCAACTGAGACCTTCTGAAACTGTAGGCTACAAGAAGTATTTACCTTCTAATTTGTGCATGTCAGGTATTCTGTCCCAGCAACGAAAAAGCAGCTAAGACAGCATGTAATTAATTTTTTTGAGGTAGGGTCTTTCTATACTACTGCAGCTCATTTTTTTCTTTTTGCAGTGGCAGGGATTAGACCCAGGGCTTTCACTGAGCTACTCAATGATGTGGGCAACCAAAGTGTGCAGGGTATTGTACTGAGTTCTTGGAATTCAAGAAAAAATATGGAAAAGTCCTTGTACCTCAGGAGGTAACACTGAGGGTCATTTTATGATATTGTAAGTCCTGGTAATTTGTGTGTGTTTGTGTGTGTGTGCACGATTAAAATAAACAACAATAAAAGGCTAGAAGACACCAATGGGGAAAATATAACACAATTTCTTGGGAAGTTAGGGCCCTTGATAATTAAGGGCTAATGACTAAGATAATCACGTCCACATAGGCTCTGTTAAAGTAAGATGGCAACGGTTTGGTCTTCCTACCTGTTGTGAAGTGTCACGTCAATGCCTGGAATTTAGCTCTGCCATTTTTCACACAGGACAGCTGGAGATTAATTATCTACATGAAATTTACTCCTGAGGCTTTCTTTTTAATTACTAATTAATTTAGCAACATAGCTTCTACGTAAAGCAAAAATAATGCTGGCACTTTGAAAGCAGAAACTGCCAAAGAAGGACCTGTGAACTTTTTTTTTTTTATTTTTGGTGGAGAGAACAGAACTTAGACACACCTCTTAGGACACAATTTGTTTATAAAGTGAGCCAGATTTGATCAAAACGATGCAGTATAATCCATTTCAGCTTGAGGTCTTAGCCTGGCTAATAATCATAACATTGTGGCATTGTAATCCTTAAGAAAAAAATAAACAACACAGAAGAAACGCTCTTTTCGTTTCAATTATGCGCCTCTCCCTTGTCGGGCGTGCTCTTCTGGTGTCTGGATTCCATGTTAGAATCTTCACGGTTCAAGATACCAACCAGATATTAAGCATAGTCCTTTTCTTTCCTTTTCACATTCAGAATTGGTTTCTGTAGGGAGCATATGTAGAACTTTGAGAGGGGGAGACACAGAAGGAGGTCTGGTATTTACCTCACGAATAGCGTTACTCAAAGACCAGGAAAGAAATCCGATGTTTGCGGCTGCTAAATGACAGTATTTATTATGTACTCACACAAGGGTGAAAAAAGCTACTGTTGATTATTTTGACATTAAATTGCTTGCAATACATGAGGGATTAATTATGACATGGCACACTTCATACCACCACCCGAATGAGCTGGGGTTTTAAGAAGAGTCTGCGTTTACAGCATCATCTGTCACACGTGAGACTACGAATTTCTCCGTGTTCCATCCGTTAGGGAAAGGTTTGATCATGACGTTGGTCGTCTCACTGAATGTAAGCATCATCTTCAGATCGAACTCAAGCATGCAGCTGGTCTTTGTGCATGAACTTCTCATGTGTGGCCAGATATCCTTACTTTTTGTTGGTTCTTGTTGACTTGATCTTTGTCTGAATAAGGTCACATAAGGAAGACTCCATCTTGCCATCTGGTAAGAAGGTGACGAAAACTGCTTGGACTTCTCCCCACACAGATATGTTGGCAAATGGGAACAGCCCGCCACATGGGCGTTACTGAGTTCTGATGTGGAAGCAACCACAACAGGAAGAGGGAGCAGGCAGAGTGCGTCAGGGCATAATAGACAAGAGAAGCAGGACGTCTGTGGTGTTGGGTGACCAGGACACCTCTACCTTTCTTTTCATGGTTTCGACATGGAAAGAATTGTCTACTTTACAGGCCATTCGAACGGAATATAACACTTGGACACACTGTGCCAAATCTGTGGGCTTGCGACTCACCATTCATGTGCCTGAACGCATGTCAAAGACATGGAGCAACTTATTTATCACAAATAGCAAAATCACTCAGCTACCCCAGGTAGAGGACCTAACTGTCACGTCGAACGGGACCGACAGTGGCGGTACTCCCCTTTCTGCGCGTGAGGTGCATCTCCTGAGGGTCCATGTGGAGCTGGGCATTTCTGACCTCTGGAATTGGGGGCTATTCTGTGCTGAGTCTTGGGGAACACACTCCAAGTTAATCAAGAGAGCCTGGTTTTCCCAAATAAAAAAACTCACCTGCTCAACTATGAAGAATAAACATGGCGAGATGCTCAGCTTGTAGCTGTGGCTCGGAATTTCTATTCGTGGCTTTCAGAGCATATTGCATTTGAAAAATGATTTCCTCTCACTGAGTAGTTTCTCTATGTGACAATCCATTTAGGTCCCCTGAGGTTGCCTGTGACTAATAAATGGTGACACTTGGTGGGGTGATTTGCAAGGTCTCTGACAGGAATAGAGTAAGACATGGGAGCAGGTCCACAGTTCCCAGGAGGCCATAGGTTTCACGCCCCCTGGAACCTGAGGTCCGTCTTCTGAGAGGGTCCCCAGGACACATTAGGAGAAGACCACACGGCTCTTTCCGCTGGCCACACACACACACACACACACACACACACATTTGGCTGTGGTCTGCATATTTCCCTGCGCGTATGGTGTTGGCACATTCTGGCCTCAGAAGCCAGTGAGTGGCAGGAAGTGGAGGAAACACGCAGAGAGCCCAGCTGAGGAAAGGAACGCCACTCCAGGTTGGAGGTCACAGGATTGCTCCCAGAGTGAAAATCCTTCCTAACAAAGGACTTGGGCCTCATGGGAAACTGGGGATCTGATGTGGTGTGTTCATCAACCACAGGAACGTCACATCTTGTGAAAAGTGTTGTGAACATGTGATGTAACTTATTTACCCACAAAAGAAGTGATCCTTTGGTTATACACTCTTAAATATCTTACCTGGTGTCCTAAAATCCTGCGATCCTTGGAGGAATTCCTCCATCTTATTTCTGTTCATCCCTCCTATTTCTATATCTCATGTAAAAGAAAAATCCAGTAGCATTGAGGTTAAATAATACATTTTTTCCCCTCCTTGGACCAATAAATCTGTTTAAAGATGCATTACTACTTTTCTTGAGGGGTAATTTAGACTATGTATCAAAAAAGGAAAATCAATAGTTTTTTCTATTACAAATAATTGCCTGCTTGACTCTTTTCCACTTTTTCTTTTTTATTTATTTTGGCTTCAACATATTTCTGGTAGAAAGGGCCTCACACTTCAAGTCTCCCCCCAGGAGGAGCTTCTGCGGGGCTTTGTCTGTCAGTAGATGAGCACCTGCCTCCTCCTGCGGGTGGGGACACTGCCACCCACCGTGTCAGGAGGAGCAGGCCCAGGCCTGAGGAGCTGTGGCCTTGCGGAGTAGAGCACACCCACAGTGCTTGCCAGTGTGGCTGCAGAGCCAAGCAGAAAGCGATGCTTCCGCCAGTGCGGGGGTGTGAGGTGGGAGGGACAGCTGGGGGCACCATAGCCCTCAGTTATGCTTGTCCTTTGCCCCTAGGTTTGAACTAGTGGCAGCTCAGGGGGGACTGAGGCCAGGTTTCCCTGGAGCAAGTGGAGAGGCTTCATTGAGATAGGACCACTGACCTAAACCTTCCAAGGCGAGTGTCTTTCTGTTCAGAGGAAAACAATTTGGTGGCAGGTGAGGCTTCATCAGAAGTGTGGCTTGAAAAATGCACCAGCAGTTCTGTGTTGTAGTTTGGATTACCACCTGGCCAATATCCCCTTCCCCCTTTCTCAGTGGGCAACATGCATGGCCTTTCTTGGAGGGGAGGGGTGCTTGGCCACCACACCAGGGCTGGGGGAGAGGAAAGGTGAGCGTGTGGCTGGGCCCCCTCGTCCCAAGAGTACCAGACCCAGGCGGGAGTCTGTTGAAGCAGGAACTCACTTTATTCCAGAAGTACAGAAGCTTATATAGGGTAGAGAGAGAACTTGGCAAGGAGGGGAGAGCTGGTGATGTGACGTGGTGTCCACGTAAGCAGGCGTCAAGCCAATCAGCGAGATGTCCATGCCGGCAGGTGCTGGGCGCTCTCAGCGACAGTATTGGGATCATGCACAGTCCACGGGGGTGAAAATGGCTTGGCCCAATCATCTTCCTTGGTAAACCCCCGAGGTGGCCGCCCCCTGGGATTTCCAGTGGGCGCCACATCTTAGATATTGCCCCACACTTGCTTCCCTGGTGCTGGTTTTGGCAGTCTAACTTGCCAAGGCTAGTGGCGCTCTAGCAGATGTGATGTGAGTGGCGGCTTTCTGTGTGCTTGACTGGATTTCTGTGGCCCTTCAGACGTGGCAAAAGCAGGTAGCAAGTTGGACCGCTTCTTAGCTGAGCCCCAGAACAAGCTCAGGAAAGCAGACTTCAGTCTAAATTGCAGCTTAGAGCCCCGTTATCAGCCAAGCCTATGCTACTCCACTGGAGCCAAACCGGACTAAATCTGAGACTCGTGCCTCTGGAAATGGCTGTTAGGTGGCATCCCCAAGCCACTGGCTGGCTGACTGTTACATGCAGTGAGCCTAGAACCTGAGGTGAAGCTAGTGAGACGGGTCCCGGAGAAACAAACAGAGATTATATTATAGATAACCTATGCATCAGTTAGGGTTCTTGGTAAAACAGAATTAGTAGAAAACATGTATGTTGCAAAGGGAGTTTGCTAGGATGGTTTACAGAGTCTGGTGAGTCCAAAATGTCTACTGCATGTGCAGGTAACAGGGTCCCCTAGCTGTTCAGATATTCAAGGACGTCAGTCCCGGTGTGAAGGTCTGGGCATTGACTGTGAGACAGCTGCAGCCAGTCCGCACTGTGGATTGACAGCCAGCGGTGACAGAAACGATCTGAAGACGTAGCAGACGTACAGTGGGGATCGGCATCGCGAAGACAGGCGCGGATCCAAGCCGGGGACTGGCCAGATCTCCCCTCTTCCCCCATTTCCTTCAGTTAGAGCAGCAGGCCTACCGGTTGGGCCACACCCATCTGGGGCGGGTCTTCTCTCGATTTGCTGGCCCCGTTGTCACTCACTCACATGCAAACCTCTGTCCTGCAGACTAGCTGTGCATGCCCAATTTGGTCACGCTGACGTATTCTTTTAACACCCACAATTTCTGTCTTAGGCACTTTTTCTTTGCGGGGACACAATACCCAGCACCTACGACTTAAGGGAGGAGAGGTTAGTTTAGCTTTCATTTCAGAGGTCTTGGTTTGTTCAAGGTAGGCTGGCCATGTGGTTTGGCAGAAGCTGCGCAAGAATCTGTCCTGCTTTCCAGGCCGTGGGCTCCGCGATACAACCCCCACCTCAGTGATCTGTCCTTCCCAAGCAGAAGCCGCCTTTCAATGGCACAAGAAATCAGTGGTTAATCCACCAAGGCCATCATTATCCACAATCTAATCACCCACCAACTGTTTGAGGCTTTTGAGAGACAATCCAGATCCAAAGTTTTAATAACCTGTTACATCAAAAAGCGTGAGCTTTAGTAAAGACCACCACTGACACTTCCAGCGAGACCAGCGATGATTGAAGAGGGCCCTGGCGACACGGTTAACAGTTGGCCTTGGGGATGTGTGGCCAGATGTATTGCTATGGATGGTTACCATAGCTGACCTGGACACTAGCACATGCTTACGTCATGTCTATTCTACAGATGCAACAAGGGCTCAAAGAGGGATCTAGAATCTGCTCATTAAATAGTCTGATCTTAAGTTGCTGAGTTAATCTGTTGTTTCGAAGTTCATATCTCATTAGTTTTTATACATGATATAAAAGGAAAATATAACAGCGGTGAAGTTACGCGGTGCCTTCTTCAGGCTTGAAGCCAGACTGCGTAGGGCGGGGAGCCAAGGTCTGGTCAGGGAAGCGGAGGGAGGAAGAACCCAGGAGCGGCTCACAGGCGGTCTGTGGGTGAGAAAGAGGGCCAAGTCTCGGAAGTCTCAGAGCTTCCAGGCTAGGTAGCAGAGGGAAGGACAAAGACTGACCGCACTGAGATCCCGGAAAGGGGAAGGTTCTGCAGGGCGACAGTGTGAACAGCCCAGCACGAAGGTCTGGAGACCGGGGAGAAGGCAGGGCTGCGCAGGGAGGGCTGGAGTCCAGGCGAGCTTAGGGCAGGGGGCATGGGAGAGAAGAGATAAATGTTGTGGTCCAACCTTGGAGGTAGCTGCTTGCGCCCCCCAGCAAGAGAAAGGGGTGGCAGAATAGGACAATATGAACAGAGCAATAGGAAAACTGAGTCGGGGGGCTGCGGCCTTGGCTGGGCTGTGCTGGTCCCTGGCTGGAGGAGAAGATGAAAGGGAGCAGGAAGAAGAAAGAGGAGGGAGATTCATAGATTTGGTCCATACGAAGAGAGTTTTAAAGCACCACTTCCACAAATTACTACGAAGGCAAAACAAATGACAGACGGAAAGACCGTCCCCAGCCATTAAGCTAGAGAAGTGTTATTACTAATGACACGGTTCCTTCTTCAATGAATAAGAGAAGGTAACAAGGTTAGAAGGAAAACTGGTAGACCGAAACAGACAGATTACTTTAACGAATGAGGAAGGATCAATGAAAAATACGATGCATTTGACCTCAACAGAAGCAGAAATACTCACACTTAGCAAGTTGGTTATGATTTCGCAAGCACATGGTCAGATGGCTACACTCCCACACTGCTCTTCATGGTGTATGTGGATTCAACCATCTTTTTAAATGTTTATTTGAGACATGGCCTGGCTACGATTCTAAGGTCCTCAGGCTGAGCTTGAAATTGCAATTTTCCTGTCTCAGCTTTCCAAGGTGCCAGGACCGCAGGCTTGTGTCTTCAGGTCCAGCTGGTGGGCTCTTGTTTCTTTCCTTCCATCCTGTCTTTCTGTCTGTCTGTCTTTCTTTCTTTCCTTTTTCTTTCTTTCTCTCACATAGTTTCATTAGTTCTTAAGAACAAAAATACTGTCAGAGGAATAATTTGAGGATTTTGGTCCAAGTTAAATATTAAACACCCTAAACTCCTGAGATTCAGAGATCTCGTTATTTGCCACCAGACAGAGATAAGTAGAAATTCCGGTCCATCAGTTTGGGCTACTGAAATTGATTAACGACCCCCGTGTGTGTCCTTACCTCCATGATTTAGAATTTCTCTAGCCAGAAAGGCAAAAGGATAAAATCTACTTTGCAAAGATATTTGAAGATTAAGTGAATGAGTATGCAATATACCGTATACTACCAGGATTATTTTTGGAATGTAATAAAACAATTCAAAGTACAGTTTGAATAGAAAAATAAAAGATACTTCTATTATTTGCAATATTTCTGTAAATCAAAATTTAATATCACAATAGAAATATATTTTGATAAATAGCTTGAAGAGCTGCCAAACTTCAGAATTTAAATGGAAATCTAAAATATGATAAAAATGCATTGTAAAGGAGGAGAAAATAGATCCATGTGATAGTGCTGAAAAAATCAGCTATCAGAGGAATAACAAGGTTGGATTCTCTGTTTTCATAAACCGTGCTCCAAAAGAATTAAAATAAAATAGAAAACCATAAAAATATAACAAAAAAGTGGTTCCAAGGACATAATGGAATGACTTCTGTATTTGACTGCATGAAGGTTCAAGCATTTTATACCAAAAATTAGCCATAAAACTAAATGGTAAATGATAAATTAAAGTATCCATAACAAATATGAAATGAAAAAGGCAAAATTCTTAATGTACAGTTAGCAGTCTGTAGAAAAGCTACGAACATTCCGGTTATTTTAAGGATGTGGACACAGGGAATGTGAAGACGAGAACTGAAACCACGAGCCACTGAAAGGTCGGCGAAAGCAAAGTGTCGGGAGTCCCGCGGCACACACCTGGGCAACAGCCTCAGATGACCCCTTCCTGTGGGTCCAGGAATCCCCTTCCTAAGGTATCACGGGCCTCCTGCTGGGACTCATCGGCCACCAAGGGAAGGAACAGCACTTGAGCCTATCTGCCGACATATAACCTCCAGCCCTGCACAAAGCACCTCCTGCCAGCAATTATTTCTTAAGGATGCAGAAAACCAATATAAAACCAAGTAAAAGCAACAGTTACAGTTACCATGGAGACTGTAATGCTTTCTCTTGGGCTGCAAGCCACTTGGGAGACAAGGCCTACCTGACGCGGCGGTCACAGAGCCGATACCGCTGCCCGTGCCGAGCGTCCATCCCTCACGCTGGGGAAAACGGGGCCCTTTGTAGAAGTGAGGCCCATGAAGGCAGGTCCCGAGTGGCTATCAGCATGGTGATGCAACCCAGGAGGTTCCCCGGAGCCTGGCATGCCGGGGGAACGTGGACATCCCCGTGCCCCGAGGTCTCAACATGCTGGTCCCTGTGGTTGTCTGAGGCACCTGGCCCTTGTTCTCTGAAGCTGCCATTTGCTTCTCCCTTCCAAGAATGCTGTTTTTTTCCATCCTTATCCCACGCTTCGCCCCAAAGGCCATCAGCAAAGTCCGCAGCCTTCTCAACCTCCACTGCTCAGACGACTACGTCATTTCTGTTCTGCTTGTTGACCATGGCGTGGTTTTGTCTGTTAACTTATCTTTCTAGGGCATAGCCTGAGGGCTCACGGAGCCTTGCCCACCCGCAGTGCCGGGCCTAGCAACGACCTTGTCCTGGGACAGTGTCTGGTAGGGTAGGTGCCGGGACCGGTGCTTGCGGTGCCCTGCTGGTGCCTGCTGGGGGGCAACCTTGGGAACAGCCCCTGTCAGGACAGAGTCGGACTTCAGTTTGCCCATTGTTGGGTGTCCTTTGTTGGGCATCCGTCTGCCTCTCTATCCCTCAGATGCCACTATGTTCTTTCCCTGCCACTGATGGGTGCCCTACTTCTTCGAGACCAAGCTTCTACTTCCGGGGTCATATCAATTTTATTTTTGAGTCCTACTGATTGCGTCAGCTTTCCAGGGCTACCAAACTGAGTGCCACAGACCAGGAGGCTCATACCGCAGCAACGTATTATCTGACACTTCTGTAAGCCGGAAGTCCAAGGTAAAGTCGCTAACAAGGTTAGCTTCTTCTGGGGCTTTTCTTCTGTCTGGCACATGACTGTTTTCTTCCTGTGTCTACACAACCATTCTGTGGCTGTCTGTGTCCTAATTGCCACCTTTTTATGTGACACTGGGGATTGAACATAAGAGTCTGTTTGTTTGTTTGTTTTGAGAGACTATCTTGGTAAGTTGCCAAGCAGTAGAAGAAACTGGGAAGGAGGGAGAGGACAGACACACGTGGCACGTTCCTAGACCACAGCGAGGTGGAGCTGAGTGGAGCCCGAGCTAGCATGCCAGGCAGAGTAGAAAGAGAACCTGGGCACGTTTGCTGTGAGTCACGGAGCCTCCCGGTTTGAGGTGGGCTGAAGGGGACACCTGGCGTGGGAGCACGTGCCTTTGCCCAGATTCAGACCTGGAGGTTTTCATCCTTCTCCCATGGCAGAGTCACCCGTAGGGCTCTTCACAAAGCAACACCCCCACCCGCCAGCATCCCACTTCTGGGAGTTCTGGCCCAGGGGCCACCAGCAGATCCGTGTTCGGCCTTGAGCATCCTGTGCGCTGACGCTGGTAAAGAGCTGCAGAACACGCCACCAGGCCCCATGCGCTGCCACCAGCAGCTCCCCCATCCCTGCCCCCCCTTTCCTAGTGATGCCCACAGTTTCTGGCCCTTAAAGGGAACTACACGTCGCCTTCTCTCTAAAGCTGAGTCCATTTTCCCCTCCGACCTTCTGTCTTATTGCAACACAGAAGAAACGGAACGATAGGGAAAAGCCTACGGAAGCTTCAGTAAGAGACGCATGGTGTAAATTGTTGCTCTCCTTACAAAAGGGAGACTTTTTCCCCCTTTTTACCTACCCTTTTTTTTAACACACACACACACACACACACACACACACGCCCCACATGTTTACAGTGAAGTGGCGTATGTTGTGCACATATATAAATATCGTATCAATATTATGATCTCTTCCCCTCCCCATTTTCGGCCCTCCCACTCCCTCCACACCCCCCGTAACCCCGCACTATCACCCCCAGTTGGCTCTATAGAATGCCTGTGTTCTGGGTGTCCCAAATCAGAGAAATGATGCGATATTTAACATATTGAATCTTCTGCATCTGACCCACTTCCCCACTCAAGTCACCACTCTTTAGCTCAGCTTCCCACCCCTAGAATGGGCTGCAGTGGCCACATCTTGACGCCTCTTCTCTGGGTCCTTTAATGGGGTGATTTGCCGACAGTTGTTTTTTTCCTGTGTCTTACTATGTCCTTGCTGAGATTTTTTTTTTAACACGGCTTCACCCACCAGTCCACATAAGAAAGGAACTATAACAATGAAATTCACAAGGCTAGAAAATGTGAGAAAGAAAAAGAGGGGACTTAAATTTTACATTCCTTAGCTGAGTCCTGAAAGGCAAATGTTTGTACATTCAAAAGAAATACAGGTTGTCATCGAATCAGTCAGTTTTCTTGGGATAAACTTACATCCAAGACCAAACAAGTGAATCGGGAGATTTTCACCTTCCTCGTCAGCCCGTCAAAGAACAACGGCTCCGCTCTACACACAGCTGCTCTCCCGGCCCCTATTTTTCATCTCTGCCTGTCTTTTCCTTCTTTTTGCATCTCCCTCTCTCCCTCTCTCTCTGCGTGTCCACTAAAATGGGCTCTTAACCTCCGCTCCGGGCAAGCGAAGGCTGGAAGGGAAGCTGGTGAACTGGTGTTGCTGCTGGTGCCTTTGAGGCCCTCCCCAGCTTGCCTCCAAAGTGCCCACAGCTTGCTGTCCGGTAGACCCCCTCCACAGCCTCCACTGTGGCCCTCCCTTCCTCCTCCTTCCGGGGCCCGACTGGTATGAAATCGTGTGCAGCCCAGCCACACACAGCATGCTATGTGGCTGGTACCTACCTTGAAAAGAAAGCGCAGAGGCCCAATCGTAACGATGGAGAAACGGAATCAACGTGTCCAGCGGATCCACTTGGGACTGCACAGAAGCTTCTCTCATTCTCTTCCTGATTTGGGGCTTGCACAGAACATTCAATTTTTGTGTGTTGTTTATGGATTATTTAGGGTACTGTTGCCAAGTTTGGAATTATAGGGCAGAGGGCGGGCACGGGATTTTGTTTTCGTTTCTTCACTTGAGGGGAAGACTGTGTGGGAAGATGAGGAGCAGCACGCTGTCCCGGTGGCAACACTCCCACACGACTGGTAGCTATTCAGCCACAGCTGAGCTAGGTAAGTCCTCCTCCATTCTCCTGGGCTCTTGCTTCCCAGGGCCCACACAGAGCCCCAGAAGGGCAGCTAGCTGGGGCGCCACCAGCCCTGACCCAGACTCATTAGGTGAGACCATCCCTCCTGACGGGAACAGTGTTACTCCGGTGGAGGTGGTGCATCTGGAACCGCACATTTCAGCACATCTGGAGAGTAGAAAAAAAAAAAAAAAGGACCAACCCAGAAGCAAAGCATCGGTAAATGTCAGCTGTTTGTTGACTTTCTTTCTTGGAAGAGACATACTCAGCATAGCGACGGGAGTTCAAGCCTGCAGCCTACCGCTGGTGGCCAGGTGGCGGCGGAGAAGTGGCCCAGCCTGGAATGTGCCTTGCCTGGGCGGGCGAGCCTCTTGTCAGTGCCTCGTGCTGGAGCGAGCAAGCTCCCGCCGCAGATCTCTGCTGTAATGAACTCATTGCCATTGTTGCACTAAACACCAACAGTATGGGTTATTTTAATGGACATATTGCTTTAAACTGAGCGTTCGCCATCTGCTCAGTCCCTAATTTTGAATGCAAAAGGAACATATTTCACAATTACATCTGTAAGTAATGATATAAGTAATTTAAATGCATGTATGTGTTCGCACAACGCAGTAGGCAGCTGGGATCCCCCCCTACTCTTACGTTTCGGGCACAAATCAAGGGAAAACATGCACCAGCCCCTCACAGAGTGTACTTTCCAGTTGACATGAAGTTGTTTCTGCAGGCAACAAGGCTTTCTGTCCTGACCATACCTGAGAGTTCAAGGGGAGCTCAGTAAAGCAGACCACTGAGTCCATCTCATGACGCTTGCTTGCCTCCGTCCAAATCCCCCCGGCTTGAGTGACGGGTTGACAGACGCGTGGTATTACATCCATCAGTTTCAATGGACATTCGTGAGCGCAGGGGCCGGCTGTGTGGCCAACGTTCCTTTCAACTCCTCCTCTGGAAACGAGACTTCAAGAGACGCTTCCACACAATAAGATTTCTGAGGGGAATCTGTGTGCCCTCTGGATGGGATCCCGGAGACAGAGGGGCAACCGTGTTACTGGGCACCGTCAAGGAAAGGCGAGAACGATGGGCGGTGGTGTGGGAGGACGGAGCTTCAGATGGGAGCCCAGAGCTCGCACCGAGCCGTATATCTCGGTCTAAGCTCACAGCAAGGCCCAGACATGATGTCCAACACGGGGAGCACCAGAGTGTAGCTAACAAGTTTCTGGGGTAACTTCAACAGCGAATCTGACAGATGGTACCTCTGGAATCCACTCCTCTGTTTTGAAAAGTAGCCTTTGAATACCACCGTGTTACAGGTAGCGCCGACCGTAGTTCCTGCTTTGAAATGGGTGCTTTCCCGCCCATCACCCCACATAGAGTTTTTGTTTGTTTTTGTGATGTCTTTTGACCCTGTGCAGAGGTGGAATGGCTTAGGAGTGTACTTTGTCCACATGCTACACAGAGTGGAGGAACTTACAAATCCTCCAGCACGACATCCTTGCCATTTTATGTCTATATATTCTGTATTTATTGTGCTTGGTTTTTTGGCGTCTGTGTCATAGCCGACAGAGTGGATTTGCATGGGGACTTATGTTATCATTTGCAAGGACTCCCTATAGAGATACTTCCTGAGCTTGCGGTAGTTTTGATTCTTTAACTGCTTAGAGGCAGTGCATTTATTAAGTTATTCTCAGACAAAGGTGCTAGCTTGAACTGGTGGAAGCATTATTTTTAGAGCATTATTAACAGCTTAAAGATTTGGAGATGTTGTGCAAAGGAATAAAATTGAATTCAGGTTTTCACATAATACATTTTTATCTGCTGTCATTCACCTGACCCATCAGTCAGGTTAACCATATTGGTCTCACTAGGTCAGGTGTTATTTTGGGCACACACTTAAGTAAAAACTATGATCTTTGATTATGAAATTACTTTCTGATTCACCCAAATATTAATTTATCTAGAAGAACTTTAGCTTTGAATTCACTTTTAACTTAATGTTGATTTTTATTGAAATTTCCAATGAATTGTGTCTTCAAAGAAATCAAGTTTACTCTGTAATTATTCGGACCACCTAAAGAGGTTTAAGATGTTGCAGATATAGAAACGCAACCATTGCTCTGTGGGTCTTAAGCCAAATAGTCATTTAGACCATAGTGATGTGGCCATGAGTTTTCAACTTATGGGTCCTTTAAGATGGCTAGAGAAATGCTACAGTAAAACTTGGCCCAGTTTTCAGGCTCGGGGGGGAACTAATTGAGTATGGGCCTGGCCGAAGTGCTGCTGAGCTTCAGATCTGTTGTGAGGCTATGTGAGTGCAGAATTTTGGGTAAGGGTGTAGCTCAGCGGTAGAGCTCTTGCCTAGCACACATGAAGCTCTGGGTTCAATTCCAAGTACCAAAAAATGAAACAAAATCAAAGCAGACATTTGCATCCTAGTAAAACTGCTAGTGACTCAGTTTCTATGAGGCAGAACGGGGCCGAAATAGAACACTGCATGCAATGAGTTTGCTATGCAAATGTCAGTCACCACTGGCATGTAATCTATGCAAATGTCAGTCATCACTACGCAAATATCAGTCATCACTGGTATCTGACACATCTGACAGGAACGTGATGAGGAGTTATTTGATGCTTCATTATAACCTCAAGACTGTCCTTATAAAGAATTTGTATCAAAACTCCAAATTGGTCACTTCTTTCAACACAAAGAAGAAGAAAAAAATACCTAGGCTCAGGTTTGTCTCGTCTGCCACTGGTGATTGTGGCATGGCAGCCACTTCCTGATGTGAGCATGAGAAGTCCATCTGCTGAACAAGCTGTTGAAATGTGAGGCCCATACGCCCCAGACCCAGGGAGAGAAAGCGGAGGATTTGCATGGATGATCGTGAGGGCAGAGGAATTTGGATATCAGAGCTAATACACTGCAATCGTCACTCAACGTTCGGACATATGTATACATGGCAACAGGAGTGTGACCAAGTAACCAAATTAAGGAAATAAGTGTCGTAAAAGAGGGGAATGCAAGTGGAGGAGGGACACAGAACCCATTTCCATCCTGTATGTAAGTCCTGATGAGACCCAGGTCAGATGGTCATCACCTATCTCAGGCCAAAAACACCTGACACGGAGAATCCAGGCACAACCTCGTGGAGAGCTGGGAGGATATTCTTATAGATGAAACAGATTGAATATGAGGTTAGACTTTCAGGGCATCGTGGTTTAGATTTCACAAAATGGGACTAGTGTTTTGAGCAAGGTAAACATATATGTTGATTTGATTGTGACTTGTCACCAGTTTGTGATCAAGGTGAACCCTCAGTACTGACATAATGCTTTCAGAGCAAATGTTTGCTTTGTAGTTTAATAATTGATTTGTAAGTGATGCTACATCTAGAGTATTTGAAGTTCTGAGGATAAATTGCATTCTTTTTTGTTTTGTTGAGTTGGGATTTTTTTTTTTTTTTAATTCTGAAGCTCAAGGCTAGGTAAAGCACTTCTTGTTGTAAGAGCCCTTGGAGCCTCAGGAGCAAATGATGGCAGGGGATGTAACAGAATTTCCCCACAGCGTCCAGCTCCCTCGCTTTCTAAGCCAGGGACCATAGCATGCTTGGAACAGGTGACATGTGACTCTGTGTAGACAGAGAGCAGGCGGGCCTGCCATCTACCTCCTTACCTTCCACTTAATATTGGAGCTCCCACTGACGATGGTGAGGCTGATAAGACAGCTGCGTGAGGGGAGCCTGTCGGGGACTGTGGTCGGGGCAGGCCGGAGGAGGGTGGGACTTCCACTCCCAAGCGAAAAAAGCACAACGGAACAGCAATAGCCTGGGTAAACACGGGCAGAAGAAGCACACTAATAAATACATAGAAGCCCTCACCAAAGCCAGTCGACCAAGGCTGGCAAAGAGACAGGGTGCGGTGCAGGCGGTAGAGTGCCAGGTGCAACTCCACGCCTAGAATGGAATTCTCACTCAGGGACCCAGAGCCTCGAGGTTACTAATTAAGCACCATTAAGGATACCTATGTTAAATAGAAGATTCCATATGGAAATCTGGAGCTGGCTGCCACGGGCCAGCTTCTCACGTCCCGTGGACACATGCCTTAGTTTTCATATGGCGAACAGGAGGGGTCCGCAAGGCGGAGTGCTGCACAAACACAGGCCTGCAACCTGCTTTGCCCTCTGCTTCTGTGCAGGCTTCAACTTGCATGCTTAGTATGTGGAGTTCAAGGGTGGTATTTGAATTATTGCCCCAAGAAATGTAGTAAGGAGCTGTCAACAAAATTCTAGTCAATTCTCTTGACATGAGCATATATTCAGACCACACGCAATGACCATTTCATGTCAATATAGAAGACAGTGTGGTGTTGACTTGAGTGTATTAATATTTTGATGGAAAGACTCATTGGTGTTTCAATGAATGACTTCAATGTTTTAATCAATAGCATCTAAATATCCCATAGGCCTGTAGTCACCTCTCATCACTTTCTACCTATGTTCATTCTATATTTTATGTATTGGTGAAAATCAAAAAATACGATTTCAATGAAATTTGAACAATCTTTTTGTCTTGGGTGAGTGGATAAGAGCTATTTGAAACCGCTAATGACACAAACCAACTCAAATGCTGATACACCAGTTCGTGGTAGAAGACACTGTTAGATAAATTTGTCTTTATTTCACACTGTGATAAATACGTATATATAATATATTTATTATCCAAAATGTGTAGATACTGAGTGCTTCCAATTGCAGAAGCACAAGCTCTCTGTCCTCAAGATGTTAATGCCTGAAATTAATGTGAGTGTGTTTGCATGAATGAGCGCGTGTATGTATGTGTGAAATTGTTTTGAGATTTGAATATTCCTGGGTAGTGCCAGGAGATCCAAACACAGGCGCCTTACTGATAAATCCAAGTATGGCAAAATGGTAGGAGCAGGAAATAGGAAAGAAACAGATTGTTCCTGCCAAGCCCAGAAAGTAAAGGATAAACAAAATTATTGGTTAGGAAGAGAAGGATTTTAAGTAGTTGATGTTCTGAGCAACAGAGAGGCAGATTGTGGACTTTCCCAGTCCCCAGCCCTATGGTGAATTCCAGCCCTGATCCCATGGAAGGTTATAGAGAAGGCGTGAAGGTGGCTCTGCCGCTGCCTTCTGGGTCCTCAGAGAGACGGCCACTCTTCGTCATGGATGTTGGTACCATCTTTGCATGCAGTTCCTTAAGTGACAGCTGAGAATCAGACAATGGGTCAGGTTTTGAGAATTGGTTTCTTTCAATAAACACCAAACTCTGCAGCCTCAAGACTAAAATACCAAACAAAACAGCTCCAATAAAAAACTTCAAGATATCACAATTTTGTGTATCATATATCCAATATATCACATGTATATTTTCTAATGCAAATACCACCATAAATGTGAAATGTATATATATATTGCCAAGGATGTTATATAATTTTGCATTCTCGTCAGATATACGCATTTGACTATGAGTTGCTTCCACACCCTCTATCGTACTTGCTGTGGCCAACCTTGGGAATTTCAGTAGATGTGTCATAATATCTCATTGTGGTTTTAACTTGTACTTTCCTAATGACCAACCATGTCACACATTTTTTTCGTGAGAACATACATATGATATATATATATATATAGTCATTATTTGACCATTTTAAAAACACAGACTTGCCGTGTAATATTTTTTGCTATAGTCGTGATCTTACACGATTCCTTACTCTCGTATGCAGAGGTTTTCTACTGGGAGGCCAGAAGGCGCCTGCAAGAGGAAGAACTTCACACAGCCGCCCTGACTACTCACTTGCCCTCACGGGACCATGCGCCCACCCCTTCCAACAGGCAACCGAGGTAGACAGGATTGGAACACTTACTTCCAGGAACAAGAACACCAAGGCCCCAAAGGCACTTTAGGCATTGCTGCAAGATGACAGCTGAGCCATGCCTTTCCAGCACCAAAGCCGCGCTTACCACAGAGCCTGGCACGTGACATGATTCTGCTGCTGACGTGAGCCACGGAGGTTTTCACTCCCACGACAAGTCTTAGGATTCTGGTCCGTGGTGCTGTGGCCACACAAAGCCCTCATCAAAGGCATTTTCTTGCTATAATTTGGGCCTTTTTGTGGAAACACTTAAAGATTTTCTTGTCATTTTCGGTATCCCTTCCATGTTTCCACCCCCCCTCCCCCAAGGGAAAAGGGTAACAATTTCAAAGCAATTAGAAGAAACGAAAATGCAAACAAAAATACAAACAGTGAATAAGACATTTTTCTGATGTTATCAGCTCTAACAGTCATTTACAAAAAGTAAGTTCTATGAAGAGAGAGCGCTACTTTTTGGGGGTAGATTTCTCAAACTCTCTTCCCTCTCTACCACCGCTGCACAATCCCTTGGCTTACCATGTACAAGTTCTATCTTTGCCAGAACGTTACATAAATAAAACCATGTCACATAAAGCCCTTCATGTTTCGGCCTAATATATCCAAAACTCACTTTGCTTTATTGCTGAGCAGTACTCATTGTACCCCGAATTCTTTACTAGTCCCCTGTGGCAAACATTTGGATTGTTTCCACTTTTGGGCAACTATGAATGAAGATACTGTAAGTATTCAGGTACTGAGTAAGTAAACGAACGTCTGCGGCAGGATTGTTGGACCGCAGGGGAAGAACACGTTAAACTTCTATGAATCTATCAAGCTGATTGCCACGGCTATTATATAATTTTACATTCTCGCCGGATGTATACATTTGGCTATCAATTGCTCCCACACCCTCTATCGGACTTGCGTGGTCGGGCTTGGGAATTCCGGGAAATGTGTCGCAGCATCTGGTTGTGGTTTTAATTTGTACTTCCTAACGACCAACAAGGTCACACATCTTCTCACGTGCACGTTTACCATCTGTATGGTCTTGCAGTGCTCGAATCTTTGTCATTATTTTAAATTGGATTTTTTTAATCCTTGAATTTTAATGTCTTATTCCTTTTTAGTGTACTCTAAGTGAGAGTTTTGCCAGTTAGGTAGTTTGAAAGTGTTTTGTCCCCAAGCTTGTCTTTTAGTTCTCTAAAAGATTATCTTTAAGAGACCAGAAATTCTTAAATTTGCTTAGGCTAATTTATTGTTTTTTTCTTTTATAAACCATTCTTTTGGTATTGTAATTTAAAAATACTCTCTTAGCCCAGATTCTTAAGGATATTTTTCATAAATTTTCTTTTGGATTTTAGGTCTTACATTTAGGTTGACAATGTATTTTGAGGGTTTTTTTGTATAGCCTAAAGTATTTAAAATAGGTTTCTCTCCATATGTCTCTTCAATTTTCCAGTGCCTTTTTAAAAATGAGAATTATCTATTTTTAATTAACTAAATGTTTTTGATACTTGGTAAAAAATATCACTTGACCATAGATGTGCATATCTATTAATATTTCTGACTTCTGTTCCGTTGAATTGTTTTTATTTTTATGTTAATATAAAATTATTGTGTCTACAGTGGCTTTATAATAAGTTTTGAAATCAGGTCCTGTCCAGTGTTCAGGACTGACACGTGGGAACCACTTGTCACGGTCACTTTGAGTGTGACGGTAGGTTCCCTCTTTGCTCGCAGCCTTCCTCGATGTGGATTTTAACGCAACAGCGTTGCGCATCTTTTAAAGTCTTATTCCCACGTGTTACATATTCTCAATATTGTTTCTGATGTTTTCATTTTTTAGAAAGTTTAATTTTCAGTGTGTTGCTAGGATGTAGGAATGTACAATAATTTATCTTTGTGCGTTTAATTTGGATTTTGCAATGGAGTCAAACTAACTTATTAGTCCTAGCAGGTTTAACAGATTTTTTTTTCAGATTCCATATACTTTTCTATGTGCACTATCATGTCATCTTCACATAAAGGCAATATTAATTCTTCCTTTCCCAATCTATATATTTTTCTTGGTTTATGACTGTTAGCTTTCGTGCAATGCTGAACAGTGGTAGGAGATATCTTTGCCTTGCTACCATCTTGAAGGGAAACATCTAGGTACCAGGACAGCTGTAATTTTAAAACACATGAGTCTGTCTTTTTGAGGACATGCTGTTCAATTTCTGATTTGTTTTAAGAAGAAGAGTTTGATCTTTCTTAGCAAATGTTTATGTGTGTCAGGAAAGTGTGTATTTTACTCTTGTTAATACTGATTGAATCAATTGTGGCTAATGGTGTTGGTCAAACCTATTACATCCCTACTGATGTTATGTGTTCTTGTTCTATTAATTAATGAAAAAGGCTGAAATGATAATCATGCATTTGTCAGTCTTTCTTATAATCCCATTAGTATTTGTTTCATAGATTAGAAGTATTGTTAATGTATACATAAAAATTCAGAGTTTTCATGTTCTGTCAATGAATTGATCTCTATTATAAAATAATTATCTATGAAAGTTTTTAATTAGAGAATATACTTTATCTGATATTAGTATAGCCATTCTATCTTTTTAAACACTCAAAGTTTTCATGGTGTATTATTTTTCATTTTAAACTTTTATATAATTTATGTCTTTATGTTTAAGGTATGGTTCTGATTGGCACAATATAACTACATTTGATTTATTAAAGAAAAAACATATAACAATCTCTGCCTTTTAGTTGGAATGTTTATGTAATTTACGTTTAATATAATCATAGATGTTCTGTTTTTAAAACTATCATCTTTCTATTTATTTTCTATTATGCCTTTTTTGTTCTTTTTTCTGCCTTTGTTTAAACTACTTGAGCATTTTATTACTGTGTCCATTTATTTTTTATTATAATAGTTATAACACTTGACTGAATTTCAATGGTTGTCACAAGGGTGATAATATGTGCCTTCCCAAGTCTTTCTCAGGTGATATTTTGTCACTTCATATAGAGTACAGAAACACGCATTTATTATGTTTTTCTTTTCATTCTGTGCTGTCATATGTCGATCTCCATGTATGTTATAAACCCCTAGTTACATTGTTAATATTTTCTACTTTAAGCAAATATCTTTTAAGGAGATTTAAATAAGAAAAACAACTTTTATATTTACTCACATTGTTATCAATTCCAGTGATATTCATACATCAATATACATAGTGATATGGTGTCAGGGTCTATTCTAGAGCCCTGGCTGGTCCTGAACTCACAGCAGTCCTCCTGCCTCAGCCTCCTGATTGCAGAGATTACATACATGCGCCACCACTCCCAGTTTACAGGGTGCTGGGAATCAAACTCAGGGCCTTGCAATTGCTAGGCAAGCGCTTTAACTGCTGTGCCATTTATATTTTTAAATTGGTTAACAATTCGCCACTGGGGCAATTTCATCCCTCCCCTCCACAGACAGTCGGCAGCGCAGAGAGACTTTAGTGGCTAAGACTGCAGAGCAGGGAATGGCACTGGCGTCTAGCCAGTCAAGGCTGGGGAGGAGGGTGCGGTGCGGCATGGCACCACACAGTGCACAGGAATTTCCCCACCGCAATGAGCTACTGTGCCCAAAATTGGGCACTACTGCAGTTGAGCAACCATAGACTGTGTCCAGACTTCCATCTGGGGTCACTTTTCTTCTCCATGAAGGAGGTAACACTTCCTATAGCGCAGTTGAGCCAGTGATGGATTCTTTCACAAGTGTATGTCTGGGAAAGGACTGGTTTCACCAGTTTGTTCTGAAAGCTCTTTTCATTGGCACAAAGTCTAGATTGACAATTTCTTTCTTTTTTACTTTCTTTTCTTTTCACTCTTTCCTTTCTTACTTTTTTTGATTTTGGGGAAGTTTTTTCCCCATTTTATTGATATGTATAAGTGCAATACATAAAGTTTACATTGGTCTTGAGTATTTTGTGCACATACACACCATGGCAAAATTACAAATCCTTCCCCTCTCCCTTTTCAATCCTCCCACTCTCTCCCCCTACCTCCAGTTTTAACAATAGCTAAAATATGGAAGACACCAAAATACCCATCAACAGACCAAGGGATACATAAACTGTGCTATTTATACACAATGGAATCCTACTCATCTATAAAGACAGATAGGTTGGAGGCTTTTATAGGTAAATGGATGCAATTTGAGACCATCATGCTTAGTGAAGTGAGTCAGAAGCAAAAGGTGAAATATCAAATGGTTTCCCTGGTAAGAGAAATCTTTTCTTACTTTTAAACTCCAAAGATTCTCTTTCACCGTCTTCTGCTCACGTTGTTGATTAGAAGTTTGCCGTAGATTATTTTTCTTCTTCTGTTTATTGGCTGACCCATCGCTCCTTGGTCTCCTTGGCGTTCTTTTCATTTTTAAACATTTTATTTTCTCTGTGTGTTCCATTTTGATTGTTTTTACTGTATGCCTTCAAGTTCTATACAGTATCTAATCTTTTGTTCATTTCATCCCATGCATATTTAATCTAAGACATTATGGCTATTTTTTATCCATTTTTTTTGAGATAGAGTCTCACTTTGTAGCCCAGGCTGGTCCTGAACTCATTATGTAGCCCAGGCTGGCCTAGGGCTCACAGTTTCCTCCCATTTTTCTTAATATAAATATGTGATACATAATGGTTACAATGAGCTTGAGTATTTTGTGCATATCAGCGTGATGATCTCTCCCTGTCCCCTTTGTGGCTCTCTTGCACCCTCTGCTCCCCCAACTCCCAGGAATCCCACTGGCACACCGTTTGGTTCTATAGAATGTTTGTCTTCTGGGTTTGTCATACTCGAGAAAACATGCAATATTTAACCCTCTATGTTTGACTCACTTCACTAAGCATGGTGATCTCAGATTATGTATTTTTACCTACTCTCAAATTTTTCTTTGGATTTCATTATATTTTATCATCTCTGATTAATGTGCCAATCTGTGTGTAGATTCATAAACATATGGAATCAAGTTATATTAATTCTCCCAATGTCTTTGTTTCTAAAAATCATTGTGACATTTCTGAGTAGGCTTTGAGTGAGATTTCAACTTAATATTGGTAACATTACCTTAGTATTTCACATGGTTGGAATTTTTATTTATTTTTGGAAATTTTTAATGTGTGCAAAATATTGTGAAATTTTTTAGGGGTTGGTTATCTTTACGGTGCTACAAAAATTCTTAAATTTTGTTTTCGATGTTGCCGATTTTTTGGAAACAGTCTAAATTCTATTTCTCCTGCTTTTTCGTTTTGTCGAGTAGACTTAAAGTGGCATTTGGTCTTTCTTCTCTGAGACTGAAGAACAATCGTCCCCTGATGTTCAGCTGCTTCTGAAAGAAAAGACTCACCGACCGTGAGAGCCGCACAATGACTCTCCTTTGGCACAGAGGAGAGGTGAAGACGTTTTCAGAAGCTAGCACGGTTTATTGCTAAATACTGACCAAAGAAAGTTTCTCTGGGAAGGTAATAAGAGGGAGAATCTTGTGGGAGGGGAGGGAACAATGCAAAAAGCAGAATTACAGATATATACAATAAGCTATCCTTCCCTCTCATTTTTTATCCGATTTTATGATTGAAACAATTATTTTAACCATGATATTGGTACTGCAGACCAGATGCTTTAATGGAAGGTGGAAGAATTGCAAACAGAGACAAAGTTTCCGCATTCCGCGGGGTAAGGTGCTGACGCCACCGAAGTGTCAGAAGTATGCGTGTATATTTTAATAGCCAGAGTGAAAACTATAAAGACATGCATTAAAACACTACATATAAACCAGGGTAGATTTCTAAAAGCATATTTAAGGTTCTCAGAGGTCATCAAGAAAGGAAAGTCAGTGCATCAGGAATTAGAGAAACCAAATAGGAAGAAATAAAGGGGCAGCTTTATGCTCTAACATATCAGTAATTAAGGCAATTATACACAACAGGGTTATGCATGTGGTGTTAACACATGAATGCACGATACTGTTCAAGGCTGGCTCGGCCTTTGAAACTCAACCAAGATATTCTGGAATACCATTAAATTAAACTTTCCCCGATCAGAAAGAAAACACAAAGCTTTGCTCTCAGTGTTCTAACTCAACATAAAACTTTCAATACCATCCACTGTAAAGACAAGGCAAGAAAGAGAAACAAAAGACATACAGATTGGTAAGGAAAAAATGAAAATGTCTATGTTTACAGTGGACGCGATTAAACAGAAAATCTCATAGAATTTACATATGAAAATCTATAGTTAATAAATGAGTTCAGCAAATTAGCAGGTCACAAGTCCCGCATGTGTGTCTACCTACCAGCAACAAACATATGGAAAACTAAATTAAAAGCACAATACCATTTATAATCATCCTAAAGAAAATTAAATGCTAAAGTATTCACTTAACTATGCATGCAGTCTGTATTCTACATGTTAATGAAAGAAATAAAAGAGGCTCGAAAATGTCACTTACGCCCATGCTGTTTTACAAGTTCAATGCCACTTTTATAAAACTTTCTCAAATTTCTCTAGAAAGGCACATGCCTTGGAATAGTGAAATTAATACTGGCAAAGAAGTGGAAAGTTGGAGAGGTAGCACCACCTCACACCAAGTTATAGTGGCTTCAATCTAGTGTGGTGTTGGGAGAAGGACAGACATGCAGCTGTACAGAGAAGAGCAGAAAACTCACAAACAGAACCTCAAACACGTCCTCAGCATAGGCTTGGACAAAGGGGACAGAGCAATTTAGTGGGGGAAGGCAAGGCTGTTCAATAAACGGTGCCTGAGCAATTGGAAAGAGTACGTGGGGGAGAGAGGGGGCGGGCGAGAGAGAGGGAGGGAGGAAGGAGGGACAGAGGAGAAGTCTTGAGCTAAGTACCAAAGTTTAAGGCAGAGATCAGCTCAGAATGCATTATGGGTAAAATGTAATACACAAAATTATAGAACTTACATAAAAGTTGGAAAAGGCCTTGGAATATATGTATAAGAAAATTCTTAAATGAATAGCCCCACCTATAATTGAGTGCATCACATCAAAGTTACTCTTGTTAAAAGAATAGAAATCTATTATTAGAAAATATTTGCAAACTACATATCAATGGTGAACTAATAGCAGAATATATAAAGAATTCTCATAATCCAACGGCACAAAAATAAACAATCTAATTAGAAAATGAGCAGATATTTCACTGGAAGAAAATACACAAACAAAAAACGAGTACATGAAGACATGTACAACAGTATTACTCGTGAAACGAATGCAAATTAAACCCACCGTGAGCTGTTACTACATCCCCGTCAGACATTTTTTTTCTGTTAGAAAAATATTAGGGACAGTATCAAGTGATGGTGACGATGAGAGTCACTCGTACATTGATGAGTGGAACCTAAAGTGATTCATCTGCTCTAGAAAATAGCTTTCTGGTTTTTTTTTTTTAAATGAAGCTAAATACGCAACGCCATTCAAGTCAGCAAGAGGGTTTTTCTGGTAGTTATTCCAGAGAAATAAGATATTTACACAAAGAAACTGCATACAAACATAAATAGCTGGCTCTCTTTTCTTCCTTCCTGTCTCTCTGTCTCTCTTTGTTTTTCTCTCTCTCCCTCTTTCATATCAGACTAGGAACATCTCAGGTTTTTCCAACATGTATGAATGGTACATGTGTACCACAGAATGCTTCTCATTAAAAAGAACAATCTGTGGATAAACATGAGAGGCTGGACGAGTTTCCAGGAAATTATGCGCGTGAGAGAAACCAATCCAAAATGCTTCATACCGTTTCCCTCTGTAGAACAAAATTCAGAAGCAGGCAGTCAATTCGCATTTTCTAGGCACCGATTAGGAAGACAGGACCGAGAGGTACTAGCTACTAGACAGTCGAGTGAGGGGTCTTGAGATGACAGGACGTCCAGAGTGTGGCTGTGGTGGTAAAAACCTAAATGTTGTGACAAAGTCGCTGAGAACCCAGTAGACTCTTACAAAGGGGAAGAAGTAACATTGATTAAATTGCGGCAGCTTCTTACAGCAGGAGTGGAGGACTACCACAGTCCCACGTGACTCCACACGGATGTAACAGTAGGCGAAGTGACCCGTGAACACTGGGACAGCGATTGCCACAGAGGATGGACAGAAAGTGACCAGAGGGGGAATGAAGGGGTATCCGGTGTGACGGAAATTTCCAGCGCCCACAGAGGCTGGGCTAACCTAGATGCCTCCTTTTGTCAAACCTCATCAAGTTCTACACTGAAGTATGATCTTTACATGTTAAAGAAATGCAAATGATAATTTGAAAATTAGATTAAATGTTCTGAATATTTTGTAGCTAAATGAAGTCTGGTAGAATATTTTAAATCTTAATGGATTCTGAAATCAAATTTAAATGCTTTCACTCAATTGTTAATATTTGTGTAATATTTTACAGCACCAAATTATTAAAGGATAAATGAAAAATTGATAATGGTAAGGCCAAACAACTGCTTTCATTTGAATTATGTTCCTCAAGTTATTGAGTCTTGGTATTAATAAGCTATTTAGCCTTGCTGAATACCCAAAGAGGTATGACTTTTCAAGCTCATTTTGACAATGAGTGAGATCATATATAAGCACTTAGAAATAGCAGGTGTTTCATCAGCTTGATGGCTCTTGATTTTTGAAATCAGTTATTTGTTATATTATTTCTATTTTGACATATAAAATTCATCTTAATGTCCTAGAAATCTAGTGGGAAGCAATAGGGAAGTCAAATGCCTAATTTTAGGGTTATGCTTACTTCTTTTAAAATGCCATCCCGGAGAGGTGTGGCTTAAGAGCAACAGTACATTTCCGCAGTTGATGGAACTCCTACTCAATTGTTTTGGGGGCTGCAAGCCACAAGGAAGTCGGTGTGTCAGGTGGAATGCCCACGTGAGTCACGGAGCAGTTCAAACACAGCACGAAGCCACTGCTGGGAGCTGGACATCTACCACGGCACCTAAGTGGCATAGTAGTAACAGTTGTGATCCTTTCAGCCCAAATCTTTTTTGTGTGACAGAAAAGACCTGCATTTTGTAACCCGAGACTCTTCCCAGTTTGCACATGGCTCCCTGGGGTTGGCCATCAAGCTCTTGTGCCTAAAGAGTCACCTCCTAGCAGCCTCAGTTTGGAATTGCCCACACGTGATGGAAAGGCCAGGCATCAGGGAACGACCTTCGCTCTTTTCCCAACTCAGCGTGGTTACATTACCACGTAGCCATCAGACAGTGATGGTTCAGTAATAATTTTAGCCCATAATTTATGCTTTATTCTGGTGGTTTGGAAATACATAGCACGCTCTAAAACACCTGACTTATTTAGGTGGGTGAGTCACTTCCCTCAGAGAGGAAAGCAGCTTTCCCGAGGGCCGTGGTGTTTGCAGGAAGGCCCACCACCCTTGCGGAGACCCAGCTGTTCTGCACGGAGATGCGTTTACAAAACCCCTGCTTCGCTGTGCCCATGTGGACATTTAATAAACACGGGAAATGGAGAATGGAAATGAGACGGCCAGGGTAGAGGATTTTTTTCTCCTCTATGTGAAATTAGGACTATAAAAGAATAAACAATGGCTGTTTCTTGTAACATTAATTATCTATAGAACGGAGCACCCACAGCAGATGAGCCTGCGGTCTGTCTCAGCACTGGCTTCGAGACTTCAATCAGTGTGTGACTCCCAGCTAGTGAAAAAGAAATTGTTCGGGCTACACGAGAAGCGCATAAATATTAGGTGTCACTTGGTGTCATAATTAACTGCATGCTTCAAATACTTCTTTCATGTCTGCCTTCACAATAGGTGATATAATTTACTGTTAATAGGATTAAAATGTCTTTTTTAAAAAATAAAAAAGGTAAATACTTCAGTGGTTTAAACTGTTTTCTATTTGTTTTGTACTGATACATATTTTACCACAGGCAATCTCTTTATGCCCTGCAGAAGAAAATAATGAGGGAAATTGGAGATAATTTATGCGGTTCAGAAGCAAACGCATTTTACGATTATTATTTTTGCTTTTGCTCAATAGTGAAGCAGTCCCTTTCCATGAAGCACCAGGGAGAAAACATCCTGGCTTGCGAGCTATTTTACCATTTCAAAGAGAGGAGGCAAGGTAGGACACACGCACTCGTTGCACGGAGACAGGCCACTCATGGGGACAACCGATGCTAGGGGTCTAGAAGCCCCAAACTGAAGCGTTCTGAAGCTCAGGTTACTTTTCAAAACTGATAATCGAAAGAAAGGGAGGCCTGCTTGGGATTTTTTTTTCCTTAAAAGCTTTCTCAGTTGATGTCTGTTGTGCACAGTGTGTGTACTCAGCACACCGCCTTGCAAGGTGACACTAACCAAGGCAGGTTAGGAAACTCATTACAACTCTGAACTTGGACAGTGCCGGAACAGGTCAAAAATGAAAGCCCGTAACCTGTGGCATAATGTCTTCTAAGGAGCCACATTTTAATTTGATCTGTACAGAGCGAAGCGTTGCCTGGCTAGGCAGATGTCTAGGACAGGTGCTCCCAATGTATATAAACATTCGATAACTTCTTTGAGGTTTAGGAAATGAGGGGAGGGGAGAAAGGCAGTAAACTGCGGAAGTAGGAAGAGCCCTGGAAAGGAGCCCAGCTCGTCTCCTCCTTCTGCAGGACAGGAACTGGGTCCTAGAAATGTTCCTTGACTCCCTCAAGGTCACTTGGCCGCTGCGTGGCTGAGCCGGGCTCAGACTCCCGCTCTGCAGACACCCCTCCAGCGCCTTTCCCATTACAGGATGCTGTGTCCAAGTGTCTCTTTGGAAGTGATCTCCTCTTCCAGTCGTTACCGCCAAGTGGAATTTGGCATTCGCCGTGGCGTGTGCGCACTTCGCTGCCGATCTCTCTATTGACGTTCCGTGAGGGAGCCATGTGCATTTGCCAAGGATGAATGAGTTCATTAGCACTGAGACTAATAAACTTTAAAAAGTTAATAATGTGAATATGTTTGATTTGGAATTACGCACACAGGCATCAGGAGTAGAAAAAGGGCTTGCTTCTCAAGCTCAGCCTTTTCTATAATTTCACTGGTACAATGTACTTGAGTTTTCTGAAATTTCAGGATAATATTATTGAGAAATACACATCATTTCCATTTTTGGTGGCTATTTCTTTAATTAAGGCACTTCAAAAACAAGAAAAATTAATAAAAAAGAGTGACACAGCAGGAGAACAGTGAGTTTTATCTCCAGAGTGGCTTGCAGCTCTCGTGGCTTTGGTCTCTGGCTTACAGGTCTCTAGCCCTGTTCTTGTCACTGACTCCTTAGTGGGCGCTGGCCTGTTAGTCTTCATAGACCTGGGTCACTAGGAACTTCCCAGTTCAGCGCCTTATAAATCTGACTTGGATTCTCCAAGATATTCTTTTAGGGGTCGGGCTAAGATCTCCAAAAACAGCAAGTTCATCCCCCCATCACAGAAGTTTTGAGTGATTTTGAATGTGGAAACGGCATCATCTTAATGATTCTCAACAAATAGTCTAGACTTCCGTGTTTACTGCCAGCTCTGAGCTCAGCTGTAGCTCACAGAGGATTTGTGTGAACCCATGATAATGACACGGGGCAAACGGGGGAATTTTGGTTCGTGCACCTGTTTTTTCACTGTTCCCAAAGAGATAATATAAATCATTCCTATAAACCTAAATATTCCCCAGAGTCTGATACAAAAACAGCTCCTTTCTACATCAACAATGACCTGCCTGTGGGTACTCTATTTAAATAAAGGACCTGTGTATATTTTCTTTTGAAATTCTTGGTGTTAGGAAAACATACACATTGATTTTGGGGGGTGTATAAAACAATTCGTACAAAGATTTTTTTGAGGGATGTTGGAGACTGAACCGGAAGCACTTCATTGCGGGCCTACACATCCCGTCCTCCTACAGTTTCGGGTGGGGTACTCCCTTTTCCCGCTTGACCCTCAGTTTCAACAGGACGTGGACATAACAATAACAATAACAATAACAATAACAATCTTCCAAGCGAGGGGAAGTTACCGGAGAACACTAAGAAGGAAAACATCCAACAGGAAGCACAAATTAGGGTGGATCCCTGGAAGACCACGTGGCAGGAAGTGCAAGGGAGGAGCCTCTTGGAAAGCAGGGGTAACAAGAGGGAGGGGGTCCTGGTATTAGGCATCAGGGCCCTGAGGCCACGTGGCATTGGAGCCCTACCTGTTACCCACCGGCAGACCGGACTGGGAGTGCCCTCCCGGGAGCCTCCGCCTGCTCATCGTGGAGCGAGGGCGTCAGGACTCGTCTCATGGGATGCCAAGCACCTGGACAGAGGCAATCCGTCTGCAGCGTGGGCCACCAGGGCGCCCCCGAAGGGAGACACTGCCTGTGCGACGGCTACCATCACTGCCAGGAGCCCGCACCCAAACCTTGCCCTTCAGGTCTTGTTCATAGGATGGCTGGCTGAGATTAAATACATCTGGAGCGCTACTTCCGTCCTTCTGCCCCTGAGTGCTTTACGGGCCCACGGCAGCAAGGTGAAGCCCGCACTCAGGAGCCCGGCGGACCTGCGTGTGGGGGGCTCTGGAAACAGCGCCCGCTTCTCGCACTCGTCCGGTGCCTTTGGGAGACTGAACGCCTCCGGGTCGTCTGGCCTCGCTTTCCTCCTACCGCTGCAGCGGGAGACGACTTTACCTGCAGCGCCGACCATTGCTCCACCCGTCCGGCCCTGACGCCCTGCTGCCCCCCGCCCGCTCCGCCTCCCTCTGGCGCTGGCTGCCTGAGCTCGGCTTGTCCTGGCTCCTGAGAGTGAGGACGCAGGGCCACCGGTCGGCCGGCTTCCCTGGTCTACTTCCGGAGGCGCTGACCGCCCACTGCGTCCTTCCGCGATCAGATGTCCTTGCGTGGCCCCCCGCTGCCCTCCCGAAGGCCTGTGCCAGCTTTGGGGATCCGCCCCGCGGCTCAGCGCTCTCAAACGTTTGGTAGCGACGGCTTCCGCCAGCTCCCAGTTCTTGTTTCTTTCTTCTTCTTCCCACATCTCTGTAAGTCACCTCCCGGCCTAGCTGTTCCCACTTAAGCTATTTCGAGCCCCCCTTATGTTTCCATTCGTGTTTGCTTTGCGTGCGTCCTTCAGAGATTGCCGTGGTGGACGTCAGGGGGTGAGGGCACCGTGAGGAAGGGGTAGGGTCTAGGGGCACGATCTCTGGTCGCTTCTTTAAAAAGCGCTTAGCCTTTTTTTTTTAATAGTAATGGAAAATGAAAGATTATACTTCGTTTTTGGCCCGATAGTGAGTATATCCACATTACTCCAGATCTCTTTCTATACTTCCTCTTTTCTCTTAAAAATCATTTTTATGGTTATGATATATATTCAATTACATATGGATTATGTACAGTGTAAGCAATTGGCGTATAAACGTGTCACATTTTAATTTTTCCTCACTCGCCCTTTCCCTCCCCCCATTCCCTTCTTCCTCCATCCTCGGGCTCTCGCCCATCTCCACGAGGCCTACCTCCCTGCTTCTCTTTTTTCTCTTTTATTGCACTCTTTTGGTCATTTGTATTTTGACTTCTCATGTGAGTCAAGCCACGTGGTACTTAAACTTTTGAGTTTGATTTACTTTGCTAAGTGTTGTGGTCAAGGTCTATCCGTTTTCCTACAAATTACTCAAATTTATTTTTCTTTATAGCAGGGTAATACTCCATTGTACATATATATATACGTACAATGGAGTATTATGGAGTATCTATATCTATATCTATATCGATATAGATATATCACGTTTTCTTCATTCATTTGGTCATTTGTTGGTGAACAAATAGATTGCATCCAAGATTTAGCCACTATGAATTATAATGCTATAAACATCTGTAAACATGGGTATTCACATGCCATGGTAATATGTCTTTAACTCTTTTAGAAATATACCCAGAGATGGTATAGCTGGGTCAAATAGGATTTCAATTTTTAGTTTTCTGAGGAATCTCTACTGATTTTCATAGTGATTGTACTATTTTACAGTCCCCCAAACAATGTAGAAGGGTTTCTTTTCCCCACAATCTCACCAATTTTTGTTTTTTGAATTCTTGATGGCAGTCATTCTTACTAGAGTTAGATGAAATCTCAGTGTTGTTTTGACTTGCATTTCTCTCGTGGCCAAAGAAGTCAGATGTTTTTCACTCTGTGACTCTCTTTTGAATAATTTTTTTCCAGATCTTTCCCTGGCAGAGTTCTTCACATTCACAGAGACTCAGTTCAGATCATGTTTTCTCTATAAAATATTTCTGAAGGCTGATATCATTTAGTTCCCCTTTGAGCTCATAATAAGTTACACCTCATAGCTCTAGTCCACCAAGAGTAGCCTGTGTCACCTGCAGTCTCCTCGCTTTGTGACTTTACCGTCACACTGTTCACACATACATATTCATGCTGTTAACTTTGTAATGAGATGGTGAGCTCAGAAAGCTAGTGTCGGTGTCTTCTGGCTACTGGTGTGCTCACCGATGTGCAATTATTTAGCACCACCTTGTGACTCATAGTTCACTAATCATTGGGACTCAACAGCAAGCAAGATGATGCAGATTCTACCCTTCAGGACTGCGCATTGAGTAGATAGACAGGAACTGGAGGATTAATAATGATGCACTGAAGTGAATATTTTGATATGACATAAAATAGCCTTAAGAAAATAGAGAAGAGATTTGGGGGATGAGGAAAAAAAATAGCAGGTGAAAAAGGAGAGAAAGGGGCCTTCCAGGCAAACATGCTAACACATGTGAAGGCCAGACTGCAAGGGAAGAGATCAAGAAGACTTTGTGGAACTTAGAACAGGATAAGGATAGGGACTGACACCAAATTGAAGGGGAAACCCTGGTGAAGATGTTGGGGAGAAAACCGGAGGTGACTGAGTGAGTCACCTAAAGCCAGTACAGTGAGGGCAGTGGGACCCAGCCAGGTGTCAGGGACAAAGGAGGAAAGTGATGGCATTTACAGTAGAAAGGTGGGCTGAGCTGTATGGGGTGGAGGGGTAGAACCTGGAGTATGGGGAGAATAGACCTTTTCTGATGAAACTGAGAAGGTGACGCTGGCTTGGCTGAGCTGTATGGGGTCGAGGGGTAGAACCTGGAGTATGGAGAGAACAGACCTTTTCTGGGCTGAAACTGAGAAGGTGACGCTGGCTTGGCCGATGCCAAGGTTGGGTGACAGGTGGAGTCAAAAGAGACGACAAGGAAGAAGTAGGGCTGAGTCTGTAGGAGGCTGCATTGTGGGCTGAAGGCTGCCAGAGACTCTGGTCTGCAGCCCTGGGTATCTGTGTGGAAGCGCTGTGCAGTGAATTATGGAACCCTCAGCAAATACCTCTGGGAAGAAATGGAGAGCTTGGGCTTGGAATGAGTGGAATTCATGGGCCCTGTGAGACTTCCAAGTACAGGTAACCCTCAAACAGACGGATAAGTGCACCTGACGCTCAGCTGAGAGAGCTGAACTAGAATTTATCAGCCTAGATTAAATGATATAGAAAATGTCACTATGTTAACATCTGTGCCTGAGAGGCTCCTAGGAAGTCTTAGAATTCCCAGGTAGGCTCTGGGACTTTCGTGCTTAGGGATGGAGGACTGGGCTGAGGTGAGCTGTTCTGCACAAGGTTTGTCCACAAAACGGGAGCACCATTTCCTTTTCTGTTGTCCACATTTACTTAATTCTACTGAACTTTGAGAAGACACCCGTGAAGAGCCCCTACCCAAGATGCAGAGTGTCTGGGAACTTCTGGAGGTATCTGGGCAGCAGAGCACAGGGAGAGTCGGGGGGAGAAAGAGGAGACTGAAAGTCCCAGGAGAGATCGGTGAAATTGGGCCACAATTTTCAGGTCTCTAATGACCTGGGAAGTTTCAGCTGCTCTTTGTTACAACTCCCAGATACACACCAGGCCCTGTTGTTGTTGGGTTAAAGAACAAACAGATTTCCTGCCCTCCTGGAGCTTATGCTGTAGTGGAAGTTGTATATGTTGGCACATAAATAGTTATCCCAAGTCTTAACGGTGTAGAACAGAACCTGCTTATCCTGTGGGGCCCTTGAGGATAGAAGTCATCACTGGTTCCTGTGTCCTTCGTGTAATGTGTCCTGAGGCTCTACTCAAGGCGTTGACCAGGTCACATCTTCATCTGGAGTGCAGGCCATCTTCATGCCCATACAGGTAATAGAGGAGTGTGGTTTCTTTCAGCTTCTAGGTCCTTGAAGTCCCTATCTGTGTGCTGGTTGCCTCCTCAGCTCCACAGGCTGGCTCTAGTCTGATCACGTGCCCTCTTTTAACTAGGCGACCCATTTTGTCAAACCTTGTAGGAGAATCTGCTTCCTGTCTCCATAGAGTCTTACATGTAATATAACACAGTCGCAATTGGCTTCTCTGTCACCTGCCATAGAGCACAAATCAAAGAGCACATATGCCCCTCCCACTCCAGGGTGTAGGAAGGATTAAAAACAACACATGAACGAGTGACTCATACGTTGTAATTCAGGGGGTGTGAAAGGCAATGTAACCAGCGGAAAGGGGACAGGAGAGGATGGTAGAAGTGTGGCTTGGAGGGAATGGCATCTGGGCAGGCCTGCACACTGCAGGAGAGGGATCTGCACGTGGAAATCACAGCAGAGGCTTCCGGGAACGGGGGGAGGGGGGTGGGCAATAGCAACGACATGGAGGGAGCGGGAGCCGAGATGGGTGGTGACTGGAATAACGCATGCTACACGTTGGAGAGTATGTGGGGAGAACGGAGCTGCAAAGCACCCGTGCCAGGGAGACAGAGTCGAGGGACGAAGGAAAGCAAATGCACACGGGCTCTGAACACTGGCTCAGAGAGCCAGAGGCCAGCGCTGTGAGGCGCAAGGGGTGGGGGAAGGAAGACCCGACAGCGGTGGCCGGTGTCCACGTCAGGTGCAGAGTGAAAGTCGAAGCTAAGACAGGGAGCGTACCCGCCGGCCTGGCTGCATTCAAGGCACTGCTGTTCTGTCCAGGGACCTTAGTGACAGAACAACAGGAGGGAGATGAAGAGAGGAAGTCCAGGACAGCTGATTCTCATTTTCTCTTTCAGATTTGTGATCATGAATTCATTCATTTGGCAAATTTGTTTGGAACCTCAAACTCAACCCTTTGCAAGCTTTCCTGGTCACGTTCGGCCAAGGAAGGGGGGCCGACAAGTCGGAGTCATTAAAATGAGCACGTTCCACTCGAGGTCGGACAAGGCCAGGCTCTTTCTTCTTAGTTCATCTCAGACTCCAGTCTGTGCTGTATTTTGGTGCATTCTTGGTAATTCCTGTTTAAAATACTCCTTAAGTGTTGTTCTCTGGTATTTTCAGAACGAGAAGTCTGTGCCATACCTACAATATCAACAACAACAAAACTGTGTTAGGTAAAACTCCATAGGGGCAACAGTTAGAGTGCTATGGGCCATGAGGGCAGTGCTAATTAATCAACAAAGTATCAATACAGTTAAAGCTTATATTCTGTTTTTAAACAGAAACATATGAAGTTCAGACTATAGATTGACTGGTTGATGAAATACTGAGATGGGAGGCTCCTAGGAACCCGAACTTGCATTTCCCCGGGGGGCACATCCGTGAACTCAGTGTTTTCTTTGACTTTACAGAACTACCTACGGACCTTGTGGAAATCCCACAAATAGAGAGCCAGGAGCATTCTGCTGAGTTCTTCTATGTTATCTAACAGACCTGTTCAGTCCATGGCCTCAGGCTGCATGTGGCCAAGGATATCTTGAATACCGCCCAACACAAATTTATAACTTTTCTTTGAATAGTGTAAGACTTTTTCTTCAATTATTTTTGTAGCTCAAGCGCTTGAAGTAAGTTAGATATTTTATATGTGATCCAAGACAATTATTTTTCACTCAGAGTAGCCCAGATAAGCCAAAATTTTGGAAACTCATGATCTAATCAGTTCTACTTCCTGGTATCTTTTAAAAAGCAATTTCATCAAGGAGGGATAAGGAATAGTGCGGGTATCTGCATGTTGCCTGCTGGTTGTGTACAGGCTGAGACATGCTAACTTAGAATGGGAAGAGAGCGGTGTGTCTGGCAGGACCTGGGGTCTCAGCTACGACTGTCACTCACTCTTCCTGGCTTCCTGCAAGCTAGCCAACCTTCCTGGTACTGAGCTCCGCCCCACAACCCCTTAAGTGTACCAGCACCTGGTTTCTGACCTAGATGGGAGATTAGGAGACAAGGGGTTAGATAGACTCTTAGCTCCCTGACACTACGTACTGAGGACTGACTAATAAAACCAAGGCTTCTGGACCAGGTTTTCAGAAGGGAGGAAAGAAGTCTGTGGGGTAAGGAAAGGTAGCCTTTAGGCTTCTTTAGACGTAAAGTCTAGTTTAATAGTATAGAAAGGAGCTGGATTCTCAGGGCAGGCTCTGGGTGCATGTAACTAGTTCCCATTTTGCCATCTAGATATACTTGAGTCAGAAAACCATGAGGGGAGGGGTGTGGGTGCTCTTCAAACTTACTTTCAGAACAGTCATTTTAAAATCGTTGTATCTCGTGTCCTCACTTTCCCTCAGGACAGTATTCAGTAAAGGATCTTGGCCACCCTGCTATCTACGTCTGGAATATTTTTTCCCGCACCTGGAGACACTGTGGTACCTCGGAACTAGGAACAGCCAACTCTAGATAGATCTATCACCAACGGAGAAAACGAGGGGCATCATTTCCTTCCATATTGACCAGCAGCTTTCCTCGAATAAAACAATTTGTTCTGCAATTGACTATGTGCTCAACATCTAATCAGGTTTTTTCTTTTTAAAGAATAACTGTAATGTGATCAGAGATTGGCAAAAACTTTGCTTTGCTGAGTCCTTCCTTGTGGAAATGTAATTTAATGGAAGCAACACAAATCTTTAGTAGAAATGTGTAGCCAATATTACTCAGTATTAAAAAAGTGTTTTCTTTTAATATTGTCTGAGATCCTTTGTTGATCTAATTTCAAAAAACTCTTGAACCGTAGCTTAGCTCTCTACTAAAGTGGCCAAGCCTTCAGGATGTACAAAGGCTCTAAGCAGCTGTTATCAGTGGCTGAGTTTCCGTCCTATTCACTCCATTTAACAGAATGACTCCACAATGTTGTGAAAACACTCATAATGTGTTGTGGTACTTTACTAGCTTAGTTTGCATTTGAAGAGTCTGGTAAACAGGGCTGTTTAAGCTCCACAACCAGAAGTCCTGATTCAGGAGTTCTGGTGTGGGACTAGAGCAGTATCTCAACAGGCCTTTGGATGCTGAGTGCTTCTGGGTGGGGCCGATTCGGAGAATCTGGATGGGGATGTGGCTGGCATATGTGAGATCAGCAGAGTGGTGAGACCTACTTTCATTTTGTTTGTTTGTTTGTTTGTTTTGCTTTTGAGACAGAGCGTTGCTCCTCCTCCAGGCTGATCCTCCTACCCCAGGCTCCTGAGAGCTGGGATTACAGGCATGGCCACTTTGTCAGGCTGATTTTTACTCTAGGGAATCAACCCAGGGCCTTGCACATGTTAGGCCAGTGCTTCCCCCAGCCCAGTCCTTCCTTCCTTGCTGATCTGCCCCCACGTCCTGCTGTACCTGGAGTCTATAGGAACTCAGCTGACGCTTCCGGAGAGACTCAAACTCCTTCAAATTAGTAAGAAGCTGAGGTCAGAGAAAGGATCAACTTACCTTTTTGTTGTGAGACACAGTTCTCCTCTGTAGTCCAGCTGGTCCTTTGGCAACTTCTATTTCATGTGCATCCTCTGCTTCATTGTGTGTACTTGTGTGTACATGCCCACACGTGTGTGTGCACACATGTGTGGGCATACATGCATGTGCATGGTAAAGTTGGCTGAATCAGTAAGGCAGAATTTGAATGTTGGCAGTCCTAACAACTGCTGATTCACAAATTTTGCTGTTTTTTCCCCTTGTACTTTTCAATTCATTTGGGGGCTTTTATACAGTAAACACAGTTATGAGGTTTCAAACCTCACTGCCTGACATGTTAATTCATAATTTTCTATAATCAGCACTTTCCTAAGAATAACATTTGCAAGCTCCATGCACGTAGTTGGGAGATAATTTGCATACACAGTTTTTGCTGTTGAATAGACTTGAGTCCTAAAGGAATACTATGGGGTCTATTTCAAGGCAGAAAGGGGAACCAGAATGCAACACGCACAACACAGCGTGGTGAGCTGGCTTAAAGCCAGAAAATTTACTTGCCAATGAGGAGCTGGTTTGCTTTCGAGACAGCTTTGGATAAAAATGCCTTTCCTTAGGTGTCTCATCTGGTAATAAACTGAGACTACAGAGAAGCCTACTTCCCTTGCACGCTGTGTATATCATAAAGGCAGTATTGCAAAGAATCTTGCCAAGAAAATTGGAGAGAAACTAGTGGAAAGACAAGGCCAATCGGTAGAAATGGCTTGCTGGGAATTCACTTCATTTGTCCTTTTCTACGGCATCAGTCACGACCAGGTCACAGCTCTGTATTTCTATCTTTATCAACACGACTGTGGGATTCGTATTTTGGTCTTCCTTGGATGGTATGGGTGTCTCGGTGTTTACCAGATGAATTGTGTGTTATAAATACAAATCCAGTCAAATAAGCCAATCATTAGCATGGCTTCGTGTGTGTGCTTTAGAAGACTCTTTGGGGTATCTCATCTCTAAGAGACATTGGTCAGGGTTACTATTTCTGTTCACGTTACACAGGGAAACTTGGACCTCACACAGGTCCCGTGAGCTGCCTTGGGTCACATAGGCCAGTCTACTCTAGAGGACGGATTTTGGCTTTCTCTGAGATTCTGCTGCACATAGCCCTCCTTCACCGGCCCCATTCGTAGGCTTCTTTGGCTGTGGACTGTGCAATCCGGAAGGTTAAGCTATCGTGACCCCAGCTTAGCTTTCATCCTAACAGCCTTGTACTTGAACCTCTACTCTTCTACATACTAGCTGAGCTGTTTCCTTGTTGATAGCCCGAGTTATTGCTCTTTGTGTTGAAGAATACTACTGTAGTGAAAATGGCATTAATTATAAGGATTCTGTTATTCTTCCTGAAATCAGATATAGATTATTTCCATGTCTCAGGAATAAATAGAAATAGGGTGATTTCTGTTGATGCTGTGGCTGTACCTTCTATCCCCACCTGTCTGCTGACCTTCTGCTCTCCACCCTAACCTGACAAAATGGGCCTTCTTCACTCTCTTGGCCCACCTGCTGGGAAGACAGGGCAGCCAGCTGCTTTCAAGTTTCGCATATTTCTGTCTTGAAAGTCTCCTTGGCTTTCGATCAACGTGACTTGCGCCGGCGAATGGTAGCTGGGGTTAGGTTGTGTTTCAGTGTGATCGCTCCAATCGCAACCACAGGAGCAATGGGTACGGAGAGGAGGGCTCCTGTTGTGGAGTTCTGGGTGAACAATATCGCAGGTGTCATGCTGCAAGTGCCAGTCAGCGAGGCATTAGTGTAATGTCCAGACGTAGCACTGGTTGGTTCAGCCCATTCTCTCCAGTCAACCCTCCCATTTTCTCTTCTCCTCATCACCTTCCTCTCTTGCCTGGCAGTGGACAGGCCTACGGGAGGGAATTCATTGTTTAAGGGAGTCCAAGGACATCTAACTAGGAGTAATGGGGTAGAATTCAGCAAGGGACAATTTATGCTGAATTATAAGAGAGATTTCCTAACAGTGAGATCTATTAGACTAGAGAATAAGCTCCCAGGGGAGGTGAGTGCCATTGCTGGAGTCATTTAGACTCTGGCTCCGATCCATCAGTAAAAATAAATTTGGTTGTCTCATTTTATTCTCCATTTGTGTGGACTCTGCATCACCACTGGAAAGTTAGATGGAAAAGGCGTCAAGGGACTGACTTCAGGGAGGTCTGGCCAACTTCGAAGCCACTTGTCCCTCTTTTTCTGAAGTCTCCTTTTGTATTTTACCATGGTATCACATCCTTTATAAAGTCTCCATAGCTAATTTAATGTTGTTTCAGCCATTGTTTCCAGGTGTCATTGTACCCAGACTGCATCGTTTTATATAGCAGTCGACTACCCTGAGTCCAGGAGACCTTCGAAGAAGAGAATAGATTCAGTGTCACAGGACCCCATCAAAAGTGGTGCTTTTCTGAGAGACACAGTCGGAGTGTTCAGCTAGGTTGCTGTAGGCGGTGAAGTAGGAACACTGCCATTGTTGTGATGAAAAACCTGAGGAAAACAAGTCAAGGGAGGAGAGGTTTGGTTTGGCTTAAGATTTCATTCGTGGTCACTTGGCTCTGATACTTCTGGGCCGGTGGAGTGGCAGGACGTCATAGCAGGGAGCACGTGTTGGAGTCATCTCATGTCAGATAGGAGGAAGAAGAGAGAAAGGAAGGAGCCAGGACAAGGTAGAGCCTGCTACCTTATGCTCCTAGTGACCTATGTTCTCCCACAAGGCCCACGCCCAAACAGCCCATGGAGCTATGGACTTATAAATAGCTTAGAACTCTCATGATCCGGTCACCTACCGGAAACTCCACCTCTGACAATAGGAGGCTTTGGGGGGTAGTTTTTTGATTCAAACAATAAGAAATCTAAAGCTCTCTGCCTCTATCTCCTTAAAATCAAGCTTGATTTGGAAAATGTTGCCATCAATTATCAATTGGAAGATATTGTCATTAATTATTAATCATCCATGTCATCCTTTTTAATGAAATAGCACATATTATGTTGTCAGCATTTGAACATGCTGACTAATATTTTCAAACTTCTAAGATATTACCAAAACACCCATATAATTTGAGGTAGTCTTATTTGTCTGTTAGACTCTTGTTAAACTTACTGAGCACCCAGCACTAACAAGCCCAAAGAAATGAACATGGTAACTCTGTATGAATAAAATAGGGTGTATGACATAAATACTAACAGCTTTCCAATCTTCAACAATTTTTTTTTACCTAGAATAGTAAAATATATTCATTCAAACATTTTCTTGAACATTTGAAAATACTTTTGTACAATTTTTACCCTTTTGTTCCTTAGAATTTCTGCAAGGGTTAAATAGGGGAGAGGGGAGTGGAAGGGGGATACAATCATTGATTTTAAAAAAAAATTCATTACAGTGCTTCGTTCAGAATTCTATCTGGAAGTGAATTTTTATTGGTTGGGATGCATGTCGGTATACCCAGGGCACAGATCCAAAATGGTAATGGGATTGGCAAGACAGAAATGTGTCTTCCTCCCGGATGGCTCCTTCCTCTGAGTTGCAGGCTCTGTTTTTGGTTCTCTGTTGACCTGAGAGTGGCCCTATCCGTGAGGCCCACCATGTTTTGTCCCCATATCTGGGTCCTGGTGACACGACAGGAGAACAACGGGGAGGAGACACACCTTACTTCTGCTCATACTCCATTGGCCAGAACTCTAGTGCCTGGCCACACCTGGCCAAAGCTGGGATCGTTGGGATAATTTTTAGTCTGAATAACCACATATCCGTCCAGAAATTCAGGCATTATAAAGCAAAGAAACACATTAAACAAGTTAAAAATGCTTGAGATTAGATGTGTTACTTCACACAAGGTGACCCCTCCCTCAGGGCTGGTTTGTTCTTCTGGGGCTGTCGGTTGGTGAGTTGCTGAAACTATGTACACACGCTATCTCTAATATAACTGGTGGCACAGGTATCTTTTTCTCAGTGAGAGAAGGGTGTTAGTCATTAGTTGCCTGTGTTTCCACTGTGGCAGGAAGTACATTTACATGAGAAAAGCCGGACGCCTTTATGCTCACAAATTGCCAGGCCGAAGGTTTCCCTGATTTGTAATTTCACTCCTGGATGTGTTACCGAGTCTGCCGGCCGCTTGGCTCCAGCCTTCTTCCCTTATTTTACCACTTCTGCTTCAGGAGTGGGAGCTGGGCCTTAACCAAGGAAGTACAGATACAATAGGAAGTACAAATCCGGCTTCCTAATAGTGGGCCTGCAGCTGCCGGAACTGTAAATACATCTGTTTTTGTGCTGGTTGGAACAACAAAGTATCCATTATGATGATTTGACATAAATTCTAGCGTCTCCTTCTGGGAATGGCAGTTCATTTACAAAAACTCAGGTATCTGATGTTACAGGTTCGCTAGGCTTCAGTAAAACAAAATGCCATTTGAAAAATGTAGTTTCTCTTTTATTTCTCTGTTTAAACAAATGTATAGAAGTCAACAATATCTTAATTACAGGGGTAAGTGGTAGGTGTATTGGTGACATGGGTTATTGATGGACTCACTGCATAATACCAACATTAATTCCCAGTAATCACATAGTAACTGCCTGGTAATCCCATTAAGCACAATAGAAATGGTGGAGCAGGGTGCACATAGGACAACACGGTAAATAGCTTGAGTCACGGCTGTAAGGTCTCGTCACAAAAGAAGCACGTCCCCCAGGCCTGTTAGTGCCAGAAGAGCTTGCGAGAGAAGCTGGGTTGCACTCTCACAGGACGAGCTCTTGTGAACAAACATTGTTTTGTTTTTCCATTTAAAAAATACAGTTTTATATTGTCATAGAAGAGACTGGTTTCCAGAAGGCCATATTTAAGGAATCTTCATTATTCTGGGGCCTCAGCGATGTTCTATAGAAGACTCATGAACGTGGAGTCCGAAGGGATTTGAAGTCCAGATCCACTTACCAGCTCTGTGACAAAGTCCCCAGAGCATCGTGAAATGAGAATAATAATATGTGGGGTCACAAAGACGCAGCCAAAACGACTGATGTGAGTCACCCACGGCACAACCATTATTTTGTATGTTTAATTTCTTTTTCTGATTTCATCTTTCTCACATTAAGATTTGGATCGTATTAGTAACATCAAGGTTTTCCCTAAATCTTAGTCAACATCTATGCATTTAGAGTATTTTGGATGAGTTTAGAAGCAGTTTAGGTTTGTTAAGATCCAGAGAAAAATGCTTATATTTGCTTGCTTTCATTAATTAATTAATTTGGCAAATATTCTATTTGTGACACATGCAGAAGTATCTCCATTCTTGACCACCTATCAATAATAAACAGGAGTGTCTTTAATCCACATCACTGCTAGGGATTGTCTAAAGATATCCCATAAGAAGTGTCACAGTTTTATCCAACCAATAATTAATTCATTCCCCGGTGTTACTGCCATTACTGCAATACTTAGATTCTGGGAGAAACAAAATCTAAAAAGATAAAGTGGAATAAGTGCTGAGGTGGCCAAGGTGAGAAGAAAGGGGCTCTCTAGATTGTGCTTGGAAGGACTGTGAGTGTGGTGTATGCGAATCCCACCACGTGCTACACACAGCAGAAGGAAGCAGTAGCGAGTGGGCAGAACTGGAACCGGGGCATCCAGAGTGTCTGCTGAGACAGGGACTGCAGGATTCTGCTTGGAATGGAAACAAATGTTTGATTTTAGCCGTGCCGGCTTAGGGCTCTCACAGTTGCTCATGGGAAGAGTTATGGTAGCATCCCCTAGATGACATCATAGTCTCCTGGATATATATGCATATACATTATATATAATGTCTTTTTTAATGCACAAAGTGTGCATAGCTCTAATTCCACCAAGGTGGTACATTGCTCTTAAAAGTCCTTCTGGTATTTTTATAAAGAATGAAAAGTGCCTTGCAGAGTGACTGGGAAGGCAGCCCCTTGTAGCCTTTCGCTTGGCCATGGTGATGGCCATCATGTGCACTGTGTCAGGCGGCGCTCTGGGTGAGCGGCTTGGGGGATCTAGGGATCCCAAGTGCAGACAGAGAAATCCTGCCCTCACACTGCTCAGAGTCTAGCACTGGAATATCGGGAGGGTCTGTTGTCACCGCCTCTTCCCCGAGCTGTCATCCTAACGTGTCATGTTAGTCACATTGCCTTCATCCTTGCAATCATTCCAGAATGGATGGGGTGTTTCCACTGAATGTGGCCGGGCCTTCACTCCCATGTAGCCACGTCAGCCCCCTCTAGCTGCTTTCCCGTGGCAGTTTATCTCTCTTGTTCCTTTGTATTCTCACTGCCACGCCCTAACTTCAGAAACCACTGTCATGTACCTCGGTGACTCTCACAGCGTGTAACCGGCTTTCCTCCTTCCCATTTAGCTTGTGTCTATGACTTAGCCATGACCGCCTAGAGAAAAGGCACACTGTGGTCTTAGAAGAGCTTGCCCTCTAAGTCCTGTCTCCTCAGGCTCCAGCCAAACGGGCCTGCCGTCTGCCGTTCAGTGACAGTCTCTCTCTTTCTTGATACATGTAATTACATTCCCTATAATTCTAATAAATCTTTTAGTTCTCACTCTACAATTGGCAGTTCTCGGGATGTTCCTTGACCCCTCCTGTAGGAGGCGAGGCCCATCCCATGGACAGCCTCATGGCATTTTCTTACTGGGTCTAATCATTGTGCCAGTGGCTGCTGCACTTACCTATCCACCTTGGTGTTCTCTTCGGGTAGACCAAACGCTCCCAAAGCCAAGTGCTGTGGCCACTGTTTCCCGAAAATTTGGCAACGGGCGAACAGCAATTTGTGAAGTACACTCAGCCAAACGAAGACAACGTCCAGGTGGTGCAGAGAGGTTGTGAGGGAGTGCACGTGTGGCCTTCCTGGAGAGTAGGGTGTGCTGACCGGGAGGTCTGCGTGCAATGCCAGGATGGGGTTAGTGGTCAGCCGGATCGTGACAGTGGAACTGTGCTGGAGGTGGTTACTTTCATCACGTGTAAAGGAATGGCTAAAACTGCAGAGAAAAGGAAACCCTGAGGAAGCAGAAGAGGTTGGAGGGCCCGTTGTGACATACGAAAACGGCCCAACAAGGGGGGGCAGGTTGCCAGGAGAAGATAAGAAGTGGAAGGCGAGAGGAAACAGGAGGTGATCTCACGTCACGGAAGCCGAGGGACGAGGAAAAGCCCGAAACGAGGGCCTGTTCACCGAGGACCAAAGGGTGAAGGCGGGGGCAACGAGTCGGAGCACCAGGACTCACTGACCGTTTTGGAACACTGGCTTGGACTGATCTCAGAGCAAAATATGGGGGAAGGAGAGAGAGAGCTTCGCCTCTTAGCCCCAGGAGCTGCAGAGCGCGGCAGTCTGGTGAGCGCAGAAGCAGCAGGGGACCGCAGACTGGAGCCGGGGGCGGCGGAGGAGGCTCTCCCAGCGGTCAGCCTGGAAGACGGTGGGAAACACGGGGGGACACACAGCAACGCCGAAGCCCACGGGAAGGCAGTGCCAACCCCGCCCGCCGAGCGTAGCTTGCTTTTTTCTGTGGGCAGGAGGTGGAACCATTTGGAGGAAGTTCCGGCCGGGTTCAGGCGGGGGAAGAGCTCAGGATTCTGAGACGCGCTCAGTGGGCTGGTGGGCAGGATGCACAGCGCGCGCCGGGCAGCTTGCTGCAGGCCTGGCTCCCGCCGGCAGGCTGGAAGGCCCGGGACAGACAGCAGTTGACAGCAGACATCCCACAGGTGGCCGGGAGCCAAGAGGTCTCTGCTCCGCAGTCCCTTCCGTACAGAATTCCGTGTCCGTGGTGTTTGTGGGGCGAGGACGGGTGTCAGGAAGCAGCGTTGCTGCATCTTTAAGCCAATACTTGGGCGCTCTGTTGTTCTTCCCACGGATGCTCCTGGCTCGCTTCCACAATTGTTTGCCTTTGCGGAGAGAGCGTCACTCCCTTCGCGCCTCCTCTTGGCATGGCTGTGAATTCCTCTGACTGCCTGAGCTACCGGGGTGCGTTGATAATGTGCATTTTATAGGTCATTCAACAATGTATTTGGGTTCTCTAAGTCTCAGAGGTAGTATACCTAAATGTAATATGTTAACTATGCAACTCCATTTTATCCCTATGGAAAACACGTTCAATATACATTTTCTTGCAATTTAATGTTCTTGGAGCATATTTGTGACCGAGCGTGCTTCTTTATGTTGACATATTGTTCATCGGGTTTCATTAGTCAGATGCTATGTCACATCACATATGGAACATGAGGAAAAGTGACATTAATGACAATCTGGTGACATTCAGTACTATGCAACACATCAGGTTAAAAATAAAGCAGGAAAAAAATCTTTCTTCTTTCCAGTAAAGCCTTTTCTTTCTTTCTTTCTTTCTTTTTCCCCCTTTATTTTTCTTCTTACTCCTGAAAGAACTGCTGTGTTTGGATCAGGCGCTAATTATTACTGGCAAGGCTTTGTGGGTAACTAGTGATGCAGATATCCACCCACCCCTGCGTTTGTAGGTGGAAGGGAAGAAGAGGAGGGTTTTTGCTGAAGTGCTCGTCACATTTTAAATCTCCAATTGTCCAAACCATTCAATTATAACACTTCATCCTGTGTGTGTCAGCCTCTCTGGTGCTCAGCTGCACGCGGGTGGATGTAGCTGGGGCGGAGGATGTCCCACACAGAGGCCACGGGACTGACTGAGCAATAGCTCAAAGCCGAACATGGATTCCAATGAAATTGCTGACATACAAAGTATAGGCTTGTTCTAACGCACGGCTGTAATCCGTGGTATTTGGCAAGGAGAGCTCAGGAAGCACAGAGAACCTGGCGAGAGTCACCCAGTCGTAGAGGGGGGCTGTGAAGGAACCGGCAAGTGCTCAGGTCCCCAGGAAATCTCTTCGCAAAGATGAGGTCTCAGTCACACACTCCTGAAGCACCTTTTCCTCTCCCCGCAACTGGGAAGTGGGTCCTCTGAATTTACACTCTATACTCCGAAGATGCTGCGCGTGGCAATGTGACATGCAGCTACCTGGAGAAGGGAAAGTGAGTGAAAAGAAGAGAAAGCTATATTCTGAATGTAAGCCAACCCTTTAATTTTGAAGTTCTGTTTTTAAAAATATAGAATTAAGTTGAACTCTTCATTTAAAAGGTAGGTATACTGTAATTTTCTGTTTTCCAAACCCACATGCCTCCTCAAGATCTGGTGTTTATATTCATGCCGATATGCGTGGACAGCATTTTATATCAAGCTCTTTGGATTTCTGAGTACGAGCGAAAGGGAAGCAGGTTGTTTTTCCTAACCACACATCCCTGCTCATCACCCCGAAGGCCTCAGCACAGTCCCCCGACCTCTTTCGCTCCCTTTGGAGGCACGAGGCACAAGCCTTCAGTTTTTCAGAGAAGGCGATGTTTAGACCCTGCGGGCTTCTTTCGATGGGCTGTGGGCACTGGGTGATCCATCACAGGCATCCTGCCAGCTGTGTTACAGGTGCTGACCTCTTTTGCCTCTTGGAGATTAACTATTTAAAACCAAGAGGGGCAGGAATCAGGTGGTAATTAGCTAGTGGATTTAGCTGGTGATCAAGCCGGCCTCTTGCTATGTTTATTTATTTAGTATTTGCTTCCTTTTAGCAGGCCCTTTCTCCATTGCCCACTCCTACAAAAACGATAATACCACATGGGCACGTAGTGTGGTGGTGCACACTTGCAGTCCCAGCACTCTAGGGCACTGAGGGAGGCAGATTGTGAGTTTGAGCCCAGCCTGGGCAACTAGAAAATGTGGTAAAACACTGTCTTGAACGAAGAAATGAATAGAGCTTGAGATGTAGCTTGATGTGAAGGCCCTGGGTTCAATCCACAGTACCATAAAAAGAAACGAAGAATAGTATCATTTTTTAGGAGCCGTGGGAAGCTCAGGCAGGAATAATCTATAATTTAATTGATCATAAAATACAGAAGTCATACACTCAAAAATTACATTTGAAGCTATAGCCTTGCCTAGCTAGCACTGTGTCTTTGTCATCACAGATCTTAATTTGTGTGTTGAATTATAAAAAAGTCTTAAATGTCTTACTCTGAGTGTGCGGGCACTCTGGGCTACTATAACAAATTGCCACAACTTGTTGGCTTAAAATGTCTGCTATTGATTCTCTCACAGTTTGGGAGGCTGGAGGCCTGATGCTAAGATGCCATAAGGGCTGAGCTCTCTTTGAAACCCGTGGAAGGAGAAGGTCCTGTGTCTAGCACCTGCTGGGACTCACCATTCAACCTCGGCGCGCCTCAGTTTGCCCTAGCATCCCTCCGATCCTGCCTTTGCTGCCCCATAATCTTGTGCATGTCCGTTTTCCTGCTCCTACTCATTCTTATCCACTCCCAAGGAAGACCTCAGGTGGCTGTCTCTTTGTAAGGGCGCTGCTGGTGCTGGATTAGGAGCCCGACCCCAGTCCGATCTCATGTTAACAACCGCATCTGACTAAGACACGGTATCCTATAAAGTCACGGTCTATGGCACTGAGGGTAAGGGCTTCCACATTTAGTTTTTGGGGAACACACTCCGCTTGGGAATACTAAGCGTTTGGTTCATCAGTTCCATTGACTGCAGTCATCAACAATGAGCTGCTGGTGTGTGGTGTGGCTGGTGCCATTTCCTTAACCCTGTGGAGTCGGGGGCAGGAACTGGCTGCTACAGTTCCTGGGGTTTGCAATGTCCTGCTACAGCCGAGCTGTTTCTATTTCCAAGTAACTGGAATCACTGAGTTTATAAACCTAAATTGTAAACCAATATCCATTCTGTGGATAGACTGATAAAAAGTTACCGAACAATTAAATTTACAGACAACCAATCAACATAGGAGGTTAGTATGTCAAAGTAGGTGAGTATTATTTTAGGTCTCTTCGGACAAGTGCTGTGTTTCCCCAGCTGGGGCCTGTTCCGGCTTCCTACCTTTTGCATTCACCTGCATATTCTTCTATGCACCAGCCGGGCTGACTCTCACCCCTCCTGCCTCTGCTCCGTGCAAGCTGGCTGGTGCAGTTCAGGAGACAGACCCTTAGTGTCTGGCTAGGAGTGCCATTCCCAGCCATGATTTTCTCCCACCCTACGACTCTCCCTCCCACTATTTGTACTTCGCACAACGTCGGGATGCTTCTGCCGCTCGACGAGGCACGTTCTCCGTGGCTTCTCTTGATTGTCGTGATTGATTCGTGCTCACCAGCGCAGAGGTGCTTTGTTCACTTAGGGCTGGTTTGCAGCTCTGCCTACCAATAAAACTGAACAAAAGACAAAAGAGAACAACCGGAGGGATTGAAACAAGATTGTTTCTCTTGCTTTTCACTTTAAAATGGCTCCGCTACACCTGTCTTGTAAGATCCACAGGCTCGTGGTTGTGTGTGACTGGGCCCATGTCTTTAAAGGACTCCTTATCCTTGAAGGAGGAACTTCCCCCACTACACTAAGGCTGCTCGTCCTGGTGTTTTGAGACAAGGAGTTAAATCTGTAACAGTCCCAGGAACGACAGGTCATAAAAATTTGCTGGCTGTAAGACAGGGATGGAAGGGTAAAGCCAACCTTAGGTCAAAGGACCCATGAAAAACCAAAGCGTGATCATCGATAAGAGAGTCTGAAGCTACACTTCATTTCCCCAATGACCCTATGCCTGGGAGCTAGTCACGATGTGAGGCGCTAATTGTTGGGTGAATAAAGGTTTTATTTGGTGTTGGACTATTCAGCAAAAGGGCTAACGACTGGGCTGTTTGCCTGGTGTTTGGGTAAGGGATTCGGTTGAAGAGGGAAACACGGGGTTGCCTCATGGGCTGGGAGAGCAGGAAGTTGAGCTGTCAGTTGTTTGGTGGTTGTACTGTGCTGAAAGTCGGGGTAGTCACCTTTAGTCAGGCCAGCAGCATTGCTGCGTCAGGGCTAGGAAAGGTGCAGTCAGCCTGCCTGAGAAGGAATGAGGGAGTCTCTAGGCCAAAGTCGTAAACAGCCAAGTTCTACGCGTGGGAGCAGCTGAGAGGTTCAGAAGGGGAGTCCCACAGCTGATGGCGCCCCCGCTGTGCAAGGGCAAGCTAGAACTGGGTTCGTGGGTGACCTCATTAAGGCCACTTTTTATGAACTATTAAGTCGATTGTACCTATAGTATCATGCTACGTTTTGGTATGTAAGTGGCATCTTTCTCAGGAACCAAAAAACTGGGAACAACTGAAAATGTGAACTGGGAATTTTAAGGTATTTACCGTTACTGAAGTGTAACATGTGGCAGTATTGAAGGAAAATAGTGCGCTGAGTATAATCTTATTTTTGTAACTTTACATTTATAAATAACATATGTGTAGCTCATCTATCTATCTATCATCTACCTTTCTATCTATCTATACAGCATCTCGGTCATTGCAAGCACGAACGTCATCATTGTCTGATGTGTGTATGCTCCAAGAGCTGTCTGGAATGTAATTTGCCTAATGTTAGTAATGATTGGTTGTGGTTTTATAAGAGATATCCTCTAAACAAATTGATGAATACAGGTGATGTTAAGGAAGGTAGGCTTTTAGTTATTTTCTTTTATGCACACATGAGTAATGTGAGTATAAATACATGGCTAGGTTTTCATTTTATACTTTGTGTAGTCTGGAAATTAAAACAACAACGGACAGTGGTTATCAAAGATGTATTGACACCTGTTCGGTATCAGACTCTCCCGAGACCCTGTAGACACAATTGTGGATGGAAAAGATGCAAATCCTATTTGCAAGGTTAAATTTTATGTAAGAAATCAAGGAAACTAAAATTAGACTCAATGGAGGATTGTGGAACTAGGACTCATCTGGTAAAACACTGTTTAGAGTAAGGTATTGATACATTGGCTACCTTATAAATTCAGATTTCATTCATTTTTAATTTGATCGGATTTTATTCTAAGCAAAAGAATGATATTGTTTAAAATTAGGGATGTGCATAAATGAGATTTTGGAGTGTTTCAATTTGTCCTGTTGGCTCTGAGGTTCACCATGTATAAACTGTTAAAGCTGCTTCTACAGTCCATATAAATTTTCCCCTTCTGAGTTCACACTAATAGTACAGTGAAATGTTTAACAGCTGACTCTCAAAAAGAAATAAGGTTCTTATTTGTTTTGTTTGCTAATTTCAGTGATGTAAATACATCTGTGATGGCTGATTTCCAGCTGCCCAAGAGATGGCACTGACCATGGAATTGGAAAGGGAAGGGTGTAACATTATGACACTCATTCAGAGGCTGTTCGTTAGAGCTGTGTGCTGTTGTGCTGCTTTTATCGCTTTCTACCTTCTGTACAGTAGGTTTTCACTTCCTGTTCCCCCAGGTGGGTGTCATCAAGTGGTAAACCCCGGCTATTAATTGTGAGCTGAATGACGTGTATCGTTCTGGATCGGAACACTTACTGACCTGAGTGAGAGCCACTTCCAAAGCTCCCTTACTTTCTGCCGCCATGTTTGGAAATGCTCGAGGCTTTGCTGTTCTGTCAACCCGAGTTCCAAATCAAGGATGGTGACGACTACAGCCCAGTGTCATGTAGACTCCAGCTCCTACCAGAGCACTCTGAGGAGACGCAGGGATTTCATCATTGGCTTATCATTCTGAAAAAAAAAATTAACACTGAAAATTAATTTTTACAACTACCTCTAAATATTTTGGCTTACAAAGGAGCTAACAGAAGTGCAATAAAAACATGTAGCCCTTTGGAATAGATTTGTAATGCCAGTCCCATAGTTAATGCAATGAAATGATTCTCTTCCGGAATGTGCCACGAACGCTTGCCTTCACACAACACTCGGTGAACCAGCTTCCATGCCCTGTAGCCCCTTCCTTGAAGTATTTGTTGAATGCAGTTCTTCCTGTCCACGCTCCCTGGCATTCATTAGCTCATCGCAGATCTTCATTTTTGGAGTCTCTTCTTAAATAGATTCTTTGTTGCTCCCTTGTACCCCCATCTCTTTTCATCTGATGTTTATACGATTCTGGTCACCACACTAATTTCCAGCTCCGAACCATCAGCAATCTTTTCGTCTCTTCAGAATAAAAGTCACCCACAGGGTTCCTTGATGTGAGCAGCATTGCAGCCAGCATTGATCTAAGAAAAGACCAAGAAGAGGCCCCTCAACAGTCCTGGGCTCCAGCCAAGAGATCAAAGGAAAGCCAATGGCCTCTGCCAGGATGGAGTGACAGATTACTGCCACCCTTTTAAGGACTTCAAAGAGGCCATGTGGTGCTTTCCAATATATCTACTTTGAGTTTGTCAGTCTAGCTAGTTCACATTCCTCATGGCTGTGTGAGTTAAAACTAGACTAACACAAAGGCGATCACATGGTTTTACCAGTCTCAGATATTGTGGTAAATGTGGTGTCCTTGAAGGACTCTCATCTGTGGGATGAATGTAGGGTCATTAAATGCATTTGTTTCCCTTGGAATGGGAGGTAGTTACATATCTGAAATATTGCTTCCTGGCTGGTTTTACCCTTCTGCTGTCAAAATATGGCCTAATGGGCGGGGCTGTCTCTCTATCCCAAGTGGGCCGACCGCTGGTTCACGTGTTTATAAGGATTGACGGGCAGCTGGCTTTGCTTCAGACAGTCACTTGCACAAAGTGTTGGGGTTCCCGTCATGCTGGTTCATTTTGGGGTACATATTCACTCCAAAGTAAAATACAAGTTATGGCCCTTCTGCTATTAAAAAATAAATTGGAGGCTTTAGGTTTATTAGAACTTTGACGATAGATGACAGCGTAAACTACATTTGAAAATATTAACTTATCAAATGACTTGCAAGACTGACAATTTTGAGTGGGCTCAAAGCAAGGGAAGCTCCATCACCAGTTCAAGGTGAAGTGCAAACGACGTGGTCTTTCGACTCGTACAACTCTTCATATCTCATGCAGCTAGAAGTGTTTTCCTTAGACAAAAATATCATGGGGGGGGGGGTCCTCTAACTCATTCTAACATGAGGGCTGTATCCTTAGAGTTCTGGATCAGAACTGTGTCATCTACAGCAAAGAATCATTTGAAAAGCGTTCGTTGGCCCGATACTGGTACCTGACAAAGACTGACTGTCTGGCTGTAAGTCATTCTGTGGCCACCAGGCAGAGCTGGCCATTGTCACACTCTTCCAAGCATGAGATAGGCAGTCACAGTAGCACCTCTCCTGGGACCAAAAGGAGGGGCCTCAGCTCAAAGAGATGATGAATGCAAGTTATAGCCTTGGGGCCAATTGCAGCAGTGGGAGGTACAGGTCATCCCTCTGACCTTCCCTTTGTAAATCTCCCCCACAGACAGTGGCTAGCAACCATCTTGGATTCTAACGTGAGCTTGTCGTGAGGGGGTTTGAATGGCAGAGGGGGTGGACTCTAACTCATATTATCAAGGTTTTCCTCAGATTCCCTGGAGTCCCGGCCCTGCGCCTTCTCCATTATTCCGACGCTTTTGATTTTAGTGGCGTGTATCTGCAGTGCTTCTTTGGACAGTGGCCCTGGGCTCTTGGCGTCACTTTTATTACCGCGTGCAGATTGCTGCTAGTACCGAGGAGTGCATGTTCCCTTGATGCAGATGGAGAGTCCAAAACCCCGGATCCTTTGCCTCACTTCAAAACAACTCTCAGGTACAATTCATGCTTAAGAATCCTTTTAAGGGAACAAACTGAGCCGATGCGCTACAGGATTTTGTCTGAATCACATTCCTGTTTGGCCTTTCCCCTTCTCTGTCCTGCTTTCGTCTCTCATTTCTTTGTTTTTCCTGGGCACACTTTCTTAGTAAATAATCTCTGCAGGTGAAGTCTGATCTCAAGTTTTCCTTCTGTAACACAGATCCATGATGTTGTTAGTCTTTTCCTTTTACCCAGACTGCGAAATCTTGGAGGTTGAGTTGGTTTTTATCGTTCTTGAACTTTCAATCATTGAGTTCAGCAAAAGGATAGATGCAGGAGACAGCCATTAGACCCTAGCAAGGTTCTTGAGTCATTTTAACACACTTCAAATGATTATATACTTATATATAACTTACAGAAACGAAATATTTGCTTACTAAAATTGAGATATTATTTGCCTTTTTGGAAAAAAATTATAGGAACTCTTCTTTCTTGAAATGTTCATTTTATTTTGACATCTTCCAGCATAATTCAGAAACTACTCATTATAAAGGGTCCATCACTTTCTCATCAAGGTAAGGAATGACCCAAAAGGAATGCCTGTGGCAATAAAAATTTATTTTTAAAGTAAAGTTTGGTTTTCAAAGATTTCACAGCCACAGCATACAAATGAACTTCCCTTTCCACTTGGCTACCACAATATTCACTGAAAATTACAATAAGATGACCCATTCACAGCAGTCAGGAATTCACAATTTTAAGATCTCACACAATGCCTCTGATAAGATAATGTATAAGGGAAGAACATAATTGGAAGAGTAGACAGAGCTCTCCCTTTGATCAAGGTGACACCCCCCCGCCAGTCTCAAAAGGAGGACCCATCATTACTCATCCCCACCCCAAGCACGTTTGAGAGATCTATTCTTGACTTACTTTGGTGATATGGTATTTCTGTGAAATGGGAGAGAAGCTGATCTTCTGAAAAATAATGGTTTTAGAAAACAGTGCAAACAGAAAAGCCGATGATGAACTGAAACATATTTGGAAGGAAAGATTGCTACTAAACGTAAGCAGTACCAAGCCAGAGGCCCACCTGGGGGTGGGTGGGTATTGGGAAGCACTCATTCGGCAGAGGCCCACCTAGGGGTGGGTGGGTATTGGGAAGCACTCATTCGGCAGAGGTTCGTTAGTGCTACATGAAGTTTATCTGGCTCTCTACCTTCTGTGCAGTAGGTTTTCGCTTCCTATCCACCCCAACTGAGTGTCATCACGTGGGAAGCCCCAGCCACGAGCTATGAACTGAAATTCACGTATCACCCAGTCCCTGAGTTCCCTTCCATTCTTCTGTCACGTTTGGAAATGGTTGAGACTGGGGCTGTTCTGTCAATCTGAACTCCCAATCAAGGGCTGTGACGACTACAGTGCCACTTTCCACAATAAGCACATAATTCGACTAAGGAAACAATGTTCAGATGTTGGCCCAAGGGACAAAGTTTCAGTTAGACAGGACGGATAAGTTGTAGTGATCTATTGTACAACTTGCTGATAATTAATAATAATGTATTGCATACTTTAAAATTGCTAGCAGAGTATATTTAAGTGCTCTTATTACCAAAAATAATAATGAAATAGATTAGCTAAAATGATGGATATATAATCATCTTGATTTATTCAAATGTACAAACTTTCACAGCATCACATTTTACCCATATATATATATATATATATATATGTATGTATGTATATATATATATACATACATATATATATATATACACATATATATATGTGCGTGTGTGTGTGTATGTTTATGTATATATATATATGTATATGTATATGTTATTTGTCAATTAGAAAATACAAAAATGTTTTTGAAAACAAAAACGCAATGCTAAGTGTTGAGATAACGGCGTTGCCTCCCCTACTTCCTGATGTGGAAGGAGATATTTACTTTCCCCTTTTACTCCATCCGCCTTTGGCACCTTCCTTCTGCGTCCTCCTATTCCTTTTTGACGGTTCCAGGTGAGTACCCGGCCTCATTCCCTAGGGTGATTCCCTAGACCCCATGCATAGGTTCCATCTCTCATTCCCTGTACCAAAACCACTGAAAAATGAACGTATACCACAGCGTGATGAGTCGTAATTTATTCTATCTTTCTAGGGCGTTTTTAAAGTAGAGACATAATTTTAGGTAAATAAGTAATGAATAAGAAAGATTCAAAATAGAACAAACCACTGCAGGGCAAACAGCCTGTTGGTATGAAGTTCTACATACAACCTGCACGGCTGCCTCTGTCATACGTACCACCAGGACACTCGAGTGACATGGGTTCCTTTTCTATTACCAGTTTTGGGATGTGAGTAAAATTGTGCAAATTCCTTCAACTTTCTATTTCCACATCTATAAGATGGAGCAAATATGTGCGATTTATGTTTTTTTTTCTTGTTAGGAAGACTTAATAAGAGAAGGAATGAACATTCATTTTTAGTGCCTGAGAATAAGAGTAATGTAAATATTTTCATTATCACTACTTTTCTTCACATAACAACATGAACGTAATGGGAATTATTATTGTTATTTTATCAATGACCACTTTAGAAATTGTTCCTTACTCTTCATGTAAGCTGCGATTGTACTGAGTCCACTCAGGTCCTGAATTTCTGAGAGGTGTTCTACTTTTGTCTACATTATGAGAACCAATCCCATGTCTTCTCTCTATGTGCTCATTGTCCTTCAGTCCCTACATTCTTTAGCAATTTCTGATAATCAAGCAAATTACTCAATTTCTTTGGGTTACAGGATAGTTCATTTTAGTGTTAGTCACTTTTATGACATTCACTTGCCGCCGAGTGAATTTACTCAAGAAACGAAAAGGGAAGACCATTTCAATTTGTTTTCTCTCAGTGTGCCTTCCGCTTTCTCCTCAGGTTGGTGGAATAGTTTCCACCATTTTATTCCACATGGCTGTGGAAGCGAATCCGCCTTCTGGTAAGATCAGTGGCAGAATCTGGTCTGATTTCCACAGACACCTGAAGTTAAGTCTGATCTATTTTGGATAGTAAGATTTTTTTTTATCTCGGTACAAAATATGAGACAGAATATGCAAAGCTTCAAGAGTAAGATTATAAGTCAGAAAAATCTAGGTTTACAATTGCTTTGTGAGCAGCAGTATCACTTCATATAAGAAATGGGAGTACTGCCTGCCTTTTGAATGCTGTAAGGTTTTGGGGTATCAAATGATATTAATACAATGCAGGAGAATCCTATATGTATTAGACAATTGTTAGGATGCTTTTATCTTGAGAAGGTCCAACTGGATGAATGAGCTTGAAAAAGTTAGTACAAATTTTAAGACTGAGAATTTCATTTTCATTGGTTTAAGTCAGAATTTTAGTTATTGATTTTAAAATTTATAATATTTAATTACTAACTTTTAGAACAAATAACAAAAAGCACACTTTTATAACTTGTAAGAAATCATTTTTCCAGTGGTTTATCCTTCTAGATATAAGTTTTTCCTCACCAGTGACTTAAGAATTCATGTAATATTGGAGAGACCAACAGACAATGAAGTGGAACCACAGTGCATATTTGAGGGATCTTTTTCAAATTAAAGTATCACTCAAATTTATTTTACAAAGCAGTAAATGGCCTATCATCTTTATTAACAAGGATCATCATATTTCAAAAAGGCTTTTATAGAAAAAAGAATTTTTATTGTCTGTGTGTGTGTGTGTGTGTGTGTGTGTGTGTGTGTGTGTGTGTACTTGTCTAGAAAGCTGGCCAAACCACAGTTTAAATCCATGAGTCGATTCTTTTATTATGATCTAATTCAACACAGGTTTAACTAGGCTAAAACTCTTGCTTTTCACAGTAATCCTAATAAGTTCACGTGCAAGTCAAGAGATTCTACTGTGTTTTTAGCAGAACACAGATGAAAGATGGTGAAAAAAGAAATCTGCCCGGTTTGGAAGGGGGCCTATGCTGACACCACAAGCTTCCTGACAGTGCCCACACATAGCGTGGGTTCTGTGGACTGGTAAGGAAACCAGGGGGTAACTCAGTTTCAGTTTCTAGTCCAAGACTGGATTAGCACTGACGGCCACCCTTCCAACAACGTAGGATTGTTGAGGCCTGGCAATGTACGAAGGGTGTGGACAGGGCTGAAGGCCCGACCTCCTGGGAGGAGTCTTAGCAGCCATCTCACATCACCACAGCGAGTGTTGATTTACACACACACTTGTGCACACACGCACGCACACACATGCACACAAGCACAATGTGTATCAGTCATATGTGTCTCCCCATGTTCCCAGGCTTAGTAGAAGAGAGCTTACAGAAATGCCAAATGAACTGGAAACACAGTTTAGCATTTTTGAAAAATATTTCCCTTTCATTCCTAATCAATCTGAGCTTCCTTTAAATGTATTTTTTTTTCCTTTTGAACAATTTTTTCTTTCCTGAAAGGGCCGAGGAATGAGGCTTCCTTCGCAGGCTCCTCTGGTGATTGCCTTTTCTCTCTCACGTTCTGGGAGAGTCATTCAAACTCCCGATTTGAATGGCGATAGAGTTCAGCGACTTGGGATTCTTTTCTATTTCATAGGAATCCCCCAAGGAGTACGGTATTTGTTTTGTCAGACACTGTGCATCACAGCAACGTCAAGGGGGGAGGTTCTCCCTAGAACAGTATCCATCAGGTTCCTCAGAAGTCTGCGTTGCCCGTGACTCACAATGTGCATGAACTTGCACACTCGAGAAACTGCTGCATTTTTTTCCCCGCACCCTTGACAACAATTTTTTTTTTTTGAGTTCTTGATGCAGGGCGTTCCCTCTGAGATGAGGCGAAATGTCAACAAAGACAAGCATACCAAAAAGACACATGTATATGCATGACTATAGTCGCACAATTCCCACAGTCAAATCCTAGAAACAACCTACCTGCCCATCAACAGAGAAATGATTAAAGAAGTTGTGATACACTATACACAATGGAACATTATGCTTCCATAAAGAAAGACAGATATGACATTTTCGAATGAAAATGGGGCCACCTTGAGCTGCCGATGCTCAGTAAAATGGACCAAGCACAAATTCCAGAATATAGACGGGTGTCCTCTTATAAAGTGCACAAAAATAATGACATAAAAGGCCCCAACCCGAGTGACGGGGTAGAAGGAGAGGCAGTGGTCAACTAGGAAAAGGGTGACCCACTGGAAAAGGCACGGGCATTGGCACTCACTGATCCCCAACGCCGTTTCTCTGTGCATTATAGAATTTGGAATTCATTCAACCTGCCCCAGCCTCTTTGCCAGCAGAAAATGCTAAAGAAATGTAAGACACAAAATACCAAAAATAATTCCCATGCTCCCTCCAAGAAAATGGCATATTTTATTAAAAATTTGTGTTGCTGGTCAGTTTAATCTTCTAAGACTGAGGATATGTGTGCCTGCTATTTGGATTTAGAAAAACACCCTCTGACTTGCATGTGTGTGGTTTGGCCAGCGTGGGGCTGGGGTGCGCCACTGTTTCAGTGGCTCTACACAGACGCAATTGCACTCCCTTCCAGGTTTCTGAATTCTAAGCTCTCGTGGTTTATTTTCTCTTCTTATAATTCAAGAAACATGACTTCTTGGACTGCCCGCCAAGGCTTTCGTTTGGGTTCGCTCTCCTCAGGGTTTGTGCTTTCCTTTCCCGCCAAACCCCCTGTCTAATTCTTTATCCGAGGGCTTTCACGAAGCATGAGTGGAAAGTCCTAGAAGCCTCAAAGTTTTCTGTCCGGTATAAAAAGCCTGATCTCAGGTGAGGGAAGGAATCATGGGATGTTGCGATGGAAAGGAAGGGAGAAGCCTAAGTGGCCCGAACACTTCGCAACTGTGCCTGTGAGGAGAGAGACCCGAGGATGCCCAATGTACCTGGGGAGGCTGGGTTCAGCTACAGAAGTAGCTCCTGCAGGCCAGACGTGGCCCGGGTGCACAGAGCCTCCTGGGAGACCTTGCAGTGAGCTCCCAGCTCTCTGGCCTCGTGTACACCCTGCTCTGCCCACAGTCCTGGGTAGATGCAAGTGGGTGACCCACAGAACAGAGACTGATTCCCTGTATTTTCTGCTCCCATGGGTCCTATTTAATTGAGCATTTTGAGAGTTAAAGTTTGGAAACAACTTCTCTATCCTGTTTTTTTGCTGATAAAATACATACATATAACAGAATTTAGGAAGCATTTTAAACTTTGAAGACTTTTGAGAGTCAATGAAAGATTAAAGTCACCCATAACTTCCTTTCTTAGAAGCTGTGATTGTTTGTTTTTGAGCATATTTCTTCTCCCTCTACTTTTCTATGCAAAAATATTAAAAAACATGTCTTCATAAATGAAGTCATTCTTGGCATTTAATTCTGAGCTTTTCTCTCACACAGCATTATAACAGAACCTTCTTTCTTGAGTAACAGGTACTATTAATGCACAAGCGCTGTCCTAGAGTGCAGCTTTAATTGTTTAACGTTTGGCCCCTCTACTTCGGCTCTTATGGGTGTGTAGAAGCCCCACGGAGATCCTACGCCGTATCCAGTCCATGGAGAGATGGGCCAGCCGGACTTCACTGCCACCAGGGATGAGCACTTTACCCAGGATAAGCGGGAGTCACTGGGGGGAGGAAGGTTTTACCGCAGGTTAGAGTCTCACAGCTGGATGTTCGTCTTGCCCGCCGTGGACCGTTTCCACGTGTTATCGAGGAGTTACAGGATGCAGGGACTCCAGAGATTCCCTTCACCTGGAGCCCTGTCTCTGGACAATGAGTATCATCCAAACCAGGTAGGAAGATCCTTCCTATCTCTCTCTGGTACCTTAGTGAGCCTGGTCCTGGGGGTGATTGCGCATAACTGTCCCTCACAGTGGACGTGGAAGCCATGTGTGGAGCACCTCATCCAGCAACCATTCCCAGCCAAGTAGGAGACCTGCCTGGGGATAATGGTGACCTACATGTCCTCCCAAAATCTCAGGTGTTCAAAGATGTAGCTTTTGAAAAGTGGTTGGGTTATGCGGGTGCTAACACCAACCAGTGGGTTGACCTGTTGGTAAGTTCGGAGGCAAATACGCGTCGGAGTGCTGGGGCTCGTGGGAAGGGGTGTCCCACTGGAGGGGTGCCTTCGGGGCGTGGGTCTTCCTCTCTCATACCTCGTTTCTTCGCTTCCCGGCGGAGACCGGGTGAACAGCTTCTCTCCACTCAGCCCTTCCACCATGATGCCTCTGCTTCGCAGCCAGCTGCGTGGATCCTGTGAAGTTCAAATGGAATTAAACCTGCCTTCCTGTCACTTGTAGCTTTCAGGCGTTGTGTCCCACCAATGGGAGAGCTGACTGACATATGTGGGGAAGAATCTCAGTGCCAGAGGAAGACAACCTTGGCCTCTGACAACTGCCCTGAGGAAGAGGCCAGAGAAGAAGGACAAACGTAGACACTTGGAGATGAATGATTGGTGTGTTCATAAGCAAGTGGAAGGCGTCCCCGGGGATCTCCCAAAATAGCAGGTTGGTGAGGCAGCAGGTCCTGCACTAGCGTGTGGGTTGGCGTGCACAATGCGGGCGTATCTCCTTGAAAGGAATGTCGTTGCAGAGACAGTTGTTTTTTTTTTTTTCTGGCAAATCCTTAAAAGTAAAATCATTAGGCCCAAGCTCATGAATGTGTTTAAGGGTATTGCTTTGCCTTTTTGCCTTTGAAAGAGAGACCAGCCTGCCTTTCCTTGAGTTTTGAGAAATGTTCATTTCACTGCACCCTGGCTAGCTTTGGCAGCTGGTGAGGGGGGCGAAACACCAAGAAGCGCGTACGCATAGCTATCCCGTAGGACAAGCAGGAAAAGAAACTCGGGCTGAGGCTCTGCGTGGAGACTGGTGGCCACGACCCGCTGCAGGACCGCATGGCCGTGGCTCACGGTGGCACCTGTCCACTTTGAGTGTGGATACGTGAGTGGTAAACGATGGGAAAGGGAAGAAGAGGTAAAAAAGCCAGCCTGCCATGGAAAATACATGCTTACACATCACTTGCATCGGCGTGTAATTTCTTTACTTATTCAGAAAATATCTAAGATCAGACATACACTTCATAACTTGGAGTTAAAGCTACAGAGCTGTGCACCAAACTCTGGCAAATATGGCTTTATTAAATGTATTCATCTTCCGGGTCACTATTAACAAAGTTCCACAAACTGGTTGGCTTAAAACAAATTGTTTCCTCACAGTTCTGCAGGTTGGAAGCCTGAAATCGAAACGTGAGGCAGGACCTAGGAGAGCATCTGCCTTGATTATCTTACATGATGGATGCACCCAGCATCCTCCGCTCTTCCCGGCCTTGTGGTCTGACCTTCCCATCTCTGCTTCTGTCACCGAGTGGCATCTTTCCTCTTCATCTCCAAGTTTTCCTCTTCGTATCTGGCTCGCCCAAATTCAGGACGACTTCTTCTTAATTTGGTTTAATCTGCCAAGACTATTTCTAACTAAGGCTACATCTGCAGACATCTGGGATCAGGGTTTTGTTATATTTTGAAGGGGGACATAGTTCTACCCATTAAGACTGTTATATGGCTACTCCTTCTATTATAGAATAGTATAGAGTAATATCACTTTTCTTTATTTTGATATAAATTCTTAGTAGATAGGGGCTCTTTTTAAAAATTATTCTCACATTGTATCTGGGAGCTCATACCATGTACACACAAGCAAAAATCTTATCACGTGAGGCTCTCCAGTCAACAATTTGAGTGGTGTCTCTTGTCACGAATAGCGTCTTCTCTGTGGTCCCCTCTTATTTTATAAAGACTAAAGGGTGCTGGTGCCTCTTGTTCTTAGCCCCGCTCAGCAGAACGCTGTGCGCACCTGGGCTTTTATTATAAATATTTAACCCAAATGATGATTAAAAACTGGTTCCAACAAGGCACGCAGTCATTTCTCCTCGTTTTCACCCCATGGACTCAGCGCTGAGAGTCACAAGCGTTTCTCTTATGCTCCTGTTGATTCAACTTTCTCTGGCATTCTGTGTTGTCTCTGTTGGTCCTCGTGATACTGTTCTTCAAATCTGTTGGTGTATCACACGCAGTTTTACGGTGCAACACACACATGCTTTCATTCGCATAGATGACCCCTGCCCTTCCTGGCGAGTCTGTCTTAGCCCCTGGCTAAGGGCTTGCAGGATAATTTGAAGCTGGTCTCCCAGCTCTGAATCCCAGGCTCGGACCTGCAGTGGCCTGATCAGAGAACACAAACCTCTGTCACTTCCAGCAGTTCCTCTGTTCTGTCCCTTTGGACGGAGTGCACTGTGCACAACTCAGGAGCCTGTTTTTCTTTGTAAATGGAGACAAGTGGCCTTCCATGCTGTTTTATCTCTCCCAGCAAGCAGTGTTCTCGTGGGGGATTGTGGTCCTGTTGTAAGGCACTCGGGAGGAGGCCCGTTGGGCTGTTCGCTGCCGCTGAGGCCGGGGTCTGCGTGGACTGGGGAGTGGCTGTCCTCATCCCCCACCTCCCCTCCAGCCTCCCGTGTGATTTCACTTGCAAATGTGCCCTGATATGCTAACTGCTGTGCCTCTGGAAGAGCCAGAGGATCCAGAGACAATCTAACAGCTTGCTTATGCGTCTATTTGGCTCGGGTGGAAAATTAGAACAGCTTCAATCTGCTCCCAGCATCCAGCAGGAAAGCACTCCCCGGAGTGAGGAGTCAGGCGCATCCCAGCAGGCTGGGACGAGGGCTGCGGAGGCAGGGACAGTAGGGGCGCAGCCTCCAGGAGCAGGGGTGCTGGCTGGCCCAAGAGGGCGTGCTATGTTCCCAGGGGGCACCACGCGAGTGCTGAACGGTCCGGGAGCTGAGTAGCTGCGTAATGGAGCCACACTGACAAGAATTTTTTTTTTTCCGGGTGCCCACATCAGTGTGGGTAATTGAATTGAGGTTTTAAAAATGGACACATAATGCATTTCGGTCAGATGAGCATTTTAGATTTTGGTAATTAGTAGGAAGGGGCTGGATGAAGCGTGGGAGGGAGGAGGGAAGAAAATCTATTTTAGGAGATTAGAGTAATAAGGCCTTTGCGTGTTTTCATCAGTTCATGTGGAATCTGACATATGGTAAACAGGAAAAGATAGTATTTAAAAACCCCATAAATATCCAGGGTTGAAAAAATGTACTGAGGTAGAGGATGGAATGCCTGCCAGTGCCAGTGCCACTCCTCCAGGCTGCAGCAGCCGTGTCAGCGCGAGGACCGGATCCAGAGATGCAGAGGCTCCTGGCTGGCTCGTTAATTCGCTTGGACCAGTTGCGGGGAGTTCTCTGGGCACCGTTTGCATCGCCTACTGGTCTCTATATTTAGAATCGCGAGAACCACTAAAACTACCCACTCCAAGAGGAGCCAGGTTTTAGGTTGACTCGGTTGGGCACATTCCTTTGTTCTATGGCTTTGTGTCAAAACCCCCAAATGAATGCGATGTTATGTTGACTGTTTTGTTTCTTAATGCAATGAAGCTGTCTTGAAATTACAGCTGGATAGAGCTTTTTAGAAATATGCATTGACATGGTAATCATATCATAATGGAACGTTAATGGAACCTCATAGCTGGGCGTGGATGTGTCTATTATCAAGTTTTGGTATTAGAAGAGTCTTTCATGAAAATTTATATGTAATTTTTACTGAAGTTTTAAAAAGTGCCAAAGCTAACATTGTCATGGTAAGCAACATTTGCCCCTGGCGTCTAAAAAGAAATCAAACACCTTGATGTTTGGTTGCCTAACTGAGGGGCTTGTTGGGGAGCTATTACAGATATTTGATGTGAAAATGCTTCAAAATGTTAAAAGTATTAAGAAAATATTAAACCCAGAATGAAGTATTTTTGGTAAATGAGTAATAATGGCAGTATAAAATAGTTCATTTTGACTGGAGCTAATTCAGTATTACAGGAAATTCTAACTATATATCTTCCAAGGAAAAAGTTTCCATCCTTCTTCAAGACAGGATATTGTACCAGAATGAGATATGGAAAAAAGACTTTATTTTTAGTATTAACCGAATTATGTTAAAACATTGTAACAAAATTCAACAATAAGCTTATATGTGTGTGTATATATATGAAAATATCTCTGAAGATGAGGTTAAAAGCCAAGAGGCTTCTAGCTGAAGGATCTTCTCTTATGAGTTCTGTTTTGCTTCTTTTAATTTAGCTGAATTTTATATAGTGCAAAGGAAAAAGAACTGTGCAGTAAAGCTTGGAGTGTGTCTAGAGTTTAATGTCGAAGAATGAGCTGGCAAGTGCGTCTGCTGTAGTTTCTTTGCACGATGGCAGTTGGTAAAAGTTTGTATGGGTTGGTAAATGTTTGTATTAATGTGACCTCTGTCCTGGACCCTGACCAGGCTGGAAGCACTCCCGGCAGTCCCGAGGGTCCTGTGTGTTCCCACCTCAAGCATAATCCTATCATGGAGTCTTATCTCGGAAGACCAGTTAATTTCAATAGACAACTTATTTTTTAACCCCAAAATAGGATTAGTGCTCAAACCTGAAGTTATAAATTAAATTCTCAGGTAACATTTATATGATCTTGAAGCAACTGATTAATCCAACATATTCAAATTAATTTGATATCTACAAATAGCTAGCTTAATGATTTATTTAGACTAAACTAGCTTGTCATTTATTTTTAAAAGCACAGGTTTTGATTTTTAAAACAAAATAATTATTTTACAACAGTTAGAGTGGTTATTGTTTCTTTCCTCATAAGGAAATAGACATTTTCTAATTTGACTATTCATAAGTTATATTATGTAAGTTGAGGACCAAGCACACATATTAGGACATTTATTAACTCATTAAACAATATTTAAGAGTTTCTTTTATGAGACACTGAAATAAGAACTGGATAACTTCCGGGCACCTATGCCTACATCCCCACTTATCAAAGGAGTGTTCACCCAGTGTGACCATTGAAAGGATTACGTCAACTTGAGAGGATTAGAAACCACACCTCGTTAGGATTAGGATTTGGGAACCACCCCTAGACTGGGAATTGTGAACCCGCCTGGATTCAAGTGTGAGGGATTTGTGGGCCAGCGAATGAGGGAAGAGCACCCACCCAGCTGTGGGAGGGCCAAGTGGAGCTCCAATGGTATAAAAGGAAGGCAGAAGGAAGATTGTTACAGCTTCTTCCTCTGGGAAAGCTCTCATTTTCGCAGTTGTCTACAGACGCCGACTTGCTACACGCCGCAGATCGTCAGCACAGTTTCGCCCCAGTCTGGACTTGGGCCTGTCTGCCCATCGCTGCTCTTCAGTTTCCAATCGTCAGGCTTCGGTCGTTGGCCAAGATCTACAGCAGACTCTCACCTCACCAGCTGTTCTGCAGACCTGGACGGGAGATCTATTTCATGGTTGAGCAGCCATGTTGGACCATCTCTATCCTTGGGTTTGTAAGCCTTCCTAATAGACACTTCTGTGATAAAATCTGTAAATTCTGTCTTTGAAAGAACCCAACTAATACACCTAGCAACCACACTAGACGTGCATGAATACCAACCCCAAATCAAATAGCCCTATCAATAAATGCAATAAATGATTGGAAGAAAGAGTTGGACAAAACAGAAACTCTCAAAAGAAATACAAATGGCCAATATTGTAGGAAAAACAAATTTTCACAATCTTGATCCATGTAGAAAGTATAAACCAATTTTAGTGATGTTTTGATTTACATTTCTCCAGTGCCTAAGGATATTGAACATCTTTTCATGTATTTACTGGCTATTTGAGCTTCTTCATCTGAGAAATGCCTGTTCATTTCCATTGCCTATTTTTTATTCTGATCTTGAATTTGCTTTTTCTCGGTTCCTTATACAGTCTAATTATTACCCTCCTACCTGAGGTATAGATGGTAAAAATTTTCCCATTCTGTTAGTTGGCTTCACTCTGTTGATAATTTCCTTTGCCATGCACAAACTTTTTAATTTGATATAATCCCACTTGTTGTTTTTAGAGGTTATTTCTTTTGCATTGGGTGTCTTATTGAGAAAGTCCCTGCCCACACCTACATCCTATAGATTTTTGCCTAATTTGTCTGTGACAGGTATGTGTCTAGATTTATTCTTTTGCACTTAGATATCTAATTTTACCAGCACTATTTGTTGAAGAGTTTATCCCTTTTCCACTGTATGCTTTTTGGCTCCTTTATCAAAGATCAGGTAGCCAAGGGCACTTGAATTTGTCTCTGCATCCTCAGTTCTGTTCCATTGATCAACCTGTTTCTGTGCCAGTACCATACAGATTTTAGAAATGTTGATTTGTAATATAATTTGATGTCTGGAATGATAAAGCCACCTGTCTTTGTCTTGCTGTTCAGGATTGCTATGACTATTCTAGGTCTCCTTTGGTTCCACATGAACTTAAGAATTGTTTTGATCTATTTCTGTGGAAAAAAGTAGTTGATATTTTGATAAGGATTGCATTGAATCTGTGTATCAGTTTGGGCAGTATAGTCGTTTTGACTACATTAATCCTACCTATCCAAGAACGGGGGTATCTTTCCATTTTCTAATGTTTTGTTCAATTTCTTTATTCAGTTTAATAAAGTTTTCTTTGTATAGAACCTGCACTTTCTTGGTTAGGCTTGCTCCTAGGTATTTAATTTTTGATGGGCTACTGAGAATGGAAATATTCTTCTGAGATTTTTTTTCAGTGAGTTCATTGTTAGTATAGAGGAATGCTATTGATTTTTTAAAAAATCACTAAGATATCATTTAACCCCAAAGAAAATGTCATGTATCAAGAACTCAAATAGCCATCAGTACTGAGGAGGCTGTGAGGAAAAAGGAACCCTCTTACACAATGCTGGTGGGATTATAAACTGGTACAAACACTATGGCGGGAAGTATGAAAATTCCTTGAAAGGTTCAAAATAAATATCCCTTTTATTCAGTGGTACCTCTTCTGGGACTCTTTCTAAGAGTTATAAGCATTCTATAGCAGAAATACATATATACCTATGTTCATAGCAGCACAACTAACAACAGCTAAAATGTGGAAGTCCACAAAATACCCACCAACAGACCAATGGATACATAAATTGTGGTATATGTACACAATGGCATATTGCTCATCTATAAAGACAGATAGTTTTGAGGCTTTTGTAGGTAAATGGAGGCAACTTGAGACCATCTTGGTCAGTGAAGTGAGTCAGATGCAAAAAGTTAAGTATTGAATAGTTTCTCTAATATAAGAAACCCAGAATACAGTCATCTCATAGAACCAAGTGGGAGGGTAGTCAACTAAATGGACAGGAGTTAGAGGGGAGGGGAAGGATGTGGGAGGGTCAAAAAAGAGAGAGGAGAAGAGTTTGTAACTTTGACACAATGTATATGTGCACAAAATACTGAAGTTTAATGTAAACACTATGTATCTCACATATACTTACTAATAAAATTGGAAAAAGAAAACGTAAATCAAAACTCCACTCAGAGTCCATCTTACCTCAGCCAAATTAGCTATCAAGAAAAATAAATAAATAAACGCCGGCGAGGCAGTGGGTAGAAAAGGAATCCCTTTCCACTGCTGATGGGAGTGTACATCAGCACAGCCAGTACGGAAGTCAATATGGAAGGTTCTCAACAAACTAGGAACAGAGCTACCATTTGGTACATCAGGTGTACCACTCCCTGTGGTCTGCCTGAGGAAATTAGAATCAGCATTCCAAAGGGGTATCCCGGTACCTCTGCTTATTGTGTCCATCAGTAGATGAATGGACAGAGAAAATCACACACACACACACACACACACGATTGTTTTTCAACCATAGAGGAATGGCTTTTCATCATTTGTGGAGAAATGGATGTATCTGGAGAGCACGATGTTAAATGAAACAGGGCAGATCCAGAAAGATCGGAATGGTGCGATCTCCTTAGCATGTGAACTCTAAGAAAGGTGACTGGCAGGTATGTGATATACAGGTACAAGTTCATCAAAGCAAAATGTATTAACCTGGATCATCAATATGCACCAATAAAAGAATGAAATACACGTGTTCTATGAATATATATGTAAATGTAAATATGCATGTTTGTATGTGAAATTTATAAAATCGATTCTGAGTTATTGACAAATAATATGACATCTTTAAAAAGTAGCCTATCAAATCACTGACAAATTTTGTTATGTTCATTGCCTATGCAGATCTTTTTTCCATGGGCTTCAAATAATTATTTCATCAACTAAAATCAATGTAGCTAATTCCTTGACACAACTTTTAATGTTTTTGTATACTTGTATCTTTTCTTTGATTATGGGCATATTTGAGTGTAAACAAACTAGGAAGGACGGTGCCAACCCCGGAGTGTCTTGTTCGTTGAGGGCACTTGGCTTGCTTCCATCTTTGTGCTATTGCAGTTAGTGCCACTGTGACATTGTGTACAGGCTTTTGTTTTAATGCTGATTTATTCAACACATTTAAGTATACAGCAGTAGTCTTTCCGTATCCTTGAATTTACTTTCTGCCTTTTCAGTTACCTGCCCTAAGCCACGGTATGAAAATATTAAATGAAAAATTACAGACATAACAAATCCATAAATTTTAAGTTGTGTGCTGTTCTGAGTGGTGTGATGACATCTCTCTCCGTCCAACTCTGTCCACTAGGTAGTGGACCATTTCTTCCTCCTGTGTATCCACACTGTGTGTGCTACCTGCCTGGTAGTCACCTAAGTTGTGGTCTCAGATGTCAGATGGTCAGGCTATCACACTGTTTATTCCATTAGCTATTGGACCAAAGCACAATGGTAATGGCAACCAGCATATGCCAAAGAGAAGCTGTGAAGTGATTTTTGTTAAGATCAGCAGTAGCTGGAAGTTCTCTTCCTATGACATTTTGAAAAAAGAAAAAATTCATTCTAGTTTTAGTGTCATACCTCAAAAATGTAGAAGTCATAGCCATGGTGCATGACAAGAGCTTAGGTAAAAAGCATTAAAGATTTTGGCATTATATATGGTTTCAGGTATCTACTGGCATCCTAGAAATATCCCCTGCAAATAAGGAGGGGCTGCTTTGTATGCAAGAGTGAAATTATTGAGTCGTATGCCAATTCCATGCTTAACTTACTGAGAACCTGCTGGCTGTTTTCATGGTGGCCATGTCATTGTGCTATCCCCTGAGCCGGGCACAAAGTCCCGGTGCTTCTGCTTTTGCATCTCACCACCACCCACGCTGCATTGCTTTTCATTATTCTATCCACCCTGGGGGATGCGAGGAAGGTTTTTATTTACATTCCCTGGTGGCTAATCACATTGGGTCTCTTTTCATGTCATTATTGGGCATTGTGCGTTTTCTTTGAATGGCCAATTTAAACCGCCGGTCCATTTTACAACTGAGTTCTTATTCTTACTTATTGTGTCATAAGAGTTTTTAAATGTATCCTGGATTCTTGGTCTTCATCAGCTATAGAATTTCGAAATATTTCTCCCCCATTGTGTTACTCTTTTACTTTCTTGGCGCATCCCTTAACGCAAGGCTGCCCAAGCCTCGTGCCCCTGGGCAGCAGTTTGTGGGTTATTAGGAGCCAGGCTGCCAGTGGGAGCCAGTGACAGGCCAGCCTGTGAGGCTTCATTCTTACTTACAGCAGCTCCCGTGGCTGCCATTGCTGCCCAGCGCCTCCTCCTGTCAGGTCGGTGGGGTCGGTAGGTTCACATAAGAATGAGAACACTACTGTTACCTGTGTGTGTGAGGGATCTAGACTGCGTGCTGCTTATGAGAATCTAATGCCTGACCTCGGGTAGAGCTGAGGCTGTAATGTCAACCTGGGGAGTAAAGATTAGCATCAACTTGGGCTTCTCTCTTCTCCTTCCTCTTGCCAGACCCTTCCTCCATGCCACCATTGCCAGCCAACCACGAATGGCTGAGACCTCTGAAACGTGAGCTACACTAAATCTCTCCTCCCTTAAGCGTGATTGTCGGGTATTTTATATCTCAGCAATGAAAAGTGACCAAGACACGAGAATGAAATCCTCATACTCCTCTGACTTTGCTCCTGCCCTTTCCCGGTCCTCGGTGACGGCCTCAAGCCTCTGCCCACCTACACCTGACCGAATGTTCGAGGGGCCTTTGGGGCATGTGTGGCTTGTCTTCTCACCCGTGGTACTTTCAGCCTGTGGTTGTCTCCGTTCCTCTCCCAGCTTCTACGGCTTTGTGGCAGGCGGAGCGCCACCACACCCTCCCTTTGCACCTAAGGATGTTCTCACCCTTAGCCTGGAACCTGAGAGAACATTACCGTAATGGCAAAGAGAAGTTGACACATGCGACTGAAGACCTTGAGATGAACACAGTTCTCTGGGGCTTATGGATGGGCCCAATCTACTCTCGGGGCTCTTTCTAGGTGGGTCCCCGCAAGAGAGAGATCGGAAGACGCCATGCCGTTGGCGTTGGAGACAGAAGGAGAAGCCTGTCTTGCTTACCTTATAATAATCAACACCCAGTACTCACGGGAGCAGAGGTTCATTCCAGCTCACAGTTTCCGAAGGTCTGACTCTATCCGTGGGCAGCTCGCCCTGGCAGGAAGGGTTAGCAGAGGCCTGGCAGAAGAGAAGCTGTTCCTGGCCTGGTGTAGAGAGAGCAGGGAGAACAGGAGGGAGAGGAAGGGGGAAGGGACCGTGCGCCCTCTAGGTCCCAGAGACCCGACCCTTCCAACCAGGCTTCACCTCCCAAGGGCACAGCAGCTCTAGGGACTAACCCTAGTGACTAAATCACTTTCCAAATAGGAGGCTTTTAGGGGAGGGACATTCCCCGTCAGACCATACCAAGGTCACAGGCCAATGAAATCATTCAGGTCACCATTTTCCTATTTGTGAAAGTGAAGCCACCTGGGGTTAGGCACTGAGGACCTGTGTAGGTGACATCAAGGAATGGGAATACTTGTATCACTATTGTACCATGGTGCTAGGATTTATTAACTGAGACTTGATTGACAAGGCTGATGGCCAACTACATGATCCTGTGAGGAAACCGAGGCTGATACAGACAAAATTCCTAATCTCAGTGTGATTTCAAAAGCCAGGTTGTTTCACTTCTAAATCACCATTGGTCTTTTCTATTCCCTAGGTATTTTTTTTAAGTTTGTAGTTTTTTTCTGACGAAATGCATACTTGTCTGTCTTTTCTGTTTCATCTTCTCCTTTGTTTTGAAAAACACACAGAACTGTCTTTAAGGTAATATATGTGGAATTGTGTGTAATTGGAATAAAGATTTAATGCCATTTTTAGCACACTAAAAAGGTTAAAATGTCCTAAACAATGCTCAATTGCACGTTCTATAATTAAGTAGCAAAAAGCGGCAAAATGCATTAATTACTGTGGTTGATAGCACCGAGAATGTGCTTGCTGTTCATTTAAAAACATGCTCTTGTCCTTTATGCTTAAGAAAGAATGAACAGGAACAAAACTGTCTTTGGAAAACATCGAGACAGGATGTTTTGATCTCTGTGTGACAGAGATGTCTATTTGTGTCCCTTAATGTCCTGTGTGGCCAACCTGGGGACACCTTGCTCTGCAGGAGTTCCGACTAGAATCTGTTGGGATCCCTGGAAATTGGCTCCAACGGTCCTGTCTCATCATGGGCTTCAGACTCTCATCTTCTTGGGAAGTCAAAGTCAGATCTTCACTGCACCAGAACAAATCTTTGATCTATGCAGCTCTTAACTGATGCTGAAATGCATGATATTAATTTCCTTCTTTCATGTATTCTAATGTTGGAAATTTGTTTGACAAATTGTTCTAAGTCTAATTTTCAACCAGTAAGCTAAAGTCTCATGTAAGTCATTGTAACAGTCTACATATATTATTTTTGGTAAGATCTCACTAAAATATTGGCAAATATTACGGTTAAATACATATTCCAAAACACACACTTAACCTTTTGTACAAACCCAGCAGGAGAAATTTTTTCCTCAAACACATATTTAGGATTATTCATTATCTTCTTTTTGTTTTACTCCCATATGGCACATTGGATGCATTATTTGAAAATGATAATTATGATTGTGTGTGCTAACTTCTTGTGTCACTTGACAAACTTTAAACAATGCTTGATATTTCTTAATACTTTGTTGGGGTTTTTTTCCACTTAAGATTTCTTTAGGCTATTTCCATAATCTTCTACCCACATTACTTTTATCAAAACAGAATTTAGTCTAAATTATGCATATAGAGCATTAATCACCTCAGGTATTCCTATGTAAAAGATAGGTCCTGCAGGCCGTAACCCAGGCTACTTAGGAGGCTGAGAGAGGAGGCTTGCAAGCTTGAGGCTGGCGTGGACAGCTCAGCCTGGACTCAGTGTTAAAACAGAAAGTAAATGGCTGAGGACGTAGCTCAGAGGCAGCGCACCCAAAGATTAACACCCAGTATTGAAAACCAAAGGTCTTTTGTAGAATTTGAAGGTTCTCATTTTAATATTAAAAGAATGATTTTAGAATTTTATAAGCAAATGAGAAATTAGAGAGTTAAGAGGAGAACTGTGACTATTTTTCCCCAAAGTTATTATTTTTATTAGTATGTATTTGGATACACAGTAGTTACCACGAATGTTACCTGAACATTCACAGAATGCTATAAAGTAGAATATTATTTAGTGTGTTGGCGAGGGGAACTTTAAAACACAAGTGAAATTGCCACCAATAGTTAGGTGGCTGTTCTGTACCCAGGCGAGCGGCACAGCACATTGTATGATGCAGTCGGGTCCCTCAGGTATGGAAATGTGCAAAACCAGAGCCTGCTCTGAGTGGAACACGGGCGTTTTTGATCGTCTCTAGGCCATGATTTTGAAGTCTTGTTAGGTAGGATTTTTGTGGTTGTTTTGTTTGTTTATATATTTGTTTTTACCTCTATCGTGGTGTCCTCACAGGAATTATTTTAAATAATGAGTCATTTTACAGAGGCTCCGTAGGTAAAAGAGAGATATTCACAAACTTCTGGGAAAAATGAGAACAGTTATGAACACCTAACTGCAAGTTTTACATTAATGAAAAAAAAATCCTTTCCTATCTTCAGAAGTGTGTTTCTCCCATTCAAACTGAAATGTTACAGGCATGTAACATCTGACATGATACCACACCATTACCACTTAAAGATAAGATCTTTCTTATCTCATGGGAGAAATAAAGGCTACTCTATCTACCTTTAGATGACTACAAACTCAGGTGTGTTGCTCTGGTATAGTTCCGGAAATGACAGAGTCAGGGCTGAGAAATTATAAGATGCCTCGGGCAAGTAAGAAAATGATTGCTTCACACACTGGTGGGAGCTGGGTGAAGAACCCTCCAGCAGAGGCAGGGTCGCGCCTGGGCCAGCTTGCCTAGGACTGAGGCGGGGCCAGCCCCTCCCCCCACGCCTCAGAGAGCCTTCTGGAGAAGTCAGCCTTGGCAGCGCGTGGGGTCACAGCGTCCTAGGTGAACAACGCATTCTGTTTCGGTCTCGTTCGTAGTGTGCTTCTAGGTCCTGTCCTTGGCAGCTTTGCTCACGGGGCCTGCAGGGGGCTGAGGGCCTTCTCGCCGCATCGGTGGGCAGCAGCAGTGGCGCCCCTCGCCCAGGCCCAAACATAGCTTCTGAAGGTAGCCCGGCGCTGTGGCCCGCCCCTCGACTCCGGGGGAGCTCACGCATGGGCCAACACTTTATCTTATGAAGAGTCCTCTGCGTTGGCCTTCTCCTTGATTTCTGAGTGGGCCTCCAGGCCTCACCCCACACCTTGACTCCTGCATGCGTTCACCCCAAGAGCCAGTCTACGTGCGAACGCAGCGTGCAACAGCAAGTCGAGCTGATCCTGTCAAAGCCGCACTTAGGCCGAGCTGCTCGATCGCATCCCAGCTGAGCTCTGCAGCGAAGCCCGTGACCTGCACCCTCCGCCTGAGGCTTCCTAACAGGAGTGACAAAAGCAACCTCAGGAGCAAGGAAACAGCTGCACGCCGGGAGGGGCTTGGGCGCCGCTGGAACGGGCTGAGGTGGGCGTCGTCGATTCCCTGCTTCTCTTCGTTGGAAATAACTTCAGTAGCTAGAAATACACGTTTGCGGTTTAAAAAGTCTCCCAGGACAGACAAGCGAAAGGCTAAATGGGAGTTTAGCAGGTAAGGGTCCATCCCATGCAATGGCCCCTGAATACCCAGGCCGATTTTTCAGACCTCTCTCAGCTAGCTAACATGTGCCCACAGGTGTGTACACAGCACTCTTACGTGGGCACTGCTGACATGTACAGTCACATGGCTAGTCCTCCTTGGTCATAGGTTAAGTTTCCATGTCAATAAACAGTTACCCCCTTGCAACGCATCAGTAATATAATTACAGGTCACCCTTTTGGATGAGAAGTTATTGAATACTATTCCTATGCTATCTCAATGGCTGAAGCCTTACAACCTGTTGTAGTAACCTAATTTTATTGCAAGGAAATAAAATCATGAGTTCTGATAACATATATGGCACAATCTTATACAACATAATTTTTTGCCACCACCTTCTTAAATCCTACAAATTATGTTAGGGGACTTTCAAAAATGTATTATTTCTAATCCCTCTTTACCTATAGGTTTAAAAATTGACAATTGCCTTCTCACTTTTTCCTAAACTTCTGTAAAATCTTTAATGAAACAAGATGAACAAAAATGTTAAGCAAGTAACAACAACAAAATCAAACAAAACCAAAATAACGATTAGAACAAAAGATAATTGTATCTTTATAGCTATTATATACAAACAGCTTTTTATTTTCTACAAGAACAATTACAGATTTGATGATATTTTATATTCATTCATTTAAGTGGATTGATATTCTAAAGACAAAATGGTCAAAGTGATCAATGTAGTTGTATTATAAATAACTTGCTAGAGGTTTTAAGATCGTGTGAAGTCAGGGAGACAATACCTTTCTCATTGTTTTTTAAAAAATGAAAGTGCTTTTATGGCTCTTTTAGAAGAAGACAGCACTGAGATGCACCAAGGGATCCTATTTTAGGTAGAGATAAATTTTAGAGTAAGAATTTTATTTAAAAATAAAGATGTGCCTTAGGACCCAACGGTATGTAACCTGGAAGGTGGAATCAGTCCCGGACCAAAGGAGAGCTATTCTTCAACACATGAAAGGCAGCCTCAGAAGCTTCCCCTTTACTGTTGACCATGAAGAAGGGCCCATGCCCCAGGGTATATGGGCACCTGAGCTTGAAAACAAAAAGCTGTCCTCATTTTCCCAATCACTTCTGACCTCGGTCCTAGGCCTAGGACACACAGGTGGCATGAGAGAAGCTTCCAGGTCAAGTGCACGCACCCTGAGAGCAAGTGTGCTGACATGGGATATTTCAGGTAGGAGCCCGGGTCCAGAGAAGCGTGGGTGGTTGGATTTGGAAATTGTCAGAGAATAACCAACAGAGATTCTTTTCCCGAGGAATGAGTGGCCGGCCCCTTTAGGGTTCTTGGACACCCCAAGGTGAGAACATCTTGTGCAGAGCTCCATGTGAAACCTGCAGGTGTTTTTCAGAAAGGAAAGGAATTAAGCCTGGAGATATTAAAGACTGCTCCAAGTGTCATCTCCTGTGTGCACTTTAAAATCACAAAGGGGGAATGAAATTAAAGTTGACAGAACAGGACAAAAATGGTGACAAGTTCTTTTTTCTTATTGCTGACTTTTATTCATTCTCTCTGCCAAGATGGCATGATCTAACCATCTCAAAGACTTTTGAAAAAGCCAATCATGCTTATATTTGGATTTCTACCTCAATAAATAGTAGGAAGCCAAAGTCAGCCTGAACTGTTTTGATTATACTGGTACGACCCCCAACTAACTTAGAGTATAAAGTCAAAGCTGTGATGATGAGGGTTTTTTTTTTTTTACTTTTTATTGGCCACAATGCACAGCAAATTATTCTGCAAATGAAGGGAACACACACACACACACACACATACACACACACACACACACACACACACACACACACACAATTCCATGAAAGATGTTAAAAAAAAACCTCCAACTGAAGACAATCAGAATTGAAAGTTCCCTGTCATAGGGAAGAAACTACAAACAAAAACTAGAAATGCCCAATCAACTACACACAATTACCCAAGACACATTTAATGACCAAGGAGAGAATCTTTGAAAACTTTGCAGTCCTTTAACATTCTTCTATTCCTTCCTTGTGAGACCTAAATTTAAGTCACTTTACTTACCTCTCTTGTCTTTCAAGAAAAGCTACACATTTTTCTTGACCCGAAATACAGCTGGCAGGATGCAGGAGGGTGTCTTTGAGGTTGGACAATGTGTGTGTGAGAGATTCTTACTACCATGTTAGATTTGTCCCAAATCTCTACAGCTCTAGTACAGGAAAGAAGGGAATTAGATATCCAGACTATCTGAAGTTGGGTTTTTGTCTGTCTGTTTTCCTGGAAGTTGCAATTATAGGACAAAGAGACAAAAGGTTGGTGCCTAGTGGCAAGGTTGGGGTTAGAATTATGAGTGGCTGGGAGTAGGTTACCTAGGAGAGAAAACAAAGGAATAACAGCAATCAAAGAGGTTTCAGAGACGTTAAGAAAAAGGAAAGCAGACACTGAGGACATGATCTAGAAGAAGAGATTGTGTTAAGAGATGGAAAACTGAGTTTAGGACTTTAGAGCTTAACGTTGGTTCAGGAAGGAGATCATCAAACTGTAGAGGTAAATGAGGAGCAAGTTAAGCATTAGGGAAATGTATCAGTTGGAAGGGAGACCTTGGCCCCACTGTGGAGCACTTTGTGGTGAATGCAGAGTGTGCCTCCGACCTCAAAATAGCCTCTGCCACCTCACCACCCTCCCTCACCACCCCACAGTGACTCCATCCTGGCACTAGGCTTCAGGTATGCCTCTAGTCCAGACTCAAGGCCTCTTGACCTGTTCACCTCCGAGCCACAATAAAGGGGATCCTGCTGTATCCACTCCAGTTGGACACTGAGCAGTAGAGTCAGAAACAGTCCCACAGACAAAGGAAGGAAGGATTCTCGGGGGTCAGTAGCCTGGTTCATTATTTGAGTTGTTTCAGAATGGTTCCCGAATGTTTAAAATTTGGTTTCATATTCCAAACTCTTTTGGACATCTTAAGTCATAATATTACTAATAAAAAATAATTTACCTATTTGTGAAATACTGACTTTTTCTCTGGCAGCTATATCTTATGATTGCAAAGCAAAAAAAAAAAAAAAAAAAAAAAAAAAAAAAAAAAAAAAAAAAAAAAAAAAAAAAAAAAAAAAAAAAAAAAAAAATGCAAATTGGCCAGTGTTCTAAGGGTGTGGCTCATACACTCTTCACAAGTAAATGACTTGTTGAAGCAAACAAGGCCAACATGAAATGTCACCAATTTTTACAAATTTGAGACATGTTTCAAAAAAGAGTAACTAGAAGTTAGAAGAAAAGCCGTCATATAACAAAAGGGCTTGGCAGATGTCCTTCTAGTCTTCACAATTAAAAATATCAATCCCTGTTTTTTTTTTTCTCCTGGCAAATCATGCCAGTACTTGTTTTTACAATGTTAGAAACATACACAAATATTTTATAAACTCTGATGGGATAATATCTCTAATGTCAGAGTCATCTATGTGGTTGTAAAACCCAATTTTGGAAGTGCTGTTATGGTTTAATTTCAACTGTTCTCCTTCGGCTCCCTTTGGCACGACTGGAAAGGGGCTGAGCCTCCCTTGTCACCTTCTCCAGCGACGGGGCACTCTGTGGGGAGGCGTGGGGCAGCGCAGGGGAGAGTCTGCAGTCCTGCTCAGGCCACTGTTGCTACCTTGCTTAATCCCCAAGGCCAGGCTTATCAGACCCACGGCCCATGGGGCGCGTGTAGCTCACATGGCTTTGAACATGCCCAGCAGAGATTATATGTTGCGTTAACGATATAGGATATTGCAATTGCAGCACAAGACAGTTCCTCCTCGCTCACCGTGGCTCAGGCCAGCCAAAGCCTTGGGTGCCCTTGCCGTCTACTCCATCACGTCCAGAACTTCTCTATGAGAAAGTTCGCAGGAGGAAAGAGGACGAAAATGTCTTAAAGCAAGCGGTGTCCTCCTTGCACACAGCCATCCCGAATCTTTCGATTTGGTAACGAGCTTCAGCAAAGTCTAAACATGCTTCTTCTGTAAACATTTTTTATGCTGTCCTGGGAAAATGAAACTCTCAAAAGATGCACAGAGGCGTCACCGTGTGCCAAGAAAGCTCCCCGTTTGGTCTGTGGGAGAGGGGACTATGGGGAGTCACCTGCACCATCTGCGGTGACCAAGAGTGGTAACAGCGTCAGTGTGAGGACAAAGTGCTTTGTGTCGGCAGAAGCTTTCTGGGTGGTGCCTATCTGGGACAGGTTGGGGGAGAAGGGAAGGAAAGACACGTGGGTGTGGAAACCCCAGGGCTCTCGGGGGGAAGAAGGCCTCGCCTCAGCTCACCAAGTGGTTCCCTGGCAGCCTCAGCGCGCCCTTGGAGAGTCGCTGCGGAGCCAAGGTTTACAAACAGGGTAATGAAAGTTGTTAAAGTGCGGATCCCACTGCGCCCACCTCAGTGGTGAAATAATTGGGCCCAAAGGTGCTTGAGTTGGAGAACGAAGCTTTGGTGGCTTACAGGGAATGTGGATTTTCTAGGGCATGAAATATAATTCTAATTAAAACAATTGCATTGGAAGTCGGCCATGTTCCAAGGATCAGGATGTTTAAAGCAGCGATCACTTTTTACCATCACTGTCTACAAATGGTAGTGTCTTCAAAGAGCGCGGAGATGAGTGACAGATAGAGCCATCTCTCCAGTGCACGTCACTGTACAGTGACCTTTAAAAACCAATGATCTGGTTTTCTGTTTTGCTTTTTCTTTCAAATATATCTTTCTATTTTTTTTAAAAGCTTCCTAAAAAGTTTCTATATCTTTGCCACTTGGGAAGGTCTCTCTCTGCCCAGCTCCACCTGGGTTCCTGGTTGGGTTGTGGTGGGTGGATGAAGCAACCACCCCACCCTACAGAGAGCGGGTGGGACGAGGGTGTTCCCCCAGTCAGAGGTAGCGCTCTCAGCTTCCCTCCTTCCTCTGGTCCCCCAAGCTCATCCCTGACTCCCTGATAGCAATGTTTCATGGATTGTGGTGTGTGCAGCGCCCCCTGCGGCTCATCGTGCACAATCTGTGCAACCATCATTAAAGTCTTCCAAAATTTCAACTTTGCAGAGACAGAACTTCCCTGAAAATAAATTTAAATAAGAGTATTTTAATTATAAAAGGTATTCATTTACTTCTTTTTAATACATATTTACTAAGTAGGTACTTTGGGCCAGGGGATTTTTAACCTCTGGAAAGAGCTGAACTAAACAATGTCATAGAAAATTTGTGTTTCTGTAGGAATCTGCAGATTGTGTTGATGCTAGAGATGTCTAGATACTAGCTGACAACTCTCTACCAGATTTTTGATTCTCTGGGAATTATTTATAACTCTCAAATGGTGGATAACTGATAGCAGTGTAAAAATATTTTTTCTCTAGACATGCAATTATGTTTATAGAAGTTCAATCAAATATACTCTTCTCCCTGTGTAAAAATCAGTTTAATCTGTATTTGCATATCTATTCCTACAGACCATAAAAATTGTTATTTGTTTCTTTTCACTTCTGTTTTGAATTAGATGGGAAATCTGTTTGGTTTCCTTCAACAATTGATTTAAATAAAATATTTAGCGTGTATTTACCTTATAAGTGTAGGATAATTATAAGTTTACCTTTCTCACAAATTGTTTTTCACAAAGATTATGTCCTCAACTTCAAAGAGGAGAAATTATGTAGGTAGAAAAGCAGAAATTATAAACCGAATAACTTCAGAGCCCCATCCTTAGAGAAAGACATTGGCAATGAAAGGGCTCTATTACACCTTGAGGAGTTTATAAAATATATTTTGGGGATTACAATGAACGTATATTGCAGACAATGTCTGCTAAGATACTTCCTTTTTGTTTTTAGCAATCTATTGGGTAAAAAAATTCTTGATATATCTGCAAAAGGTCTAGTTCTTTTGTACCACAGTTTGCCTCAGGAGCTAGCTAAAATAATTATGAGTCATTCTGACACGCTGAAACGTTTCATTGTAAACCACAAATATAAGCAGGCATTACGGCATCAGAGGAGATCTGGACACAGTTAAAAGTGTCTAACAGAAGGCAGGAAAACCAAGGGGGCTGTAGACACCTTGTGTGGTCATGGAAAAGATACCCACACCGGCACCCGTACTCAGCTGAAATTACAGCAAAGTCCTCAGTTTGTCTTTCAATTTTGCAGGACTTGCTGATCTACTTGGAATGTGAGCTTACTCTTGTTTTTCTTTTCAGGTAAACCTTATCGAACACATAGACGTGTAATGCATGCAACATGTTACATAGGCATGGTTCAGGGTTTTAGCATGTACCTTTACCGCGTGTTTGTCACTCATTACTGAAAATCTTCAAGTCTGAAGCCATCTTCCTTCTGTGTCTGCCGGGAGGGCCTGAGAGCCGCAGAGCACAGAGCCCTGAGCATCCCCAGTGGTCCTTTCAAAACCTTACAACATTTGGGGATGCCACCAACATTTTGTCGACCCCGTGGGTAGGATTTCAGTGAACGCTCGATTGGGAGGCATGATTGGGATGTCTTTGATGTCCTTAAAAATGAATGTGGGCCTATTATACTCGGTCAGTTCGAGTCATTCTTAAAGTGGATTTTAGTTTTATTAACTCTTAGGGGACTTGATCAACAAAGTTTACTGATTGTAAAAAATAACAGGCTTTTTATCTCCCCACACATATTCTAGGCTATTCAAAAATAGATTGAAGTTCTGATTTCTTTAGATTTAGTGACTGAGTTTGTCTATTTATTACCATTTAAAAAATCTACACCCACATAATTTCTCTTTCTCCTGTCATCACTCCCCTTTGTGTTGAGGAGACTGTGACACTCAGGTGGTTTTCACGAGAAGCTGTGCTCCTAGGAGGAAGAAGGAATTACGGATTGTCTGTAACCTGTAACATCCGGTATATAGTCTGCGCACGATGGCCGAGGCACAACAAAACCTTACTGATGACATTGAGTGGGTGACTTGTTTGTTCAATAGCTAATATTGAGAACTAGCCTTCTTTCCAGAAAGAAGACTTTTCCTCCATTGTTTAAACTGTTTTCACAGGGATGACTGTCCTTTTATGCGTGTGTCCTCATGTCACCGCAAACCACTGTTTTATGACCCCAGGATGCTTCCCTTGTCATACTTCAGTCGTCCTTCAAGAGATGCAACAGAGCAGCAGAGTGGCCACGAGAGTCCTGGGGCCCACTGCAGGCCTCACCTGTCTGCACCCACAGAGGTCAGGGGATGCTGAGGCTGTCCTTGGTGTGCCTGGTGTAGATTGTGAAAGGGAAGATTTGGAATATTGATAAAACAAAATATGCTTGTTCTGTTTTTTCTCTACTTTTAATCTTGCCTCACTAGGAGCTATCCTGGAATGTCTACAGAAGCTTCTTCAATAGTATTTTTTTGTTTCATTTATTTAATTTTTTATATTCTGGTAGTTCTCACTGATTTGAAAGGATTAGTTTATTTGGAAATACAAGTAGAAACATGGGAAGAACTTGGACTAACTATAGGCACACAAGGTGGCCACGTGACTGCATGTTTCCTGAGCACACGGAGCATGAGGACCACTGAGACTCAGCCAACCATCTTCTCATTAGTGTACGTCACCACCGTGGGACTATCGCTTGGCTAGAAAGACGCAGATGGAATATAAAGCCATGACTTGGGGCTGGTGGCCTGGCCTGGGGATCAGACCTACCTGTGATAGTGCTGGTAAGTTGGATGACACCAGACTGGGTCTGAGAATATTCATTTCTCTGTACTGGCACTCTGGTTGAGAAGAGGAAACAACCATTTTTGAGAGGAAGAGTTATATAACACACACACGCGCGCGCGCACACACACACACACACACACACACACACACGCACATGCACAGATGGGATAATTTCCTCATTCAGTATTTATTATCACCGTTTCAAACATCATGCCTTGGGCCTCAGGCACTTGGGCATAGTATGTTTGGTCACTAAGTATATGTGAAACATACAACTTATGCAATACTAAATCTTTACTGGCGATCCAACCTTTAGTATTTTGTAGATTTAAGTAGACGACACAGCTCAGTCTAGAAAATTTTAACAGATGTAGGCTCCTTCTGGAACCACTAAGCACTATGTCTTATATATTCTTGCTGTTTCTCAGTTGGCTCTCAAAATGCAGCTGACAAGATCTTTAACTTGTCTTTTTCCTTGCCATTGCACTGGAGGGCACTGGTCCTTTTTCTCTCCTTCTGTTTTGGATTTTCAGATGGAAAACTTCTGGGATGCTTGAGATGCTCCAGGGAAGTGACCCTCCCCTCACGCCTAGCAGCACTGCCCTGGACCAAGTGCTAAATGCACCAGGGGCGGTTGGCTCTCTCTCTCTCTCTCTCTCTCTCTCTCTCTCTCTCTCTCTCTCTCTCTCTCTGTCTTGTTCCCTCTATCTCTCCTCCCCTCTCCTTCCCTCTGTTCCCCTCTCCCTCTTCTTTTCCTTCTCCATCTGCCTCTCCTTCTCTAAGTTTTAAATTTCCTCAGCTAGTGTAAAACTTAATGAAAGCCCTGGGGTATACAATAGCATTTTGAAAACAGGAATTTGTGACTGCTGTGAATCATCACTCACAGCGGGGACCTAGAAATGTGAGCGTGGGAGGCGCACACGGAGCCCCCTCTCTTTTTTACTGGGATTTATTACAGGCAGGTCATTATTTACAATGCACCATTCACATCCTCTAAAGAGCCAATAAACTGGCTGCTGAATATGCATTTTCCTCTGTGGTGAACACAGATGTTTCCAGCTAATATCCATTTCGTTTAATTTCTTTTCTCCTTTTTTAAAAAAATTCTATCTTGCTATTTCGGCAGCAGCTGGGTAACTATTTGCCCGTCCTCGGCTTGGGAATCAGTCCTCATGTTTATTATCACCAATGCCATCCACGTTGCTCTACTTAAGGGCCTGTCAGCACTTCCATCAAAAACCACTGCCTCTGCGGGTTCAAAACCAGGATGGTAGAGTTTTCTGGTGGTTAGATGTGGGGCAGATGAAATCCCAGCTTGGGATCAAATCACCTTAACGAAGAGTAGAAGTAAAGTCAGTTAGGGTGTTTTAGTGTTATGGGGTTAAAAGCTGGAAAGAGAAGGGTGGGAATATTGATTGCAAAGGCTGTTTTGTATTTTTGTAAATGAAGTGCTGCTTTATTTAACTATACTGTTCTTTCTTTCTTTCTTTCTTTCTTTCTTTCTTTCTTTCTTTCTTTCTGTCAAGGTGTTGCTCTATAGTCCAGGCTGGTCCTGAACTCACTATGTGCCCCAGGCTGGTTTCAAACTCACACCATTCCACCTGCCTCAACCTCTTGCGTGCTGGGATTACAGGCGTGTACCATCCTGCCTGGTTTATGTGGAGCTGGGGAATCGAACTCAGGGCTTTGAAGTTGCTGCGCAAGCCCTTTGACAGCTGAGCTGCGTCTTCAACCCAACTGCACATTTTAAAATTAACCTTTAAGTTTTCCTATGTCTGCAGGGAAGAAGAATTGGCAATGAAAATTGAACAACTCGTCTTTGGAGAAGATTGTACATAATTTAAGCTGTGGATGGCAATTTCACCCTCCAGTGCTCTTTGTCATCTTTGGTGCCTCGTTTTTCAATGTGGTGCTCAACCCTGTGTCTTCAGCATGCGGTGATCACAGAGGACTCAGTTCTGACCACGTTGTGTACAGTGGATATTTAATACTTAACTGTCACCTGTTACCCAATAAAATCACTACTAGTCCATGAATGTGCTAGTGTTTTTCTAACTGGTCTGAAATGTTTTCCTGGCAAGGACAATAAAACAAACAAATGAACAAACATTTCTTACATACGTGGTGTATGCTGGGTGAAAGTCTGCTCCGTGTTTTATGTTTTCATGAGTATTTTTTTTGGTTAGCACTGACAAGGGTATGGTACATTAAAGGAGACGCCAACAGTCTGCTGGATGTAGCTGAGTCTACTCTTGATAGAGCCAAGAACAGACTTGGTCTGTGTGCACTTGGTTATTTCAATAGTTGATTATGGAGAAAACGGAAGCCACTCACCCTACAGAAAGCAAGGACGTTCAGCAACAGATGTCTCACATGAAGTGCCTGCTTCCGACTTTAAGGTACGCTTAGCCCTGACGTTCTGCTTACACACAGCACTCGGCTTCGAGCAAGCGCCAAGGTAAGAGATGCAAGGAACATTCCGCAGCCATCCTGATATGAACCCAAAAGGTATGTCGGTCAGAATGCAGAAAGCCAGCTCATTTTATTTAAGGTGAACTAATTAAGGAAAATACGGATTTCCACTTTCAAATACTTCCTGTACTTTATCTCCAATTCATTTTCTACCCCAAATGCTACATTGAGATAGTCAGTTTTGGCATGAACTAAGGTCATCTTTCTATGAGTCTGGTCATATTAGGTGAGTGCCGAGATTATTAATGAAGCATTAACAGAGGATTAGTGGAGAATGATCACGCTGAATCCTTATTGAATAGGGAGAGTCCGTTGTACAAATTTAGGTGCTCAAATTATTCCGGACTTAAGATCATCTTAGCATGCATTTTTATAAGAAATTGAGACAGCTCTTTTAGCTTGATTAAAAATGGTTCAGTTTACATTTTAAAAATATCTAATTTATAACTTTCACTGATATTCACTAACCTTGAAAAAGCCTTTTGGACTGAATTCTACTTGTGGAAGGTCCTCAAGTGTATGGTCCTGCGGTAATCGGGGCCATTAAAACTCTCCCTTCGGCGTGCATGCTGGCCTCCTCCTTCTTTGTCTAGGACGGGCTTTTGAGCAGAAATAGTCTTTGGACTATAGTGTCTCAAATGTCCTGCTCACCTCAGGAAAGTTTCTCATTCTCTGTTGCTATGAAGCAAATCTCAGAAACAAATAAAAAGTGTACTGCTCTGCTAAAAATAAAACTAGTGTAACATTGATGAGTGGATTAAGCCTCTGTCCCGGGGCATTCATTGACTGAAAACTGAGACTTCCTCTTTGGCCGGCCAGTCCCCACCTGGACACTTCCTGTGGTGAAGCCTCTCAGCTGAGGTGACCTCACCTTTGCTAAGAAACTTGACACTGCGGGGTCAGCCTGAGGAGAAGCTCTTTCTGGCCTTTCCCCCTCCCATCCCCTACTCCTCCTGGAACTCCATTACCCTCCTCCTGCTGTCCTGGCCTCTCTTCTGGTTTCTTATTGTCTTTCAGCTCACTATGTTAAAAAAAGAAAATACCTGACCGCTCAGTTAATGTGCATGAACACACTAAATTATAGTTTTCTTGAGATTATTATTCCTTTCAGCCTTACAATTATTTGGCTTTTAAAAATTTCGACTTTATAAGTCAATAATTAAGCTTAAGGTAAAGATAAAGGTAATGCTCATTGTAAGAATCTTATAATTGTTTAAAATCCAACAGATGGTAATTGGTGGGCTCATTTTTGTCTCCCATGTCAAAATATAGAATTTCAAACTGTTTTCTGCAATGTATCCATAGAATGATTAATTTGATTTATTAACATATGTATTCATTCAATCAAAAATGGAGTTCATTGTTTCTTTTATTTGTTCTCTTATTTAGTGAAACTGATTTCAGAAATAAGAATATGATTTTTTAGCATGCAGTTTATAGACAATTGATGATATGTCTTGAATTTTGGATTACAAAAAATATGGATAACAGCTGCAGATTTGATGTCTTTCTCTGTGTTACTACTTTCCACAAAGAAACAGAAAGAACAAAAGCCCAAAGTATCAGAAGCTAGTCCAGACAGTAGCTTATAAGAGAGGAAATTCTGGAACACACTACAACATAGGTGAATCTGGGACATTCTGCTAAGAGAAAGGAGCTAATTACAAAGATAAAATAGCACATGATTTTACTTAAGATAACTGGAGTCATCCAAATTACAGAGATGAAAAGTAGAACAACAGAACAGAGTCAATAAACACAGAGGATAACTCATCACCACCATTAACCAGTGGGGTCTGATTTGGTGCACTCAAAGCCAGAGCAGGATACCTTCATCTCAGGTGATACAGAACACATGCCAAGATGTAGCACCCATAAGGTCACAAAAATCCCCAGCAAATTTAGAATAATCAAAATCATGCTAAAGGAACTCAGCCAGGTCTCATGACACAAGGTCAACAGAAAACGATCAAGTATACGCCCTCACACTAGTAATAAGTACTTGGATGTAAAATGAAAAATACATTTTCTTTTATGGCTTCTTCATAAGAATTGTAAATAAAAATATTGTATCATTCTTGTATGCCGAAAGTGCAAAACCTGGAATCAAAAAAGACCTAAGTGAGAAATGGGAGAGGGGACCTAAATAAGGGGGAAGAAAGAATGTCATCACAAATGGGAAGACAAGACACAGAAAAGTCATTAACTCTTCCCAGCTTGATGTAGTATGAGAAAACTCACATCAAAATCTCTGCAAAGTGTATATATATATATATATATATATATATATATATATATATATATATATGATTATTCTGAAATTTACATTGAATGGCCGAGTAACCAAAATAGTAAAATAATGTTAACTAGGAAGATATTTTGAAGAATAATTCTACACAAACCAAACGCTTCTGTGCCTACAGTAATTTACTTTTTTCACAGATTAAGATTTTATACCCATTCCCCATGTTGAATATAGGTATTATGTTTTGCAACCTAGTATACTAATAAAAACAATTACGGGGGCAGTTTCACAGGTTTTATGAGAAAGCTGGTGCTGTTCTAGTGACATGCCAGTTAAATGAATCATGTCTACTTCTTGTTACACTTTCTCTTTAGATGTTTCCTTTCCTCCATGTTCTTCAGTGCTGCTTGTCCCTCTGTCTCTCAAAGATTCCATCAAGTATTTTCTTTATTGCTGGTCCAGTGGTAGTATATTTCTTTAGGGATTCTTGGTCATGAAACATTTTTACTTCTCCTTCAATTTTCAGGGATAATTTTGCTGGATACAACTGCCTGGGTCGACATTTGTTCTCTTTGAAGGCTTGAAAGATTTTGTTTTAGAGTTTGCATTGAAAAATCGTGGTAATTCAAATGGGTTTGCCTTGGTAAAATAATGTCTGCTTTTCTCTTGCTGCTTTTTAATATTATCTCTTTATGTTATTTTTCTGAGTTTTTGATTATGATATGTCATGGTGAGTCTAGTTGCTGGTTGAGGTTATTTAGTGTTCTCTCAGTTTCTGGTACCTGAAAATTGATTTCTTTTCCTAGATTTGGAAATATTTTGCATTATTTCAGTGAATAAACTTTTTATACCCCTGGTGTTGTCTTCTCTTTCTCCCACATCCATAATTCTGAGATTGGTTCTCTTTGCATCATCCATCAGCTGTGTTATCCAGCTACTTTGCTCATTTTTAATTTTGGAGTGTTGCCTAATTATAGCTTTTCTTTCTTCAGCCTAGTCTGCATGTCTGAAATTCTGTCCTCACAAAGTTTGTGTCTACTCTGCTTTCAAATATTTTGTACATATCATGAATTTCAGCTAGGTTTCTTTTCAAAATTTCCATTTCTCTATCAAAATGTTCCTCATATCTTGCATTTCCTTATACAACTTTTTATTTGTGGTTTCATATGCACAGTAAGCTTTGTATTCATTAGGAGCATTATTTGTTTTTCCCCTTTAAGCCTGTTTATCATTGCTTGAATTTCTTTGAGAATATCTTGCTTAAACTAGTTGTTTGGATCATTTGTTTGCTTTTGACTTCCTTCTCTATGACTTCACTTCAGAATCCATGACATTAGCTTCTGGAATCTCGGGCATGTCTGTGAGTGTCCTGTTGCCTCGTCTTCTTCCCATGTTTCTGATGTTAAGGGACTTCGCTTTATAGGCTTAGTTGGGAGGTTTTTAATTTTTTAACAGGTTTGTGGGCATACGGGGGAGTCAAAATTCCTCTGAGTTCAGTGCTAGGAGTAGGCAGTGAGGGACGATCTAACAGCCTCGTGGTCTCCCAGGTGTCTTTTTTACCCTCAGCATACCCACCTTCTCCCACCCTCCTTGGCTTCCCTCCCCTGGAGAGGTGACGTCACTCCACCTGAGGCGTCCAAGGGGTCAGTGGCCTTCCTCACTCCTCAACTTTCTCCTGCGCCAGTGTCTTCTCACTCTTTAAACATGACCCCTGTTTTTACTCTAAACAACTCAGTGTTGGGCTCTTCTTTTTAAGTGGCACCTACTTACATCACTTCCTATGATGGCTGCTGAGCGCTGCTTCCGGTCTAGGTTCTGGGAGACATTTTCGAGGGGAAGCCTTAGAGCATTTGCAATTTACATTACCTGCAGCCTTGTTTTTGCAGGCTGGGGCTACTAGCGGCTGTCTATTTCCTCTTTTCCCAGATCCACACTTAGCACGGTCAGAGGTTCCAGGCTCCGGGGGAGGTGGCTCTGGACTGCTTTCAGTCGGTCTGGGATGCTTCCTGGGCAGTTGTTTTCCTCCGCCTCCAATGCGTGTTCAAGATTTCTGACCTTTCCGCTGCCTCCCTTTCATTGTGTCCTTTCTCTCGTAGCTCAGTTAATTGCTGCTTAATTTACCCAGAGACTCAGACGCCAGGGGTCCTTTCAGTTTGTGAAGAAACCTATCTTTGAATAAGTAGCCATCATATGATCTCATGTTTATTCTTTATAATCTTTGTAAATACCACAGTTTCAGAAGATCACAGTCCACTCAGGATCAGCTGGCAACAGCGAAAATACATGGCAGAGGCTGAGGTGGAGGCAGCCCTGCACGATATCATGACGTCACACACAGGAGACCAAGTCTCGTTAAGTCCAATCTCACTATAGTGACTTGGACAGTGTAATATTGGTGGAAAGATAAACATATATTCCAAAAAAATGGAATACAGAAACAAAAATGTTTGTTTGTATACATGATTTTTGACAAAAGTGTAGAAATAATTCAGTAGAAAGATACTTTTAACAAAAGGAATAATTGGATATCCATAAGCAGAGAATAATTCCCAGACTAAAATAGATATTTTGCACAAAGTGAACTCAAAATGGAAGTATATCTAGATGCAAAACAAAGTACAAAATGATTATACAACACATCTTTGGAATTAAGACTTTCAGGAGTATCCATGACAATAAAAACACAATTTATTTCAGGAAAAAGGTCCATAAATTTGTGGGGTTTTTTTCAAGATAAAAAGCTCTGCCCAAGATCCAGGATGGAAAATTAACAAACAAGCTACTTACTGAGAGAAAATATTTGCACTTTGTTTATCTGATAAGGAACTCACATTTAGAATACATGAAGTAATCGCAGAATTCAACAGCGAAAAAAATTTTAAAATGAACTAGAAAATGGGCAAAAGGAACAAAAGTTTTACTGAAAAGAGTGTGCAGATGGCAAATAAGCACATGAGAGGGTTTCAAAATCACTACCGACCACTCAAAAAATACAAATTAAGACCACAATGAGAAGACACGACCCACTTATTGAGACAGCTAAAATAAAGCAGAATACAAGTACAGACTTTTGGCAAAGATGCCAAGACACTGGGTTTCTCATACTGTGGAAACGTGAAGTGAGTCAGCAGCTCTAGAGTGCAGGCAGCTTCTTTCAAAACTAACAACACGCACCTCCCGAGTCCCCGGTGGTCACACTCCTGAGCGTCTCTAGCCCAAGGAAACGCAAGCATGTCTACACAAATGGGACCCGAAGCAGTCTTCCATAGTCTCCCCATCTAAAAGCAAGGAACAATTGAATTTGCTAGGGCTGGAGGAATGGCTCAGCGGTTAAAGCACTTGCCTAGCAAGCGCTAAGTACCCTAGTTCGATTCCCCAGCACCACATAAGCTGGGTGTGGTGGCACACGCCTGTAATCCCAGCACTCAGGAGGCTGAGACAGGAGGATTGCCATGAGTCCTAAGCCAGCCTGGGCTCTGAAGTGAGTTCAGGACCAGCCTGGACCACAGAGCAAGACCCTGTCTCAAAAAAAAAAAAAATTTAAAACAAAAAGATTTGCAATTGAATTTGCTAGACTAGGTGAAGGGATCACCCATGGCACATTCCGGCCAGTGAGGGCCGTGAGGAAAGGACTGACCCGTGAAGTGCAGGTGAGTCTGGGAGATGTGTGCTGACGAGACAAGCCCGGCTTGAAGTCCTGGGCTCTATTCCTACAACAGTCCTGACGTGACCAGACCCCAGAGATGAGGAGCAGATTAGTGGCCCTCAGAGGCCAGGCCAAGGCGGATGGCTGGCTTCACTTGGGAGGAGCAGGAGAAGAGAGACCTTCAGGGTGACGAGACGCCTCAATTTGTGGTTACTGTTACACAAATCCACACAAACCCCAATTTGTGTGTAACAGATGATACAGAACAGTACACACATCCTGCACAAATGCCAGTTTCCTGGCTTAATATTATGCAACACGCAATAAAAAATGTCACTAAGAAGGAATGTGGATGAAGGACATACAGGCTTTCTGCTATTTTTGCAACTTCTCATGACTGTAATTATTTCAGAATATTAAAAAGGTTAAAAATTAACACAAAGTGAAAGTCAACATTAGGCTTGAGGGTGAAACACTAGAAAATCTCCTATTAAAGCGAGGCATACAAAAATTTTATTTGCTATCAAATGAAACTGCTGTCAACGTTATTCTTTTAACTTATCCTGAAAGTTCTAGCTGGTGAAAGGGAAAGAAATCCTGAAATTTTTGAAGTCTCCGTGATTATGTCATTGTAACCATTACAGAATTTTAAAAAGTTCTTAATATTAAAATAGGAAATGATTAAATAGATAAATCAAAGCTGAGCCTCAGGGTGCAGGCCTGTGGTCCCAGCACCCTGGGAGGCAGGAGGGTCACAAGTTCAAGGCTGGGCAACCTCCAACTTGGTGACTTCTTGTCTCAAAATAAAATTTTAAAAATGCGTTGGGGATGTGGCTCCATGCAAAGGCTCTTGATTCAGTACTGTGTGGTAGAGGCGATAAGCTGGAAGTAAAGGTTTAAAATATATTGATAAATAATTTTTTTATTGTAAACCTGAAATATTTGTGGTAACAAATATTTGTGATAACAATTTATACCACTAGCTAAGTAGTCAAACTAAATAAGTAGGTTTCACCTTAAAGAAACATTTAGACAAAAAATGTTCTCCTAAGTAATAAAAATATGATTAAAAAATAAAATGTGTATTACATTTATAGACACCTAATTATCATGTAAATCGGATTATTTCCCTTATATTTTAAGTAATAGTATTGAAATGTTCAAGGACATTTCACAATAACATAAAAATCTAAATATATTAAAAATGATTTTGATAGCTCTTATTGGGTTGTAACCTACGTACCATAAAATTCTCTGGCTTCAAGTATAAAGTTCAATGCCTTCTAGTAAACTTACGAAACTGTGCAGCTGTCAGCAGAATCTGACTTTAGAACATTTTCATCAAAGCAAAAAGGCATGCCATTCCCATTTTCAGTCTCCATCCGGTCTCACCCCAGCCCCGAGCAACCACTAATCCCCTGTCTGTGTAGATTTCCCTGTTCTGGGCGTTCCATATACGTGGAATCCTACACGTGTGACCTCTGGTGACTGAGCACAAGGTCCTCACAGTTATCCACATTGTAATATGTGTCAGGTCTTCATTCTGCTACATTATTAATTTTTCATTTTATGAATATATTGCATCTTATTTATTCACACTAGTTGGATGGACATTTGAGTTCTTTTCGTTTCTTTTCTTTATTTTTTGGCTGTCGTGAATCATGCTGCCCTAACATCTGTCTGCCCGTCCATATCCACCTGTATTCGTTTATTTCTCTTGAGCAGACACGCAGGAGTGCAATTGCAGAGCCAGGTGACAAGTCTATGTTTACCATTGTAAGAAACTGACAATCGCTCCGAAGTGACTGTGTGATTTTGTAAAAATGATTTTTTAAATGTAAAAAAATATATATATGGAGGGAAAAGCCTATGGGAAATTGTAAAGTTGCTATATTGTATACATTAGTAATATAAATGCAATCTATAAAGGTCCAGTGTGTTTCATAAATTATATTATAGTTAAAATAATTTAACACACTTTAGTACAGAAACATCCAGATAGATTTGTAGAATAAGCTGCATCTAAAAGGAAGCTCCTGGATTACACAACATCATTGAATGTGGCTCGAAGAGCGCTGTAAATTACTGTGAAAATGAGCTGCTCAACCAACTAAACTATCAACTGACTCACTTATGGGGGTGCAAGGGTTAGAGTCTCACAGCTTTCCACAGTGAGATGAGTTTTCAATAGGGCAATGAATCATATATTTAAAAAATCAGAATTGATGATGTATGAAATTAAGACAAAAGGGAAATAAATCCTAAAGAATAAATAGAATAAATTAAAATTAATCAAGCAACACATTTAATAGTTCAATACATGATGTGTAAAAAATAACGTGCAGTTCTCAAAAGAAATTCTAATTGTGCACAAATACATCCAACCCCCTTTGTATCTAAGTTAAGGACTCATACTTATCTTCCATGTGAAAGGCAAGTGCTTTAGACTTGTAGGCTCAATCCCATGAGCGAATTAGCTTCCTCAGGTTGTGAGGTTTTGGGGGTCATTCCTGATCCAAGCCATAACAGAATCCTAAAGACATGACTAAAAATTTATTCAAAGATTTATGGGTGGATAGTCTTCATAGCATGATTTATGAGAGAACACTAGAAAACACCTGAAAATCTTAGAACAGAAGAGAGAAATGGAAAAAAATTATGTTATACTCATAAAATATTTTATAGTTGTTAAAAATCATGTGTTCAAAGATTACTCAGTGCCATATTAAAACTCTCACAGCATAACATGAAATAAAAATAGTGTACATATAGAACAATTTAACTGTAAAATCAAACTGTCTTCACATTTACTTCTATTTTTTCTTTTGGATCAACTACAATAAGCATAAAACTAAATTTTCTGGAATAGAACCATGATTATTTCCAGGAAGAGGAATTGTGGGTAATTTCTACCTTCTTTATGTTTTTCTATCTTCTCCAAATTTTGTGCAAATATTGTTTTTATATTAGAAAGGAAGAGTGACGGGGGTGGGAGAAATGCAGGCCCAGTTTGCCAGCTATTTTAAACAGATGTGTACTTTTTCCCTGCAATCTTCCTGGAAAACTATTGTACAAAAGGAAACAAAATATCTTTAAGCCCTGACACAAATACAAAGCAGAAATGTAATAAGGTAAATAAAATATTGGATATAATGATAAGAAATGAGAAGGCGGGAGGAGGAGTCTCTTATCCTTGGTGTGCGTGTTTATACTGAGGGTCATCTTTTATTTCTTGTGTATTTGTTTTACTGTTGCTGCTGAAAAGTCCCAGCTGCCTTGTCCACACTCTCCTCTGTGCCTCCGTCCTCCTGCTACTCCCCCTAGAGGGCGGTTCTTGTTGCTGTCCTGTATTGATCCACTGTTTGTTCCGGCCTCTCACTCCCAACCCACCCACTTACATGTCTCCTTCTTAAGCTGAATCTGTTTGGTGGGTGGCAGGGCCGCCTTCTCCCGCTTCCTGCTGTGGCTCCAAAGGGGAAGAGCTGTTTTCCTGTCATCTCTGCCTTGAGAACTGCAGCCCCGCTTCCGGGGGAGGAGCCTCTGTGGTTAGGCAGGGCCTCCCAGCCTGCATGCCGTGAGAAACGTGAGAAACGGAAGGACTGGAGCCCGCGCGCGGGCCTGGTGGGCCGGGTCGCCCGCGCAAACCAGGAGGCGGAGGTCTCAGAGGGTTTCTAAGGAAGACGAAGGTTCGGCTCCAGGGAGACCCGGTGCTACCCCTAGGCGACAAGCTCTGCCTGGAGGGGACAGACCTGGGAAGGGCTGAGGGCATCAGTGCTGGGGTAGGAGCTAGCGGTTCTCCCAAAATGGAGAATAACTGCAAGGCGTGTCCTGCTGCTGGCTGCAGCACGTGGCAGCAGGTAGCTGAGCAGAACCACGCGTGGTTAGAGGTTGGGTAGTCCCGAAGACAGCAGGTGGGCCACCAGCAGGTGGGCCACCGGCAGGGCGGGAGACCTCTGCGTGGCCGGGGAGGACCTGGGCGGCCGGGCAGCCGGGCTGCTGGGTGGGACTGCTCCCGTTCTCAGCTCCGTAGGCAGCCGCGGGGCAGCCTCGTTCGGTCTCCCTTCCTACCGCAGGAGGCTGCATCCCCCTTTCCTCTTCCACGGTGTCTTTGCCCAAGGTGCTCCCTCTGCACCTTGCCTCGCCGGTGCGCAGCCTCACTCCTGGACACTGCCAGACAAAATCCTGACACAGACTGCCAGCCAAAACAGCCCGCTGACGCTACCTCCGCCACCTTCCGTTAGATGGGGTCTCGCTGTGCAGCCCAGGCTGGACGTACGCTTGGGTTCCCCATGTTTTATTTAGCCTTCTGAGTTCTAGAATTACAGGCGTTTGCTGCAGAATTACCTGCCCAACGCGTTTCCTGTTTTGTAACGGCATTTCGGCGTCAGGTGGGCATGTCAGACCCCGTTGGAGGCATCTTCTGGCCATTAAGCAGTTACCACTGATTCGGTCAAGCAGAGTAAGAGGGAGGAGAGCTGCGGAAACCGGGGGAGAGTTTCCCCACGGCCCTGATGCCCCGGCACGACCCGGGTCCCTGAAAGCCAGGGGCATCTTGGGTCTGTCCTCTCCTCCGTTTGTCCGGTTCTCTCTCCTGGGAGCCGCACCGCACAGGAGCCGGCGTGGAGAGGGGAAGCACGGATGGCACGTTTCCTTGTAGCTGCGGCAACAATGAAAATACATTTTGAAAAATCAGTTTTAATAAAGCCCCAGCACTGACCCCAGAAACGTAAGTATTTATATTATTGACTTCTGTATGAGGTGATTTGTTAGGAGGAGGGAGAAAGTCTCTCTGCTCTTGTGTTGAGACCCGAGGAAAAAAATAACTAAAATTAGAGAAGCTGGAGATATAAACGCAGTGAGTAGAATAAAGCAAAATACCTCTGGGGTGCTCATCTGCCACGGTAGTCATTTCATATCTCATCTGTTATACGAATGTGATAGTTCTTCTCCTTTTGATGGTAGCATTATGTAGACTCTACAGATTCAATTCCATTTACAAGTCAATGGTGTGAGATTTTATGACAATTCTTTTTTTAGTGAGTTGATTCTGTATGATCCTTCTCAGAAAGGGGAAAAAAATTTAAAGGCCTAAATTGCTGCCTCTCAGACCTCTCCATGGACAAGTCTCCGACCACAGGACATTTTCTTGCAGGTCCTTGCCTTCAGGGTGGCAGAGAGCACCTGGACTTCATGTGTGGCTAAGCCCCACTTTCAGGGAGACAGAAATACGTTTACATAAAGGCCTGGAGCTGGCGATGGAAAAAGTACATTGAGTGCATGGACAGAAACTTGTGGCCCAATTTTGCAATGAGAAGGAATAAAAAAAACGTCTGGGATGGTGTGCTCATTAAACCTGAGGTGTGGAGGCTGCTACACCTGAGAAATAAGACACTGAAAAGTGACTAAGAATGGACATCAAGGATTTCAAAGGATCCCAGTTGTTAGGGTGTAAGCCTGGTGTTGCAGGCTAAACTGTGTTTTCATCCTTCAAATTTGTTTACTGAAAACCTAACCTTTATCTTAGAATATTACTGTTTTTGGAGGTAGGACCTTTAAAAGAGGCTGTTAAGTTAAAAATAGGCCATCAAGTGATTCCAAATCCACCTCATAAAAGGGGAAAGAGATCTGGGGCGATCCCGGGCTGAGGCGGCCAAGTACAGGGAAGGAGAGGGGTTTGGAGCCGATCACCCGCACACCCCCGACCCTCAGCAGGGTCAGCCCTGCTGACTCTGTGCTTTGGAAGTCTGGACTCCAGAGCTAGGAGACAATAAAAATTCTGTTGTTTCAACCACCCAGTTTACGGGTTTCTGTTACATCAGCCTTGGCAAAATTCACAAGGAAAATCAAAAATCCTTTGGGAAGGCGATACTTCAAAGACAAGGCAAGGGAGGGGTCTTCACGGGAGGACAAGTTCAAGGTGGAGGAAGCAGGGCGATCTTTCAGCACCGCACGCTGCGCGGAGGTGTGGCGTAACACCTCGGGCATACTCTGAGCTACCGTAGGGTGTGAGAGTGCCATCCAGTAACAGTTAGTGAGTCCCTGCTTTGTGCTTCATGCTAGGAACAGAAACACTAAGATTATGGACTTTAACAAATTCACATGCTTGCAAAAGGCAGGCAGGGTTTGGCATTCTGAGAGATGGGAGCTGGGCCAGCCAAGTGCTAGGAGGCGTCAGAGAAAGTAACGCTAGTGGGGCATCCTGGATCCAAAAATCTCAAGTTTGAAATTCTTTAAAACCTGAAAGTTCTCAGTATTGGCATGATACCACAAGAATCAAATTCCACACCTGACCTCATGGACTACATCTAGTCAAAACACAGGTGCAGTAAACATATTATGTAAAATCATCTTGAGACTCTGTGTAGGAAGACATGAAGTAGACACATTTCATGTTTTGACTTTGGTCCCATTCTCAAGGTATCTCACCCGAAATACGCAACTGTTCAAAAATTCAACACATCTTTGGTGTCAAGCATTTTGGATGAAGGCTACTCAACCAGTACTGTAGAAGATTCTGCTTCACAGACCGGTATGGGACGAGAAATGGAGGTTTCTTAAAAGCGAGTAAGAAATGAGATTCCAGAGGGTAGGAATGACAGGAATAAAATAGGCAAGAAGCTCCTCGAAAGATAAAGTTACCTGCGTGATTCGATATAAGGATTTATAACAAGCTGGGATGAAGTGCCTAGGATGTGGAGCTGGGGATTCCAGGCATGAGGACAGAGAGTTCACAGTTTAAAGTTCTAATGAGGGCACCTCTTTATTCTATTTTTATTTTTATTGATTGACAACACTGGCCTCAGTTTCACTTTTGAGACATGTAGGTGAATTTTAGGATGAAAAAGAAAAATCAAATAAATTTATTCATTGTTTTGCACTTACAAAAAATTAGTATTTTCCACAAAACAAGAATTTAGAACAGATCATTAAAAATAAGACTTGAAGTTTTCATAGAGTATTGACCTTTTTGTCTCCAAAAAATTACAGAGGCTGGAGGAATGGCTCAGCGGTTAAAGTGCTTGCGTAGCAAATGCTAAGTCAAGCAGTAAGTACCCAAGTTTGATTCCCAGCACCACATAAGCCAGGTGTGGTGGTGCACGCCTGTAATCCCAACACTCAGAAGGCTGAGACAGAAGGATTGCGGTGAGACTATTGCCAGCCTGGGCTCCATAGTGAGTTCAGGACCAGCCAGGGCTGCAAAGCAAGATCCTGTTTTAAAAAAAAGTGTGTGTGTGTGTGTGTGTGTGTGTGTGTGTGTGTGTGTGTGTGTGTATCTTGTGCCAGAAAATATTTTTTAAAGGAGGAGGCTACCACGCAGACATTACAGACATTTCCATGACTGCGAGTTGTATTATTGATTTCTAATTAACGGTTCTTTTTTCCTAGGCGTATTCCAGCCATTTGGTTTCTCTCTTATACCTTCCCATGCATAGTTTAATTTTGGGGTAATCAGACTAGTGTCCTGCCAAAATCCCCATGATAGAGGTATTTTGGAATAATGCAAACTGACAAGCTGCTTTTGGAATTTTACGTTAGTTACCTATTTGTCATTATGTCTTTATTTTTCATTTTTTCAGTATCGGGGACTGAATTCAGGGTCTCCCTTCGGGCTACAGCTCAGCCTTCTGTAAATGTCAGCTTGAGACACGGTCTTGTGAAGTTGCTGAGGCTGGCCTTGAACTTATTATCCACCCATGCCAGCCTCCTGAGCAGTTGGTGTGAAGGCATGAGCCACCCACGTGGTTAAGACATGAGTTTTAGGTAAGACTGGGATGGATTCACACCCAGGGCAGTCACCACAGTCCTCCTTCCCCAGGAGTCTTGATGGCCTCAGGCATTCAGAGGGGGTTATAACATCTGCCCCACCGTGGTTAAGAGAAAGCAGCTTAGTATCAGCCCAGCACCGAATCGGCCAGCAAAGCCTTGTGCATTCTTCCTTCTCTGATTTCACTCTTGGTGCTAATGGAAGTGCCGTACCCCAAAGCTTCCAGGACTTGGATGTTCCAGAGTAGCTATGGATTTCATATGCTGTGAGGCGGGGCCCGGGCTGGAGGGGCAGATCTCTGGCCACGTGGCCTGTCTGCCTGCTCGGGCTTTCCCCCAAACACTGCTCCTTCCTCTCTCCATGCTATCGGCGGCTGTTTTCTTTCAGACCATTTTGCTTTCCAGCATTGCCAGCTGCCATGACTGGATGGAGACCTTCTGACACGGTGAGCCAACACCAATCTTCTCTCCCTTAAGTGGTGGGGAGTGAGCCTTACACCCCAGCAGTGAGAAAGTCGCTTAGTTGCCAGGTCTTCCCAGAAGGGAAAGCCGGACGTACAGGCAGACAGGATTTCCTCCAGTCCTACCCTTGGATTCTCACAACTAGTGTGTTTGCATCTGTGTGGCTTTGCTATGCTGAGCTGGGCTTTGGGAAACATGCTTTCCTCATGGAGAGCTTGAGATTTTATTAGACCTTTGTAGGCATGTAAGACACATTAGTAATAACCACACGGCCTTAATAAGTCAGACATTTCACTCTGTTGTTCCTCACATCTTGAGGCACCCATCCTACCTGCAAGACAGTCTCGTCAGTGCTGTCCTGGCTGTTGAGAACGCCTGCTGCACGCTGAAGTTTCCCGCAAGTGGAAACCTCCCTCACGTACTCTTGAAACGACAGTTTCTTCCAAGAAGGGTCACCGGCGATGAGCAGACCTTGCCTTCGCACCAAGAGCACCCAAGCTTGGAAACTAGAAATCTGTCCTTTTTATCTGGAGTACAGCTTGGCGTTCCCCTGAACACTAAGGCCAGGGTCACGCGGCCCTGGACTAAGGCCATTTGCCGTGTTCTGTTTCTTTCTCCGTGGTAACTGGACATGACAGGCAACATAAACCAGGTTAGATCACAAGAGTAGACAGAGCCTCAGCTGGAAATTTGTCGAAGGAGACCTCAAAGCTTGGGATGGAGTGTAAGACGAGGGGTCTTAAGTGTAATGGAGGGAGCAGGCAGAGGAATTTCAACCACATACAATTGTCAATTAGCCAGCATTTGCCTTTAATACAAAGCGATGCCACAGGATTGGAACGAATCACTGTTACTCACTTACAGTATGAAATTCATAGACCCTACCAGCAATGTAGAGTCCCCCAGATTGGGCACATTTCCTTGGTACCCAGGCTTGAATAGTTTGCAGACCCTTGTCCCTGTTCCCTAGAGCCCAGTCTCGTGGACTACAGACTCTGTGGCTTCTCCTCTCTTCCTGCTCTGGTCGCTGTACTTTTCCTGGGATGCCTCCTTTGGCTCCACAGGGTCGGAAGCTATTAAGAGAACGCACAGAGAGTATTGTCACTCAACCTCCACAGGCATTGAAAGCGAACCGTGAAGGGCAACACCTTACAAGCAGCCAGTGATTCCCAAATGCTGCCCTCCCCATAGTCCAGTTCATCCAGCACCAGGCTGGATGTAGACTCTGCTACATTGCTGTTTGATTTGGAAAATGCGCTTGATTAAAATATTGTCAATTGTGCCGTGCGTCTTGTACCTGTGGCTCCCTTGGTCCCACGTCAGGCTTTCAGGTCATCCTGTTTCATTTTCTGCACCTGGTAACTACCTCACTGAGTAAAGCAGAACAAACTTTAGCAAAATTAAATGTGTAAAGAAGCTTATCATTAATCAATCGACCACAGATTTACTTTCTACAGCTTTTTTTTTTTGCCTATTGGTAAGTAGATTCTGACTTGATTGATTTGTAGTAATGCCTTTATTTTCTTTCATAAGATTGTATCTGTGTAATATAAAAACCCGGAGAATAGAAAGGGAAAAATCATGAGTTTTCTAGAATCTTCTAACAATTGTATATTTGGAAACATCCAGACAAACTGGAACTTTGACTTGTATTTAAGATGATTATTATTGCAAATATTTTGCCCATTGCCTTGCTATGTAATAATTTTCATTTAGTTGGCAGCCATAAATAAAATTTTTATCTTTTTTTTTTGCATTTAAAGACAGTAATAGTCTTACAAATAAGACAACTTAATTTTCTTTAATATGTGCTTTTGAAGCGAAATTCTGTTTGGGTATGCAAAATGTGAGATAGGTCAAGCTAAATTTTTCCTTTCAATTACTCCATATACTGAGAAATGTCAAAATAGAATGGCTAATACACACAAACAGAGAGAGAGAGAGAGAGAGAGAGAGAGAGAGAGAGAGAGAGAGAGAGAGAGAGAGAGAGAGATTTCATAGTGTTTAAAGGTCATAAGAACCAAACTGTCTCACCTGGCCGTGAAGACAGAGCTACCCCTTACTGCCGGCAGTGACGCGTCTTCGTCAGTTTGTCTGTTTCTACGGCAGGCGCTTCTTCCCTTTCCGAGACCGTTTTGTCCGGGCAGATGGCGTGAGTATTCACTAGAGGAATTTTTGCAGCGATCCATCGGCTTGTCCATGGACAGCTTTCAGCAGTTCAAGTCCTAGAGCTTTTCCGTGTCTTGCCTTGCCATTTGTAGCAACCCACAACAAAGGCATCACGTCCTTGTCATCTTCACCACGTTCCTGTGTTGAAATCTCACCCACACCCGCATTTCTGCCTCTTGATGAGTTCTGGTCTTGCTTTCTGCCTTCTTTGCTTTCCACAAAGTAAATGACTGTGTCTTTCCTGACTGCCATAAGGAGCAGACTCAACTTTGTCTTATCCATGAACAATGTTTGTGTTATTTTGCAATCAGTTCAACAGTCATTATTAGTTTCACATTTTTACTCTCTTCTGCGCAGAGGCCAAGCCTGGGTTCATGTTCCCTGAGATTGTGCTGGAAAGCTCCACTTCCAGACAGAACCAGAGCTTTCTGGGGCTGGATCGAAGGCCTCCAACGCTGGCTCCTTTGGCATTTAGCTGTGGTGCCATAGACCCAACTCGTCTCCCCAGAGAGGCTCTTCATTACCTCCCAGCTGACTCCTCACTGAAGTATCCACTTATGACGAGAAACTCACAACCCCCGTCGGTACCTTGGTGTTCTGCGCCCAGGCAGAGCTAATCCTTTCCTACTCCTTGTCATGGCTGACTTGTGTCCATGTATTGTTACCAGATGAATTAAAAAAAAACCCATCTGTATCTTATCACTCTCTACTGTTACTACACTTTTCTTCTAGAGGCACTTGAGTTCTGAGACTGTGTGTGTTTAATGTCTGTGTTCTTAAGGGCAGACACAGAAAAGAAACTGAAATAAGCAATTCAAGACAAATAAAAACTAAAGGGAAGAAACTCAGAAATAGGGAAAAAAGTATCAGTACAAGCAAATAAAAAGGAAAGGAAATATTATCAGCCTAATATTCATTTGACTTAAAACATTAATCGAGCACTCTGAACTTTTTCTATTTTAGTTTATTTTTCTTAGACAAACAAGTCTCTGAGATGCTTATCGTAGCCTCTTACTTTATTTTGTTTTCAAGTGAAGCAGATGTAAGACCTAGAAGTGGCAGGGTGACACGCTGGAGCTGCTGCCTGCCTGGTAGCAGTGCAGGGACTTCAGCCAAGCAACATCAAATAATAAACAATGGGCCATTTGGCCATTTGTGTCTTTGTTGAGACTCTCACTTGATTCTAAGCAAGATCTAAGGGATTTTTAAAGCTATAATAGGAGTAGTTATATTAAGGAGATAAGAAAGGAGCTCCACAAAGGTATTTCCAAGTCAGCCATTGGACAATGTGAGGCGAAACCTTCAACAAAGTTAATAATTAAAAATAAAAGCAAAACAACTTTTCCAAAGAAGCATTTCCTTTCTAACACTAACTTCTGAAAGATGGTCCTTGACTCCACCAATCTGTCCAGAACACTCAGAGACAATGAATGATGTTTACCTGATGTAAGTCTATGCCTGTGAAGCAAAAAGATTCTCAGAGTCTAGGGGACAAGGAGCCTCAATACTGATCCAAGGTAACACCCTCAAAATGCAATGCAAATCATAGTAGGGAGTGGAAGAATGGTGCATTTCAGGTGCACAGGCGTCAAACTCAACTTCTTAGAATTCGCACAGATCAGGAGATGTATAGAAACAGTCCTGCTACAATTCCTGCAGGCACAATGAGGTAGAGAAACCTAACCCAGTGGAATCCCTCTGGCGATGGAGCAACTATGATAGGCTGGGTGACTTGGGAGGCAGTGTCCCAAAGACATACTCGACAATAAAAGATCTCAGCTCTCTAGCTCAGCGACTTCTCTGGAAGGTCGAGCGCTGCTCTTTAAATAGTCCTCTGTTGTATGCAGCACTGGGTGCATTTGGTGCGGAAGCCACGGCCTCAAGGACTTCTTCCTGTGAGAAATCCTGTGGGCCTCACATGCATTTACAGCCCGCCTAAGTGAAGGTAAAACAACATAACAAGTTTTGTGTATGAAGGGCCAGCAACAGGCAACAGGCAGAGGCCACATAGAGGTCACATAGAGGTCACATAGAGGAGGGTACTGAGGAGGGATCGTGCCATGTGGGCAACTCCAGTGGGACACAAGGCCACCTGCAAGTAAAGGACACCAATGACAAATACAGTGCTTTCTGGTGAGATCTGTTTGGCCTGCACATAACCAAGGCTTGCGCTAGCTTCTTCCTTCCTTTTTCTTTCTTTCTTTCTTTCTTTCTTTCTTTCTTTCTTTCTTTCTCTCTCTGTTTCTTTCATTCCTTTTTAGTGAAATAAATCCTGACTACACCACCAATGTCAATTCTTCATGCTGATTTAATTTGTTTCTCTAAATTATATTGCCATATCCATAAAGTTATTTTGGAAATATATAATCAGGAAAAAATTACAACTACCACTCAATTGGTCCCATACCCCAATTGTGACTGAGAAATACCTCACCTTAGTTGTGCTTCTTGGCCCATGAGATCTTCACAGTTCTGCCACGGCCAGTGTTTGCAAGTTCAGAAAGCTTCCCAGGAAGGAGCGCATCCCTCACAGAAGGCGCGGGTGCGCATCTTGTTCCTTGGCTTTGATGTTCCACTTCGTTATTAGAGGAATGAACTGTTTTTCTCCTTTTGTATATGTAATGGTCATCATGCTTAACTTTTTTGTCATTGGTTGGGTCCCATCACTATTGGCATCAGAAGAAGTCCCATGACGCTATCCAGACAGCTGCTTCAGCAGGAAGGCCACACTAAGGAGATGTTTCCCCAGGAATCTTCAGGGGAGAAGAGAGAAGGCCCAAGTGGCAGGACCTGGGGGATGCCACCAGGGTCTGCTCTGTTATTTACCAACTCTAGGGAATTATTGAACCAATTACCTGTATTTCTTAATCTCTGAAATGATGCTAATGCCACATACCTTGATTAAGAAGGTATTATGAGACTCAAACTATATCGCATGTGTCAGTGAAACGTTTACATATACAAAATATAATTTCTAAGCAAGATTCTCTGGTGCCATATACATTTTAAACAAATCAAAGACATTTGGGTAGATAATTGCCTCATTAAAAGGTCATTTAAAATAATTTGGTTTTTAATAACAAGTTTGATTGACATTATAGGTTAAGTCTTGACTATTTCGCATGTGTGTGTCTCACCCACATGCCAGGTACACCTATCCCTAAGCCCAAGATTTTGTATTCCCTTGCCTACCCTGTTTTTCTCTGGAAAGTGGGATTGGAAGAGAGATGTGAGATTTTTGAGAAAATGAACCCCACTAACATTGTGTTCATTATGCATTTATGTGTGTGAACATATACGTATATAGTTATGTAAAAAGGTGTGAATTTATGGAATAAAAATCAAAGAAATTTCACACAGAAATCTGCCAGTCTATATAGAATGTCAAACTCTCTTCATGGTCCTCTCATAATTAAGCTTTTTGTAATGTACATCAATCTGGGACTGGCTCGATTACTTAGCTACTTCCATTTTTGTGTAAACCTTTTCATTCACAATGCCATCAAGTTGTAAAGTGTTCAAGCTCCTCCACCTCCATTCTGGGAGCTCAGGCAAAAGGTTGTCCACCTGGGAGCCTCTGCTGCACAGTGTCCAGATCTTGGTGAGGCTATCTGGAAAGTCCTTTGTGGGATCCACTACACAGGCCCACAGAGCTGATGGTCGTTTCTCAAGCCCAAATCTCATGGAGCACATGGCCCATTGAACAAGTGACTGATGGGTGTCTTTGGACAGCACCATGGTGTCCTCTGCTTTCCAGCCACTGGCCATCTGGTAGGAAGGCCTTTTCCTGTTAAACGTGCCCAGCCTCTCATTCCTTTCCTCCCTGTGTGGTATCATCAATCTTTGGGAGGGGCAGAACCTCTCTGTTTAAGGCTATATTTGGATCATACAGTATTGCCAGCCTCTCTGTTTATGCTGCTATAACAAAATACCTGAAAATAAGTCATGTATAAAAGAAAAGCTTATTTTTTCATAGCTCTGGAGACTGGGAAAAGACGCTGGTGGATTCGGCCATCTGATCAGGGCTATTCTCTACTACCTAGGTGCTGCCTTTGTGTTCCATCCTCCAGAAAGAAGGAATATTGTGTTTTCACACTGCAGAAGGTGGAAAGGAAAGGGAGTTGAAGCCTTTGCCCAACCTCCTTCAGAAAGGCTTAATTTCATTCATAAAAGAAGCTCTAACAACTCAATCATCTCTCAAATGTCTTTCCTTTAATATCATTGTATTGGTCACTAAGTTTCAACACTCAGATTTTAGAGGAGACCCAATCAAACCAAGGCATTTTCTTTCATTCCCCCCCCCATTTTTATTAGTATACATATGCAATGCACAATGGTTATATTACTCAAGAATTGTGTGTACATATATGTATCTCATCAACTTCTCAAAAAGCAATAGATGCTCATGAGGGTGCATGAATAAAGGAACTCTGTTCACATTACTAGTGGACTGTGCTGTGGTTTGGACCTAGTGTGGTCTCATAAAGCCTCATATATGTGTTGATACTTTGTACTGTTAGGATGTGGGGCCTGAATGGAAGGGGTGGATGCTTGGTGCCTGACCTGGAAGGGTGGCTCCACCCTTCCTCCCCCTCTTGGCTCTATTCTGCATTGCTGTGAGGAATGCTATCTCTGGCTCTGGCCCTGCCATGTGGTTCTACCATTTCTAGTTGCCCACCTGTGAACAGATTGTGATCTTTCAAAACTGTGACCTAAAATAATTCTTTCCTCCCTAAAATTGTGGATGTTGAATAATCAATGGGAAAGTAACTAATACAGACTGTAAATTGATACAACTGTTATGGAAAACAGTACGAAGTTTCCTCAAAAAAAAAAAAACCCTGAAAATATTCCATTTGACCCAGTGATACCTCTTTTGGGTATTTTTCCAAATCATTGCAAAGCACCATAAAACAGGTAAATGTAAACCCACATTTATAGCAGCACAACAAATATTAGCTAAATAACGGAAGAAGCCAAAAATGTCCATCAGTAAATCAATAGATAGTAAAAATTGTGGCACATATACACAATGGAATACTACTCCGCCATAAATACAGATAGATAGCCTTTCTTTTTTGTTTGATATTACTGGGACTGGAGGAGAGAAGTGGCCTTTGGAGAATAGTTGCAAAAATTTGGTAAATGAGCCAAAACCACATACGAATACCTAAGAATATCACCTACTGTGATTGATGATGTTTGAGAACTCCTATCTTTCATAATTAGAGATTTTAATTTGTAAAATATTACAAGACCCCTTGTGTTAACTTCCCCTCTTTGTGGCAAAATACTTGACATAAACGACTTAAGAGGAGAAAATATTCCTCTGGGCTCGTGGTTTAGAGGTTTCTGTCCATGGTCACTGGACTGTGGGTTTTGGGCCCTAGTGAGTCGGTGCATGGAGGATGTGTCAGAGGAGCACTGCTCACTTTCTGGTGGCTGAAAAGCAGAAAGTGAAAGGAAGGGGCCAGGGCAAGATGCCCACTTCAAGGACATGCCCTCAGTGACCTGCTTCTTTGGTCTAGGACTTATCTTCCCAATAATGCCTTCAAACTGTGAACCCACTGCCAAGGTCAGAGCCCTTGTGATCTAATCCCCTTCCCAATGACCTCAGCACTGACCACCACTGCATTGAGCACCAGCCCTTCAAAACATGAGATTTAAGGGACACCTTGCCATATTTATATTACATTATGAATTATTCAGTTTAACCAACATTTGTTGAGTGGTCTCCTCTACGGTGAGCTCTAAGCTTGGCTCCTCTGGGAATACAGCGTGGTATAAAGGGTGGAATCTGTATCTCAACCAGGGTGTCCTATGACAAGGACATGCTCAATATACAAAACGTGTTTATTACCAGTATATGAACACGTGATACAGGAAGAAAGCGCTTTGAGTCAACTCTGGAGAAGGCTGCCCAAGGAAGGGGTAGTGTTTGAAAAGGCTTCAGGAAAAATTGCCTTTGACACAAGGCTAACGTTTGAGTAACATTTCTCCACAATCCTCAGGGTTAGATCATGAGGGCAGAAAAATCTCTTCATAGGGTGGTGAGACCGCAGTTCTGGTGATGACACTGTGACCTATGCTGAGGGACGGACGTGCATGCAGGAGCTGTGCTGATTATGTAGGGAGTTTTCCCTCCTTTCTTTGGATAGGAAGCGACCCCCCGGGGGGACTAGGAAGCAGCGCTTCTGTCCTTCCGGCCCTTCTGTGATCTGGAGGCTACCTTCCATGAGAAACTTCCTGCCCTTGTTTATATAATTTTTTTCTCCTCTTAATTCATTGTCTTTAGCATTTTCCTATCGCTGGGAGCTAATGAAAAATCACTTGCTCACTGCTAATGCTATGAAACAAATACATTCGTATTTGCTTGGATGGCAACACTGTTGTACATTATATAGATTTTAAAAAACAGACTGAATTTACTTACTTGAAACTGTGAAGACTGTCTCTTACTGTTAGCTTGGAAATACAGCCTCACATGCTTCCATCCTAGAACGTGTCAGATCTGTGTCAGTTTTAACCTTTCACGGCTACAGAACAGCACGGCCACTTTGGCGCACACGCCTCACCCAAGTGTAGACTTCTGAACTCACCGAAGACTTGTAAGTGTGTATTTTTAAAACACAATTACAGGCTGCTTTTCAGACACAAGTATTTTTTATCCTTGGGGTTGACATGTGTTAGAAAGAAACACAGTTTTATAAAAAGGGATAAACATAGTTGGAAATTCCACATTTGCATGCTAAGGTTGTCTCAGAGCAATGCAGGATAATAATGTGGTTGTTATATAATATAAACAGTGGTATTGAAGCTGACAACTTATTTCCAAAATCAAGAAGACATTAATTTAAATCAGGCCTTTGGAAACTTTAGGATAATTCACAGGCCATTGACATCTGCCACTCAGATAGAATAGAGAGCAGAATTTTTGACAGAGCAGAAATAACGGCCTTTCCTTTTGTCAATGAATAGAGACAAGAGACAGGGAAGGGAAATTATCCAGGAAAAATGAGCATTTTGGATCTGGCCAGGCGCAGGGACAGAACATCGCGCCTCTTGGCTGCTGCTGCCAGGAGCAGAATCCCCCAAGTCACTCACGTGTCAGCGCACTCCACTGCGATCAGAGGAACTATGAGCGCCAATGATGCTTCTGCGACGAATTCCAAAGCACCCGCCTCAGCGGCCGCACCTGCAGCGGCTGGGACGCGAGGCGCAGGGTTTTCGCTGGTGCAGGAGGCATCCTCTCACACGTGTCCATGGCTCAGAACTGTGAATTTCGCCAGGCGCAGAGAAGGCAGCTTCAGGGTGTGTCTCCCCGGCTTTCCTCCCTGCTCTGCGGTCTGCGCGGTGTGCAGCACGTGGACAGCTCAGCAGGGAGAGCGAAGGGAGAACAGGGCTTGGCCAGCGCTCGGAGCAGCGGGCGCAGTTGCGATTCTCACATTCGGAGAACAAAGAGCAGGAGGCTGCCAACGGATCTCAGGGACCAAGCGCTTGCTGAGCGCAGCGGCTCGGGCCATCCGAGGGGCTGGGGCAGGCAGGGCCCCGCTTTGCGGACGCGGAGAGCACCTCCATGCCGTCGGGCCCTTGGCCGGTGGCCTCGGTGGCCAAGCCTGAGCAGACAGGACAGCAGCTTCCAATCTTTGGAGGACAGTGCTGAAAGGCCCGGCTCTTGCTCAGCTGAGCAAACAGGGCAGACTGACGGCGTCAGCGCGCATCACTGCGTTCGAGTTGCGGCCGCGCTGGGTCCCAGTCTCCCCCCAGTCGTGGGCGAGGCTCCCGTTGTCCGGGCTGCGTATTGCTTCCCGAGAAGCGCCAAGCACGGCATGAAGACCCAAGTTGTGTGTTTGGGAATCAGATCACCGCAGATTAATTCTTGGGCTAAGTTCAAGGGAGCCTGTGCTATGGCTCATGAGCAGCGGCATTATCCTGCGGACACGTGCTACATTTAGCCAAAGGATAGCACCTCCTGCGAGACTGGTATATTATTGCCAAGCCCAGAGACTGCCTGATTTGGTGGCAAAGCATTCACCAAAGTGGAACCATCTTCGCTAGACTGGAGAGATGAAGAGACTCTGGGGAATTTTACTGGGCACTACTCACCAGTCATCTTACTAGGCAGAGTCCGTTTGCTTTCCCTGTGAGGAGATCTGTTGAAAGCATTACAATAAAAGTTATTTAAGTCACATGGTCTTTAATCTTCCAGCAAAATATTGTGCCCACGCCAGCAATGAATCATATTGTATTGTTATGCCTTTTTATAGTCTGATAATCTGTATTGTGTGTTTATAACCCTTGTATGCCATATTTTATGGGTTAAAAAAACCCTCGTACAACCAGCAATCCACAACCCATGAATTTACCACCTTAACTATGAGGTCGATGGCGAGCCATGGAACAAAGATTTGAGTGCATGAAGTTACCTGCACATCACTGTAGCTTAACTCGGGCGTGGTGAGGGCTTTTTACTTTCTCCGTATTCTGATGCGATAGTTCCCTGGAGGAAGTGCTTCCCAAATCGAGGCACTTAGAAAGGGAGGGATGGGTAACTAGACACAAACCAGGGTTTTGACAGCAAACATACCTGAGAAGTGTTGTCCGTGGGCCTGTCCAGAGTGTGGTCAGTCGTCCTCTGTTCTGTACCCCCAGTGCTCACAGAGAATCCACCGATCCCAGAGGTAGTATCTGTTCGCCACCTCCCAGTTTCCCCTGCTGGTCTGCGAGGGGCTGTGCTGTCATGATTCTACGGGGATTTAGCCTCTGTGATAATGTTCCCAGGTGAAAATGTCTAAGCACCTCTTTCCACCCTCTTCCTCTATGGTTTTGGCAAGGGGAAGAGACAGTACTTGTTACATGCCTGCATGTCCAACGTGGAGACTGGACAGTGACCTTGGAGCGATGGGGCTGGGGGCAGCAGGTGGAAAGCAGTCCTGCCTCCCTTGCTTGCGCAAGTGCAGGGTACGAGTCAGACAGGGCGGTTTCCAGACATGCAGCTTTTATTTCCTCTGAGGACCATGGAGAAGGCAGTTTGTTTTTGACCCTCCTACCCGATGCCCAGTCAAATGGCAACTGGAAAGAAACTGATGTGCGCACGCTCATCCCCCGGTGTATTTGCATAATACGACCCTACATATGTGATATGCATCTGCCTGTAAACTACAGATTACTCTGTCTCGGCAAGGACCTCTCATCCAGTGTCCCTCGCAAGCAGAAGCCGCGTTAGAGAGTCTGATGCACTCACTCCTCTCCTACGTGCATCTCCCTGAGGGCTTTGGTTATCCCCTGTTGACGCCCAAGCGTCTATACGTACCAGATCCTGCTTTCCAAACCCATTTCTCCAAAGCCCTAAGTTGCGTATGAGGCATGTTACACCCAGTTTGGATTGATCTTCAGACTTCTTCCTAGGCTCAGCTCAGTTCCCATCTCCATCTCCAAAACAAGGTTCCAGCAGACACTGTCTGCTCAGCCTCCGCTCCCGCCTTCTAGGATTTGACACACTTGCTTTTATCCACTGCCAGTGGTTGCTTTTCTCCTTTTCTTCTTTGTCCCATTAAAATTAAGTCGGGAAAGATGCACCCCGATGGCTGTTTTGCTGTCCCGAGGATGGTGCCAGTATCCACGAACATTCCCTCCTGCGCTCTTACAGATACATTTGTCCAATTCTCTCTGCCACTGTTTGAGCCACTGCCATGCCACAGATTCTTGCTAAGTGCCAGAGAGTTTGACATAGACGAAACACAAGAACCCACACTCCAAGGGGGCAGCACATCAGGCTGCTGATGGAAGAAAGTGTTAAGCGTCTTTCCCGTTGCTGGACAAAAGTACCCAACAACCACAATTTAAAGGACAGATTTATTTTGACTTCCGTTTTAAGGAGATTTAGTCAATGGTCAGTTGATTCCAGGACCGAGACATCATGCTGGAATGACACGGTGGAATACTATTTAGTCCATGGGGGTTAGGGAACAGAGTAAGAAAAAGGTGCTCAAGAGAAAGTGGCGAGGAATCAATTACAATGCCCAAGACTAGGCTTTCATGACCTACCCAGACACACCCAGAAGTTTGTTCTGCCAATACCTTGGGTGGGTCCCAAGCCAATCAAGTTTGATACAATCAAGCTTAATCCTCACAAGGGTCAAGGGTGGTCCACTCAAAGGATCTGCTGTCATGCAAATAAGACTTTGGGTACAAGTGATTGTGTAGTCCAAAGACTCAAGGATTGGGAGCATAGACCAATGGTTACAGCTGTTCCTTAGTGAGCACAAGGGTTTGTGCTTGACTCCAAAGCACTACAGAAGTGTAGTGGTGCTGCTTATGATCTCAGCACGCAGGAAGCTGAGCCAGGAGGATTGTTGTGTGTTCAAAGCCAGCATGGGCTACATGGTGAGCTCAGGACCAGCCTGGACTACAGAGTGAAATCATAAATAAATGAATAAATAAATAAATAAGACTCACCAAAAAAGGCTTATGCTGATACTGCATAAGAAGTCTGCATGCAGCAGTGGGAGAGTTTGCTCTGCAAGGCAGACAGGGATCCAGAATTTTGCTTCATTCCTCACAGAATTCTACAGAGTGAAGGACGGTGCATATAACAATGGCCTTGAAATTGCTGGAAGGACATATGTCTATGGGTCCTCATGGAAGAAGAATTGTACATGCAGTGTCCCAGGAAGTTGGCTGGGAAAAGTCTGGAAACTCTGGAGGCACACATGTGTAGATGTGTCCAAGTGAGAGTGCACATGTGGAAGGATGGGCCCATGGAGTAGGATCTGCAGGAGGACTCAGGAGGTCAGGGCCTGGGAGCCTTCCTAGATGGGAAGCCAAGTTCCCTACTTGGCGGGATTCTTTCAGAAATGATAACAGGGTATTGAGTTGAAGAAGAATTTATGTGATTTCTTAATGCACACAATTTGGTCACTACCATAGTCGATTCTATTCTTTTCTTTGGCCAGCTCTAAAGTGGGGTCAGCAGTGCAGATGTGAACTGGGAACGAGCGCTGGATTTCCTGTCTGTTACTGGGTGTACGATACGCACTCCTATGCCCTCGTCCAACTTCCTAACTCCCCCATTGGCTTTCACTTGTTCTACCCTAGTACCATTTAATTGATTTATTTTTTGAAACTCACCTTATTGTTTTCATAAAAATGATAACCTGTTCCCTGTAAAACTTTCAAACAATGCAATATAGAATATAAACTAAGATTAAAGGCGTCCTAAATCTAACCAGTTACTCGTAACATTTGGTAGATATTAAGACAACCCTAGGTATTTAAGTATCAATAAATAGAAACTGTTCAATGAGCAAATGCTCACAGATTGCCTGTTGTGTGGAAGGTGCCCTGTGAGGCAGCAGCACACGGTGTTAAGCAACACCAGAAGCACGTACCGGCTGTCCATTATGGAGGGGCTGCCTTCCACAGTGGCTACACATTCCATAGGCACTTACTAAAAGATGGCTATCACTAAAGACTGATGTAAGAGCTGTGAAACAAGGGAAGATATTCCTGTACTTCTGGCCAACATGAAATACAAATAAGCTACACTTGAGGTCTGAAGCTTACGTAGAAGTTAACAGGTGGATAGATGTCTTAGGTAACTTTTTCATAGCTGTGACTCAACATCTAACATCCACAGTTTTAAGGGAGGAAAAGTTTATTTTATCTTATAGTTTCAGAGATTCATAATCCATTCATGGACATCTGGAAATAGTGGAAGAACATGGCAGAAACAGAGGTAGAGGCAGCTCCTCTCTACATGCCAAGTCACGTCATGCCAAATTCCCGAGGGAAGGCAGGAAGCTCCACGCGTCCTTCCGGGTCCATCTCAATGACCTGCCTCTTCGGGGTCCGTCTCAGTAACCTGCCTCTTCCGGGTCCTCAGCCTCAGTGTTCTGCCCTTCCAGGCTTAAGCTCTCAGGGTAACCTGCAATCCAATTCACACGCCTGCTGCAATCCACCCCTGCAGTCCAGGTCCCAGTTTCCCAACAGCACGTGGTTCCATAGACAATCGATAGCATCCAAACACACGCGACTTTGGGGGACATTCCAGACCCAAACTGCAGTAACGAAGGAGGCTCGAGTGTGTGAAATGGTACAGAAACTGTGCATCAGCACGAGTGGTGTGAACTGGCCTAGAAGGGGTAGTGGGAGAAATTCTGTGAAGCCAGAGGAGACAAAACAAGGACATCCACTGGGAATGTGGATGGATGTTAGGCCAGGCGGAGCCTTTCAGGGTTCTGAATTTTAACCTAAGAACAACTAGAAACTGAAAATATTTGACACATAGGGCAGGAGAGAGGCTGAGAAAAGGTCAGACAAGTACCAAAGAGAGTGGTAGTTGCTGGCTTTGGAATCTGGGGGTAAGCAGGAAAACTAGAACCAGATTCCAGATACTTGTGAGGGAAAATTGACGGAGCTCACGGTGACATGGAGGGAAGGTGCTATCGATCGTAAGTACGCAGCTTGAGCCACTGGGTCCCGGGTGGGCCGGGTGCTGACAGGGAACCCGTGATGGAGGGAGGCAAGGCACTAAGTCTTCCTCGCCAGAGGGTTAGAAACTAGCAGGACTTTCGGGACTGGAGCTCAGAAAAATAAGCGGTGCTAGGAACTTACATTCTGAAATTGTTAAGTCGATGCCCAAACCTTGGGCTTGAAAATAAGTGTCGTAAAGGAGCAAAGGTACAAGGACTGTCCTGTAGAGAAGTCAGGCATTTCGTGGCCAGTTGCAGAAGGCCAGGAGGAACTAAGGAGGGACAGACCCAGAGCAGAATGGATCGTGCAGACCTCAGGATTGGCGACTGCTTCAGAAAGCCAGTGGGCTCAACACTCCGTGCATTGCTGAGGGCAGGGGAGAAACCCAAGTGCACACTATCTCCCATGTTTGGTGACAAGGAGGTCCCTAGCACGCTGGTAATAAGTGTGCTATAAAGCTCGGGGTTGGGGGGTGAAATTTGAGTGCGTTTGTTGCCTGGTTAGCAGAAGATCAGGAGGTGCAATTTCTTCATTTTCTCCTTGTTCCGTCTTTGCTTCCAGCACGTTCTTGACACAGTTCTGAAGTACAGCCCGGATCACACTGGCCCCGGCCCCCAACCTGCAGGGACTGCTTGTTACTCGAAGGAGCAGCCGATGTCCATTCTAGCCAGCAAGAGCAGATCCCCCTCCTGCTTCTCCCGTGCCCACAGCTTCAGTTCCTCTGAACCCAGTCCTCTGCTCCTCTCCAGTCTCGCCCATGGTATTCCTCTGCAGAGATACAGCTTAATTTACACCCCGTTTTTACTGGAGGGCTCAAATGGAACCTGTCAAAGCAATGATCATAGTCTTCTAACTCCACCACTTTTCTCAGTGGATGTCACGCCCTGCCTGCAATGGCTTCCCGGTGAGAGGAGAGCTGACTTCACCACCCCTCCAGGCTTTGCTCAGCCCCCCCCGAAGAACATTTGTCCCTTTTCTCCAAAGCCACAACTCGAATCTCTCCGCCTTGATCTCTTTCACTTGTTTGCATTCGACAGGGAATATCCTCTCTGAGAGTCTATACAAGAAGTACGATCAAAATAGATGGTAAATGTCCACATAGAAATGATTAAAACTGCAGACACGTTGTCGTAAACCCCCCTCAACACTCCATGACTTCAAATACCTTTAGCCCGTTGCTCCTGCCAGTTTCTTAAGTAGGCCGGCAAGTTCTCTTCTGTGTCTTTATGAAGTGTGACAAAGAACGCAGGGACTCTGCCATCGAACAGGACGCCAGGCTCCCCCGTGTCGGTGTGTTCTCATCCGCTTTGTTCACGGGGTCTGTATTGCACCCTTCAGAATCTTCCTCTAGGTAAAACTGAGCACGAAAGGCAAATGCTTTGACTTGATTCAGGACATCGAGGTAGCCATGGCCGCGCGCTTAGCTCATAGAGCTTTTCTACCAATGTAAACTGTGAGATACGCTTGCCTTTGACCACTCATCTCATTTCTAGGGTTCAATTTGAGAAAATAGTTGCTTTAGGATTAGCAATGATTGCAGGAAGTTGATTTTTGAAGTACTGCTTCTAACAGTGAAAATTTGAGGGATGGGGTTCACCTTTAGGAGATTGGTTACATATAGGTAATAGAGGGACACAATGAAATATCAGGTACCATTTGCAAACTGGGACATCTGAATGACAGTGGTCATTATGGAATTGGTAAGGAGAGATTAAATACAGAAGATGTGTTTGTGTGTGTGTATATATATATATATATATATATATATATATATATATATATATATGTATATACTACATGTATGGAATAAATGCAATTCATGCATATAATGTTGCACAACATAAATGTTACATGTATATATAGTATGTAAATAATCCATTTAATATGCAATATAGAAATACTATTGAAATACATATAGAGAGATTGGATAAGACTTATTAGAAACAAAAGAGTTGACAATGGCTCCAAGTTCTTTGTTCAGAGTAACTGGAAGAAGGCTTGACATACAGTGAGAAAAGGAACAGGTTAAACTAGAAGACTATGACCATTTTTTTTTTTGACAGTTTAGATTTGAAACATCTGGCAAAAATGGGTAGTGGATTGAACTGCGTCCCCAAAGAAGATACGCTTGATTTCTAGCCCCAGTAACTATGAAGATGACGTTGTACGGAAACAAGGTCTATGCCCATATAGTTAGTTAATGTGGGTTCACACCTCATTCGAATGGGTCCCAATCTAACATTATGAGTGTTCTCATAAGAGATGAAGACATACAAAACTGAGGAAGGAGAAGGAGTGGGCGTGTGTTGACTGTGGCAGGGTTGGGACGATGTGTCCCCAAGCCAAGGGGCACTAAGAATTTCTGGTGACTCTAGAGGCTGGAAGAGAATCTTGGAGGAGTTGCTGTAATCTACCCAATTTGAGTTTCAGAAGGCCCAGGAAAGCCACGCAATACCCAGTTGTGGGTGCCAAGAGGCACCAAGAGGTGCGATGCAGAAGAGGAGGGGACGGAGCCGTGGAACACAGAGGCTGAGTTAGATGAAGGCTGAAGCTAATATTTGAGTTTAGTGAGGTGCAGGTCGCTGATGGCCATGGGGAGAACAGCGTGGTGTGGTGAGGATGCTGGTGCTTGCTATGAGTTTGCACAGAGCAGGGATGGCTGGCAGCTGGGAGGCACGTGTGCATGACTGCCTTGAAGAGTTTTGCTGCAAAATGCAAAAGACAAATGGAACAGTAGCAGGTGGGCAAGTGTGGACAAGAGGAAGTCATTTATATGTTTGTTTTCTGGGGGGAGAACTAATGGCATGCTTTTACTTTTATGAGAACTATGCAGAAGAATGAGGGGACAGTTGTTGGAGCGCTGTCCTGAGTAGGCTAGGGAGTCTCTATTCAGGCTGTGAGCAGAGGACAGACTGGACGGGGGCACGGAGCCTGCACCTGCCACGCAGCCTGGTCCCTGACGGCAGAAAGGGAGTGCTGGGGGCTAGTCTGAGCGGGTTCTCCTCCAATGCCTTCAGTTTTCTCAGTGGAGCAAGAAACAAGGTCACTGGCTGAGAGACAAAGAACGTGAGGAGGAGGTGTTGAAAGTTTGTGTAGAGAGGAAGGTGCGAAATAATTGTCTAGAAGACTTAATTTGCCTTTCAGTTAATGTGCAAAAGATTTTTTTATAATTACATGAAATTGAAAATAGAGGAGAACACAGGCAACATAATAAACCCCCATAATGCAATACAATAAGTATTAACAAATGTTAAAAATTTGTCAGATTTGTCCCAGGTCTATTTTAAGCAACAGAACATTAGAATGAAATTGAGTTATCAGGATTTAAAGTTAATTACTTTTCTATCCAATCACTAAACAAGATGAGAAAACTTAGCTTTAACTCCTAATTGCTACAATTTGTTTTTGTTTTGAATATTTTGGATCTATTATATATTTACCTTGCAGGATTAGATATTATTATCTCCTTCTTTTTTTGTGTTGTGGTACTTAGACTAAGCCTGGGGTCCAGCACTGAGCTGTGCCTCCAGTCCATCTTTATTTTTCCCCATTTTATTGATATGTGTAAGTGCAATACATAAAGTTTACATTGATCTTGAGTATTTTGTCGGCATACATTTTGATTTTGGGATGATGTCTTGTTAAGCTACCCTGGCTGCACTTGAACTTACGATCCTTCTGCCTCAGCCTCCTGGATTGCTGGGATTACAGGTCTGCACCACCTACCAGGCTGGCTTTGTTATTATTATTTCTTATTATTAATAATTAGATTTGCCAAGATGTTGACTGGTTTCTTTGCTGTAGGCATAATTCTTCAGTGTTTTAATTCAACTTCTTGTGGTTTGAAGTTCATCCTTTAGTAGTTCTTTCAGTGATGTGGTAAGTGCTAAGGAATCTCTTTGTCTTTGCATGCGCAAAACTGTTTTGCTGTTTTTTGAATATACACTGTATGAGGGTTCGGAATTTCAAGTTGGTGGACTTTCCTATAAGCCCTTCAAAACACCATCTCATTTTCTGTGAACTTGTGTTGTAAACAACGCACCTTTAGTGAGTTTAATTTGCTCTTCAGTGGTATTTTAATGACCTCAAACTGTCTTTCTTTGCTTTTCCTTTTCTCTATAGACCTTTCTCCTTTCTTCTCCTTCTCTCTAACACTGGCTTTGTGCCTTCTGAGACAAGCAAAGAGATAGAAGGCTGCAGAAGATCTAGCTCATTCCTTTCCCATGTGTGTGGTGCTAAGAATGATAATAGTCATAATAATACAAAGCAGGAGGGCTGGAGGAATGGCTCAGCAATTAAAGCACTTGCTTAGCAAATGCTAAGTGCCTCTGTTCAATTCCCCAGCACCAGGCAAGGCGGGCCAGCACTTGGGAGGCTGAAACAGGAGGATTACTGTGAGTCCAGCCCCAGTCTGGGCTCCATAGTGAGTTCAGGACCAGCCTGGTCTACAGAGCAAGACCCTGTCTCAAATAATAATAATAAAATAATAATAATAGCAATAATAATAGCACAAAGCAGGGAAGAATTCTTTTAGATATGGGATTGTTCTTGCATTGACAATACTCTACAATAAATGCTAAAATTCATTGAATAATTGTTTTGGCCCAGGGTCAATGTATTCTGCCATGTATTGTGCTAGGCATGAGGGGAACAACAGTGAAACTGAAACAAAAGTTGTTCTGTTCTCACAAATCTTACTGCCACATGAAAAACACACTCAAAACAGACAAAGTGCTCGTACTCACCTAGTGAGAAACGTAGTGATTGTACAAGAAAAGCCAAGGAGGTGGGCGAGCCACTGGGGGTGTGTGCGGGGGAGGTGGCTGTCCAGGTGGGCTGTCAGCGCCTGAAAGAAGGGCAGGACCCAAGGGTTAGAAAAATCGAAAGGATATTCTAAGTCTCCGAAATTTGGGGAATGCGGAGTTTTAACCACTCAGATCATTTTTGCTCATACAGCAATGAATGTGTGACCAGGAAGCTTTCTAAATTTCAGCCCAGTGCCTGATACGTTGGAATTCATAGGCTGGGGTTTCACTAAAAACAAACAAACAAACAAACAAACACATTGACTTGCTGGACACAGGCCCCTCCTCTTTTCTTGAGGCCAGGAGCCATTGCAATCAAGCTGCCTACACATCAGCTCCACCCTTCCTGCCTCCCAGCCTGGCTGCCTCCTCTGCTCTCCATTTCTTCCCTTAAATCTGTCTGGAATTTGCTTCTTCCCTTTCTACCGATTCCGCTTCTTCTCGTCCTTAGTTTTTCATCTGGAGGGTCCTAGAACTTGAGTCCAGGAACGCAGGGGCAAATGGAAGGGGTTTCCTCATCCTTCCGTTTAGCTGTTCACTGGGAAGGTGCGACACACAGCCCTCTGCGTCACCCCTCTGGTGACGGCAGCTGCCCCCCATTCCCTCCTTCGTCCTGCTCCTCTTTCGCTTTTTTAAGTTACTCATTCATTTATTCTTAGTACGTAGACTATTTCCAAGAGGAATGAGGAGCAGACTCTTTCAATTTTCCTCTCAATAATCTCCCTTCGTCTCTTCTTCCTACTTTCTCAATCATTTCCTTCTGGGGAGGACAATGTCAAGATAATTAAGGAACACCGGTTTCTGAGAATTTCCCTAAAATGACCTTCTATAAAATGGAACTCCTTGTATATTCAATGAGATTGCTCGAGAAAATAACTCATCTTGTGGCTCAGCTGTTCCCAGGTTCAGATTGAATTTGGCTATCCATCCAAAAGTTGGGATTTTTAATAAAAGCTTTTACAAACCACTTGGGTATTCGGAAGCTTAATACATAACAAACAATAAAAATCATACTTGGAAATGTGGGTGAGTAAAAACTTTACAAATATTCATGTTCATACATAATCTGTACTCCCTTGGACTTGGTATTGAAATTTCAGAAACACATTTTAAATTCCATTAAGTACATCATATTTACTTACGTAGCCTTTGTCAGAGCAAGGTTTGGAGAAAATTTGAATTTTTTCATGGTTTAAATATCTCACATGCTTTCATTATTTTGTGATGAGTTAGAAAGTTTGATGTGATTCTGTATCCTCTCAGGTAAGGAGGAATCATGAGATTTTTCATTTATTTTGAAATACATGGTAGAGTCATGGGAAGAAATATGACTTCGATCACTTCTGACTCTGCTCCTAGGTCTACCAGGCATGGTGAGCACGTGCCTCACCTTCCTGAGCCTTCGTTTGCTGATCTCTAGCAACAGAATAATGACAGCTTCTTGAGATTTTGTTGTGATGATTGAGTAAGAGGATGTGCACTGGGATGCCTTGCAACTTAAAAATTTGTTCAAAACTTCATCTGTTATCCATTTAACAGGCATTTAGTGAGTGCCGGATATGAGTAGGGGAAGGCTGGTGTCTAACAAATTTGTGTGTGTGAGCATAAGTCTGCGGGGTGCAGCACCGCATGAGGGTTAACCTGCTGCTGCTCGTGAGTGTCCAGAGTCCCACCTGGGTGTCGTCCCCCTCCCTTGCCCTTCATTCTTTCATTTCCGCAGCCCCTGTTTGTCAAAAACTATGTGTTAGACAGTACTCAAGGAAAAGATCAAAATCCCTGTCTCCGTTGCATGCTGTTTCTGGCAGACAAAGGGCCTGGATAATGGGAGACCAAGGGGGCCTGGGTTTTGTCTTGGGTTTTCTGAAGACATGCCTGAGGGAAGATAGCGAGAGATGAAGCCTCCGAGGGACGCGGCGGAGGAAATGCAGAGTCCCCAGCTGGGTGGGTCTTTAGCCTGGCTCCACCCCGTGGAGCCTGGTCTGGCCATCAGGGAGTGACCCCTGGTGAGAACTCTGGGTGGCAGTGAGTAGTGGCTTTAGACATGTGGCCCCCTGCCACTTCTCAGAGTCTTGTGTTCCTGGTGTGATCAGAACATCAGAGTCAAGCTTTACAAAAATATGGCTCAACTGGACATTGTACCCCTCCTGGGTGGATGGGGGTCTCACTCCAGCGGGGACTCTTACATAATCACTGGGTGCTAGGAAAGAAATCTGACAGCTTCCAGCCTACTCCTTGGTGCTAAACTCAATTTGCTAAACAACAATAACCCAAAAAATGAATAATTCTAACCCAGCAGATTCAAGATTAAGGGTTCCTGTCACACTCAGAGGTTAAGTGACTTGCTCAGGGTCACACAGATGGTAGGGGGTCAGAGGTTGGGGAAGATGCACGTTTTCTCCTTTCATGTTTCTCTCTGTAATATTGTTTTTTGGGGTTACATAGGGCTTCATGGAAAAGCACATAGCGTGTGGGAGCGGCGAGATTTTAGGGTTGTGTTAAAGTATTTAAACAGATAGCGCAAGTGCAGTTCTGTCCTCAATTTTGAGACCAAATGAGGCATTTCGTTCTATCCTAGGCAAAGCTTCTCAGTGCTCCTCCTGGGTTCAGGATATTTTAATAAAGGGGACAGAGAGGAAGTTTGTCCTATCACCTATATTTCAGGCAACATGTGATGACCGGAAATCTCAGCCACCCTGCAACCACGTCTTTCTACATAAAATGATGGAATGGAAGCGTCCGTTCGCTGACTGTGGTTTGGAACAATCAGAAAGGACAAGGACGAAATAATAGTAATAGTTCTTTCCACAGATACGGTCTTTGGCCACAATCAGAGTGATTTATAAGGCTGCGCTTCTCTTCCCGTGGCCACGGGTCTGAAGTTCAGGCAATTTTCACGAGTGTTTGTGCCCAGGCTCGGTGCTTTTTCTACGGTGCTGCCGGCCTTCCTTGGGCCAGCAGAGGCGCCCCGAGCGACCGCCTTTTCATTCCACTCCTGCCCTTGTCAGGAGAGCGGGAGAGAGTCCTCTACTCCGTCTCTGCTTAGTTCTTGTGTCTGTGTCTTGGGAGTCCCAGTGCTTCTCTTGGTAAAAACTGGCACCTTAGACTTTCACGCAAGAAATCGACCCCCTAGTGGTGCGGCAGAAGCTGGCTTCCTTGAACGCCCTGCAGCTGTCACTCAGGGTTCACCTGTCGCGGAGCAGAAGCGGTTGTCAGAACATGGTACACGAGAAAAGCCAGAAATCTATCTTTTTTGGCTAAGCTATTGTTCTCAAGCAGAGCAGAAGCACTGTACTCAGGACGAGACTGCTGTTTCGTATCTCTAAGTTAGGGGCTGCGTAAAACTAATACCAAAACACCTGCGATATACTTCATAGGAGTTTGTGACATGCAACAGATATTCTGGCAGCAAATGTGGGAAGTGGTGTTGTGCCTCCAGGGAATTTTGGGACATTTACTTCTTACTAAGTTTGCCCAAACCTATTAAGAATAAAGAGCTCTTTTTTTACTCGCCATCTATTATTTTATTCTGAAGATACCCCACCCTATTTTTAAGTACGTGGAAATGACCCGCACTAACATTTTCAAATATTGGAAAGAGGCAATTCGCCTGCAGTGCAACACAGTTACATGTTTCTCCACGTTTCACCATCTCTGTGAACAGGATTACTGCTTGGCTCCCACCAGGGCCCTGGCGGCAGCAGGGAGAGCCCAGTCCGGCTGCCCCGGGGGGAGGCTTAGCGCGCCACGTGGGGATGGCTGACCCCCTGCCCTGTTTCCATTGTCTTCTCACTTGCTCTGTGTGTTTCAGAAGCCTCCACAGCTTGGACTCTCAGACTTGAAGTCTTGGTCTTTGCCAATCACCTCCCTCCCGTTCTGCGTCTCTAAACCTAGATCGTGGTCAGCAGTGGCTTTGGGTTACAAATAAAAGAAGGCAGAGTGTAGTGATGATCGCTATTGTTCATAACACAAGCGCCGACTGTAGGGCGGCTTGGGGACATCACTTGGGATCCAGGTTCCTCCCGATTTTTCTGCTCTGCCGTCCTCAGGTGTGGACTTGGTCTCAGGAAGGTTCTTGCGGCTCACGCATATGTACAGAGAAAACCCCTAGGAAAGGAGGAATGGAGGCAGTCCCTGATTAGGCCTCCTCTGCAGGGCAGGATCGATCTCTCCTCTCGCGCCCCCGCAGGCTGCAGGGGGCAGAAGGGTATCGCGAGCCGTGATCTACCTATATCTGCACAGCTAGAATGAGATCACAGTGGTTGGCTTTGCTTAAGTGAAATGCCGTGTTCCTTTCCAAACCTTAAGAGGCAGGGCTCTGGGAACTGAGGAGAACTTGGTTCCGGATCAACTGGGACGGTGTCTGGAGGTGTGGGTGACAACCGAGGTGCAGCCCACGCTGTGCGCCAAGGCCGCATCAGAACGTGACTTAGGGCTGTTCTTCTCATGGCCTTGTGGTTTGGATCTGTTGCGTGCCCCCCCCCCCCCAAGCTTCACGTATCTATGGATGCCGTGTGCTGTCTGGAGGTGGGGGCTGGTTGGAGGGGGTGGGTGCTTAGGGCTTGACCTGGAAGAGTGCGCGATGGTTCCACCCTTCCTCCCAGAGCTGGCTTTGTCTTGCCACGCTGCAGGGATCTCTGTCTCCGGAGCTCTGGCCCCAGCTCCAGCTGCGACCCTGCTAAGTGATTCCACCATTTTCTAGCCACTCACTCATGAAAGGACTGCGATCTTCTGAAACTGTGAGCTAAAATACACCCCCCCCCCAATCTGTGCAGATTGGGTATTGAATAACAGTAACGAGAAAGTAACTAAGACCCATTGCCAGAAGATCCCCGAATACAACCAATACCACCTTCTATTCTAGCTCCCCAACTTGCTGATGATGCCTGTAATAAGGAAAATTGGGGAGCTCCTAGCTAATTATTCATCCTCTATATTGTAAAAAAAAAAAAAATCTAAAAAACAGTGAAAAGAAAAATAATCCTTTGAATCCGATCCTTTAACTTTTGAGTCAGGGTGTTATAAGCTGCGCATTTATTCTATTTTGGAGTTTCAGTGATATTTCAGGCCTTTCTCACTTAGTATCTCCAGGCAGGTAAAATAATCCACTGGGGGAAGAGAAGAGCGTGATAGGGGACTAGGCACCTGAGAGGCAAGAAGAATGTTTCCTCAGGCATGGTCTTGGGCCTCATTGACTTGATGATTACAAGACCACGGGAGCTTCTACTTAGGCTTCCCGGCAGTGGCCAAAGCCGCCTCCGTGACCACTGTCGGAATATCCCTGGCTTAATCTAAATAGCTGCCTAGTCTGAAGCTATAGTATTACAAAGATGCAAACATTGCTTGAGTTAGCTTGCTATTGAAGAAAGAGACGGTGTAATGGGCCCCTGGTAGGCTTGGAGGTGGAGATCAGTGGGAGCAGCAGGAGATTCCAGGGGATATCGGTAAGGAAGGAGCCAGAATCCGAAGGAAGTTATAACGGGAATCCCTTATTTGGTTTTGTCAAAAGCACATCTTAGGTCCTGTAAATAAGAGTCGCATTGACCAGCACGATGGATCAGAGCACAGAAAGGCTGCGGCAAATGCCTGGGTGACACTTGAGTACACACTGAGGCTGTCCTCAGAAGCAAACGGCCCAGCGACCTAAGACAAGGCGATCAGGACAATTCAGCACGTTATTAAAGGCCCACTCTGCAGTTGCCCTGTTAATAGAATCGCCCTAGAAAATGCATCTGCTGAAGTTGAATGAAAATGACTACATTATGGTGCATATTTCTGCCAGCTCACTCTGGGAGGGCACACACTGCAGCCAGGCCATCATAATATAGCCATCTTTCTGCAATTTCTTTTATCTGAAACCACACATAACTTTTGATGATGTAAATTTGTAAAACGCCATGCCTTATGCATTGCTTCTTTGGCATCTACTTTAGTTTTTAAGAATGAATGTTGTCTAATTATGCAGAGGAGCTTGGATGAGGAAATATACTAAGTGTGCATTAAATAGACAACTTGAAATAATGGCACTTGTGCTAAGAAGTGTATTTTCTGGCAAGCAACTAATTTATAATGGTCATAGATAAATGCATTAGTCTATGAAATGCTTGTCCTTATTTATTGATTTGAAGGGGTAGTATTATATTTTTTAAATATGTCTTCTTTATTGAGCCTGTTTTCCATCTTTTCCAAAGCTGTTCATATTTTATGTTTATTGACATTTGCTTTACTTAAATGTTGGAAAATGAAAGCAATTTAACAGTGAAAAAAAAAAGAAAAAAGCCCACGTTAGTATGACTCAGCCCTTGCTCTCAGGCCCAGGTAGACAGATTAGGGCAGAGCTCTGCCTGTTTCCCTTCTTCCATTTTCCCAGAAGCCCCATGTTCCTTTTAAGTGCACACGCCAGAGGTAGAGAGAATGAGATTAAATGACCAAATTTACTACATTCTTAGTGCATAAACCACTACCCTAGATCTTTCTGAGCCAATTTCATTTTTAGCTTTATTCTTGGCCTAATGCAATGTTTTAGTTCATTGCGCTTTTTGGATGTGCAGAAGCAAAGATAATGTGTTACACTACATTCATTTAATGTTCATCCGGCCTTTTTGGTGTATCTACCTTTTGGTTATTTTAAAATGTTTCATCCTTATCGCTCCAGTCATGAAATATAGATTCATTAAACACTTGTGCTGGGGTGGCTCCAGGGAGCAGCCTGATTGAGGGTGGAGCTCAGCGTTGTCATTACACGCTGCAGAGGCAGTCTCCCTGCCAGCCTCCTCCTAACACCAACTGTAAAGGTATTTACTTAAAAGAACAGTATGATTCTGACTGGACCAGAAAGTGTCCAGGATGCTGCAACTTCAGTGGACCCCTTACAGAGCTCTGACCAGGCAAGTATCCCTGAAAACTCACGTAACTTGCTCTCCCTGTAAAAGGATAACAAGTGGCTATTGTCTCATAAAGACGACAATGTAGGTATAGCCAGAGTAATCACACCTTACATGTGTGTGTGACCGTAGGTGTTTACAAAGACTTTGCATGTGCCATCAGAATAGCTGCATTTGCAGTCGAGTGATGGGGAGAGACGTAACTCTGAGAATAAACCAATATTCTGAAGTCAGCTTGTGCCAACCAGGTCCTTACCCAGATCTGGGCTGCTCACCTGTATGACATCTGGGGTCTGCACCAGGAGGAAGCTCTCTCTAACCTCAGTGGTAACAGAGCGAGTCCCTCATCATTGCCAAAGGCAGTGGTCAGAAAATATGTCTGACCTGTTCTCTCACCAATGTGGTAGGAAGAGACCGAGAGCCACTCATCTGGGGCGTTCATTTCATGCAACTCATTGCACCACGCAGGGTAAGACATTTACTGTCCAGAGAAGTCCAGCAGTTCACATGCAGTAGAAACAAATGTGTCCAGCTATAAATGACAACCATGCACCCTATTTATCAGATATTAAATTAGCAATGCTATAAATCAAGGGTTCTGATTGGCTTAAAGGGTATTGAGGCCCCACCTTCCTGCTCATCGTGGTGGGGTGATGTGTGCTTTGGGGAATGAATACTGGGCTCCCCTACTTCTGTTGAAATCAGGTCTTCCAGAGAAGCTGCTTTCTGGGATGTACTGGGCTCTCTACCGCACACACATTTTATACAATGAGCACAGAAAAGAGACAGGTTCTGTACCGACAAGAAGTTTCAATCCAAGTCTGAATGCATCAGAGAAGATTGGAGCCATCAGGGCTACTTTGTGTCAAAGCTGTTTCTGCTTGACTGAATCCGAAAATAAACACCTTTGCTCTCTGTCATTACTGTTTCATTAACACCTTGGCCAAGTTCTTTGGCCAAAGAGACAGGATTTCAGTGTGATGCTAAATTATTCCAGGTCAGTGTGTAACAGCCCTTGATAATTTTGCATCTACTATCCCTCTCTCCCAGCTCCTGACGCACACACACACACACACACACACACACACACACGCACGCACGCACACCATGAACAAGCACCTACAAATTAAAGCTTGTGCACAAGGAAAAAAAAAGAAAGAAAGAAAAGAAGGGAGGAAGCAGGAAAGCTATTTAGGGCACGGTTCCCATTGGGTTTCTCTGCAAAGCAGTTTAACTGTAGTTAGTAAGTGCTCAGTGTAATCTAATAAAAGGCATTTTGCAATATTAAGCAAAAAACATCTGGTACCCAGAATTCCCTGATCATTTTTAACTAGATGCAATATCTCTCTCTTTCTCTTTCTCTTACAGACATGTGAAAAATAGCCTAATAAGGATCCTTGTGGTAAAATCAGATGGAAAACGGGGAGGCAGAGCCGTAGTCTCCGGCAGCTCATTCGAGGCAGCTCCTCGGAGTTGCACAATAGTAATCAGTGCTGGCCCGGTGCCGCTGGATTATTTTGTATATTCATGAAGCTCCGCATCAGCCGTCAGGAGAATGTGCAGTAATCCTTGGATGAAATAAGGCCAATCAGTGGAATAATGAGGAAGGTAATATCTCCCAAGAGGCTTGGAGTGGGTTTTCATCAGACCAGGCTGTAACTCTCCAACTATTTGCTTTACAAATGCAGCCTTTGATCTTTGATTTGGGGCGCTGAGGGGGAGAGCCCGACCTGCTGGTGTATTGTCCAGCCTGCAGGGTGCAAGCTGGTGTTCGGGAGGCCAGGGGTGGGGGGGCGGTGGCTTCTAAGGATCGGTTGGTCCCGTTGAATAAAACCGCAAGGTCTCTCCACTCTCTGTGCCCGCATAGCTATTCCCTTAGCAGGTCGCTTGCCAGGGGACTTTCTCCTTCAGCCTTCCTTATATTTATGCCCGTGGGCCGTCAGCCTTCTGACATCGGGAGGTTCTGGGCCCTTATAAATACCCGTTTGGTTTTTGCCAGAACATAGGGGAGACTTTCTAAGGACCCCGAAGCACCTGGTCTGAGCTGGGAGATCTCCGTCATGTCAATTCCCCCTGGTTTCCCCTTCACCCTGGCGAAAAGCACAGCGGAAAGGTGCAGCTGGAATAAACATTCACAGCAGTCACATTGTCTTCTCACAAAATAAACCAAATGCCATCGACAAGAAAGGTGAACGGCACACACCACCTATGCGCTGCACCGTCCGTCCCCGGGTCTCCAGGGGGCCTTGGGAAAGTCTGGCAGAGAGACGTCTTGCTGGCTAGGGCCCATCACACAGTGCCAGGGAGGAGGACGCGGGTCACCTGCCCCATCGCTCTGTTTGCCCTCTCCCTCCCAACCCCGACTCCCTCCCCACCTCACGCTCCTCTGCCCCTCTGTCTGAACTCCCTTGCGACCATCATACTCTCATCCTGCACAGAGGCACCTCAAGCCTTCTCCTACCGCACCAATTTCATTTCCTTTTTCTCACTCTGTCTTTATACAGCAATCAAAATAATAGTGTTTTGAATTAGTAGAAGACACAAGTAAGTTGAATGTCAAAAACTAATGCACAGCTGAATGGTACCTTGATGGGAAAGAAAAAGATGTCCCTTATTCACCTGCCTTAGACAAATGGCAGAAGAAAAAATAAATGCACTTATTGAAGCAGCAAAGCAGAAGTTCCATGCGGATATCTCACCAAAAGTCCCTGGTCGCTCACTCAGTCCTGTCACGGGACGTCAGGCTTCTCCGGGTGTGAAGAGGCGCATTCACATTGTTCCGTATAATTCTTAACGAGGGAGGTTTTGTTCAAAGTTTATTAATGATTATTAAGCCCGAAGAATGTCTGTTTAAGCAAGCTAGTGGCACACCTGGATTATTAGTGAAATAAATATGATTTTTAAAAATAAATGTACATTGTAAATTTTCTCACAGTGCATTATGAGACTATTTTATTAATAAGAGTCACTGTTCAAAAGAAAGATAATGTATGGGCTCTTACTAATATTAAAAAAACTAATAAATTGAAGAAAATTTGAGTATATTAAAAGCACTTCTTTGAAAATTAAGTATAATGAGGTGTACAATAAACAAGGTCAAACAAGTTAATTTGAAACGATGAAATGAGGTGAAAAGGAATTAAAGGAGATTGCTGGAACAGATTTATTCACTGACTGTATGATGATGTCATTAACAAATGCTTGTGCTGCATTATGGGCAATTGACATTACCAGCAGCATAAAATGGTCTTTCAACAGAAGAGATTTCCTATTACTCTCTTCAATGGATTTATTAATTGTATTTCTGAGCACCTTGGAACAAGTCAGGAGGATTTCCACGAGGGACTGGGAGCCGCGCTGCCTTTGAAGAGGCAACGTGGGCCCCCGCTTCTGATTCTGCTGGATTGGGAGGGAAAGGATGCTATTTTAGAAAATGTGAAAAGGGCTAAATTTGACATTTGATTCACCCTATTCTGGGATTTTAAACTGTGATGTAAATTAGTTTGAAACTGTTCGTTCTTCCATTTTCTCTTTTCAAAATGTAATACAGTTAAATGACAGAGATTAATTACTAAAGTAATTACTGTGGGAAAGCAAAGGGACAGTTGTATGAGACAGTCTTTCTTGTGATGACCAAGCCGTTCTTGACAATTACGCTTAATTCCAGCAATGATTACTCTGTGCGGCAAAATGCACCCGCGCAAGGACACGCAGCGTGAGTGCGTCCTCGCTGGTGGGGACTATGAGAACGAGGTAATTATCTCTGTCTGAGCAGCAGCCTCCGTTCCCAGAGGAGCACAGGAGCGTCTTCTCACGGGCGCCTTTAACCCCCCGCCGTTGGTCACCTGCCCTTGCCCCTGCTTCGTTTACCAGCCTGGACCAACACCAAGCCGAATCACGGCTGGGATGGAGCGCACGAGTGTGACACGAGATCTCGTCCCATGCTCTTCACGTATGCTCGTTGTGTGTGACTGCGCAAGGATCCCAGCGAAGTGGGCACCGCCGGGGACCCTTGGTCTCTGCGGCCCGGAGGCGGAATGTACACAGAAGAGGGTCGCAAGAGGCTCATAATAGGACGGTGGGATTCTAAACACTCGGAATTGAGGCTGGGCCACCACTGAAAATGCGAGTGGGTGATCCCGATGATTGACTAGGATAACTGGCGGGCGATCTCACAGCCCTTTCCCGCCTTTGACCTCACCCGCGTCGTGGCCGCTTCCCAGCACAGGATTACCACGTGCTCTTCACGTCAGCCTCGGTGTGCCTCTTGTAGATGGTCGACATAGACCCTGCAGGCCTGTCTCGGCCACTGCGTGAGAAACAGCCCAGATGCATGTCAGTCCTGATGGGGTTCCCGCCTGGACGGGCGGACGCTGGCGCTGCAGAACCCCCAGCCTGAGAGCGGGCAGCAACGAAGGGAGACAGGACAGAGGGTAGCCCCTTAAACCCGCGGTTTAACGCGCCTGTCAACAGGAGCAAACCAGGGGAGCACTGCGGCTGGGCTTGGCTGGCACCTGTCAGTCCCCGTCCAGCCACGGGAGTCCATCCCCGGGACTGGGCTTTCTTTAAAGGCGCAGCGGGGAGTCCCCAATGCGGTCAGAGGGAGGAACGGAAAACACTGGATCACAAGGATGGCACGATGAGGGAAACGGCGGCAAATGGAAAAACGTGAGAGGTGTGGAGTAACGCAGAGGGAGGTAGAGAAAACGGGGGGATTAGGAGAAGGGAGAGGGAGCCAGAGGCGGGCTTCAGGGTCGGCTGCTTCCTTCCAGGTGTCGTCGCAGGCATGATTTCATCCGTGAACCATAATCAACTTCCTTAATGAAATACGTAATTAACATATTATAATTGTGGTAAAGATGATTTTGACAGAAATCATTTTCCATATCTAATACTGTGCTAATTTAATCTGTCCCTTACTCCCCGACGTGACCTTTAGTGATTAAGTTTCATGGCAGAGTTGTTTTCTTCCTTTTTTTTTCTTGACGGATTGATTTATCCAGCGTGGCTGAGACCCTCTGTTGGCATGGCTGTCATTTTCTCTCCCTTTAACAATCTTCCCCAGACATGCGTGTCCACACACACACGCACACACACATGCACACACAGGCACACACAGGCACCTAGATAAACACACACCCTGAAGAAAAAAGTGTGCTCAAAGCAAAAGAAGACAGAGCTGCCTTCCCAAGAGGCCGACTGCCCGCAGGTGCCGGCAGAGGAACCGCCCCAAGAGGCCCGCAGGTGCCGGCAGAGGAACCGCCAGGCCCCGGTGAAAGTCATCCCTTCTCCTAGGCATCTGGGCTCTGGCTCTCTGACTTTGAGCCATGTGGGTGTGGCAAACACGATTACTATGATTAAAATAAATCAAATCATTGAATTATTTGGTTATCTAGATTATGAATCTAAGATAGGTATATAAATGACACAATGATCTTTAACTAGACTTTTAATATTATACCACTCTTACAGAGTCTTGCACCTTATCAATGTGTGATTATGTTATCTCAAAACACTCTTGCTGAATCATTTTATAATGGTCCAGCCTACATGTGTATAATTAGACAGCAGTGGCTGGCCTTTCTTTTTCTTTTATTTTTGACTGCACGAAATCAATTTCCTAAAGGGATCCAAAGTGTTTAATGATGATTTGAAACATGGAAAGCCAGGAACAACGGTGTTTAGGCCCGTGTTAATCAGATGTTTGTACGTCAGCTCACGGTAGCAGAGATGTAGTACTTTGTTACCAAAAGCGTGGATGCAAGACCTCCAGGAAGAATATTTAACACGTAGAGTGTACTCTGGTCTGTTCTCTCCTAGTCTGGTCTGGCCTGGTAGGTCCTGCCTTGTCCTGTCCCACCCTGTCCTGTCCCAGTGGCACAACCATCCCATCCCCTCCTATCTTATTAAAAATACTGTTTGAGAGCACTGTAAGTGGGTTCCACGCCCTTCTGAGTTATCAGAATCTTTAACAAAAAGTCACTAGCCGAAGCAATCAAGTTCCACCAGCACCTTGTTTGGTTTCTGCTTACAATTTATCTCAAGTCAATTCCTCCAGCAATGGCTAAAGACTGGGCATTAGTGGTTTTAGTGCATTTAGGAAGTTACATAATACTTGAGAGGGGAAGATGAGGAGCTTTGAATTTTGGTTTAGTCATGTTGATACTATATATACTAAAGTTTTCAGGTCATTGACATAATTTCCTATGATAATTTTCTCATGTGTCTCATGTATGAAATGGGTCCAAGGTCATAAACTTTGGGTGGATCATATTTTTGAAACATAAAAGCATTATGAAAAAATTAGATATATTCAATATTGAAAAGCATTTGGAAATACTAAAAACTAATAATAGCTGCCAAATTTATTTGCTCTACATAATTTGGGGTAATGTGAAAAAGAAAATAAATTATATAGTTATAGTAAGAGCTAATTGTATTAGTTATTTTTGAAAGAATTATAGCATCTAGTAATAGAACTGCAAAATGGATTGGTCTACACACACTGAATACAAGCAGGATTTGGCTATTTTTAGCTCTTAAATGTTTAATATATATTATAAGTATAGATCGTATATAATGGCAAAATACATATCTTTTATTTCTCGAAATGTTATATCTTGAAATATATTATAAAGTATGAAAAATTGCAATTGGAAGTCAGTTTCTAACTCACTTTTAGATACATTTGCATATTCGGCGGTTCTGAGATCTAGAACTCTGACTTTCATGCAAAGAGAAGGTGGAAGGGGGTGGGAAAGTCTGTGAAGCGGCCATTGTGAAGGAGAGGCCACATGACCCTGCTAACCTCCCTCCAGGCAGTCTCTTCCCCTTTGGTGCCTGGGAAATGTTACCTGAGAAGGGCTTTAAAGACTTCCCTGACCCCCCACCATTCTGGCAAAACATCTCAGGCTTTTAGCATTTATGAGCACACACCATGTTCCACTTTCATATTTATTTTTTAAAGAAGTCAGGTTTGGATTCAAACAGCCTGGAGGTGGAAGAAATCTTTTTCTCCTGACCATCTCTGCCTTTCTAATGCTTAGTCCATTTACATCTAATAAAATTTTGATACTGTTAAATGTGCATTAGTCATTTTTAAAAAGTTTCTGCATCTTGTGTCTTTTTTTCCTTTATAAGTTGTTACTACAATTTTTTGTGTTAAATATTGTTTTGTATTGCCAACTCTATTCTTCTGTTGACTTTTAAACATTTTTAAAATTTATTTGTTGTCTTTTAGTGGTTACTTTGGAAATTTCATTATCCCTCTTAACATAATTTCTTAAGGTTGACTTCATTCTGATAAAATATAGGAACTTTCTTATAATACAATTTCATTTCCTCGCTCTTTCTGTTATCTTTTTACATATTATGTCTGTAGATTATAAACTCAGTGGCACAGTGTTATGGATATTGCTTTATACAATTTTGAACATTTAAAAAGAATTTTTAAAAGAAAAATATGTTGACACTGTCTTTTCTATTTATCCTCATACTTACCGTTTTTGGTGACCTTTATTTCCAACTACAAATTTTGGTCACCACCTTGTGTCAATTCCTTTTATCTCAAAAGACTCCTTCAGAATTTCTGAAAGGGCAAGTGTGGTAAAAATAAATTCTCTTGGGTTTGGCCAACAACACATGAAAAGGGGTTTTGCATCATCGGCCATCAGAGAAATGCAAATAAAAACAACATTGAGGTTTCACCTCACTCTAGTGAGAATGGCCGACATCAAGAACCCAAAAAACAACAATTGTTGGTGAGGGTGCGGGGGGGTGGGGGGGGGGGGAAGGAACTCTGCTCCACAGCTGGTGGGAATGCGAGCTGGTACAGCCATTATGGAAAGCAGCCTGGAGGTTCCATAGAAAGTTGAGAGTGGAAATTCCACTGGATCCAGCTACTGCCCTACTGGGCATATTCTCAAAATAAATAAAGTCAACATACCAAAAAGGCACATGCATATTCATGTTTATAGCAGCACAATTCATAATAGCCAAATCCTGGAAGCAACCTACCTGCCGTCCATCCAGGAATGGTTAGAGAAGATGGGGTACCTCTACACAATGGAATACTATGCAGCCACAAAGAAAGACAGGTATGAAGCATCTGAGTGGAAATGGAGCCACCCAGGGTCAATGATGCTCAGTGAAATGGCCCAAGCACAAAAGACTGACTATAGATGGGTGTTCCTCTTATGAAATGCCCAAAAATAATAACATAAAAAGGCGCGGACATGGAAGGCAGGGTAGAAAGAGAGGCAAAGGTCAGACAGGAAAGGGGTGAACCTCTGAAAAAGGGGTGGACACAGACACTCACTGATTCCCCAAGCCCAGTGGTTCTAATGTGTTACAGAATTTGGAATTCATACACTTACAAAAAATGTTAAATTAAAAAAAAGGAATGTTCACCCTGAAAATACCCAAAATGTTCTTGTTCTAAGTACAATCAGAAATGGGAGTTGATTCTCCTTTCTTTTATTTTCTTAGGCATTATAATATTTGTACAACAATTAACATAAACTAATAGATAGATAGATAGATATTTTCCTTTATTTTTCTGGTGGAACATGACATAGAATCCATATTTAAGATTTTTTTTGTCTTTTAGTATTTTTGAATACGATATATGCTTTTGGCTTTCATCACTTATGTCCATACATTAGCTGTTCATTATATTGTTTTTGTGTATGTGATAAGTCTTGTGGAGGTTTTTGGGGGCTCCTTTCAATATTGTTTTATTGTTGTCTTTGGCTATGATGTGCCTAGACACAATATTTTTGTGTTTTACTTGAGATTTGTGGTGGTTCTTAAATTTGTAGATTTATATTTTCCTAAATTTGGTGAGCTTTCTACCATTTTTTCAAATGCATATGTATGTTTCTGCTGGTTTCTCTCATTTTGGAATTCTTATTATATAAATCAGTAACACACAAAATAACAATGTTTCAGTCGACGAGGGGCTAGGGGCACAGTGCAGTCTCACAGGTTTAGATCACCTGGCAGTGCTGTGGCCAACTTAGCTTGCACGAATCCACAATTTTGTATGGAGCCTAACGTCACCTTCCTCAGACAGGATCCCTGCAATTAAGTGCGTATGACTGATTGATACATTGTTACTATTTCTACTGAGTTTTTATTTTAGTCTTTTTTTTTAAAAAGCTTGGCTTCTGTGAAATCACAGCTGCTTACAGGTAGTTTTTTGATTGACTAATGGCTTCAACAGTGGTTGTAGTCAGATGCTTTGCATCTGCATGGTGTCCACACCAGGGGATTGAGCTACGCGTGGGTTAGGGAGAAACTCAGAAGTGTCACATCTCCTGGGTGTCTCTGTTTTTACTTTCTTCTCAAGTCTCCCGTGCACAGAGGCATAGTTGGCAGTCAGCCAGGGATGTGCCGGGCTGACCTCTGTTCTCCCACGGCCCTCTCATTTCCAGAGTCTCCCTACTGGACTCAGACTGATCCGCCTTGCAGTTCCGAACTGGAACTGGAACCCCCTTCCTTTCCTCCCGAGTTTCTTAGATTTATTAGTGATGTCACCTGATGTTCGCAATCTTCGTTCAAGAGTGACTGACTTTCTCTTCCCTTGGAGGCAAGGCTGCTGGCAAAGAGCTCCTCTGGCAAAGCTAACAGGCCATGGTGGAATGGTCAGGGGTGAGGGGAAGGGACTAGTCCCAGGCAAAGAGGCTGATATTTCTACAACTGTTCTTAAAATCCAGTTTTAGTAGTTTTCCGTGATTAAATATTTTTCTTTTTGTCATTTGAATTTGGTCAGTCTCCAAAGCCCTGCAATAGTAGTTTCATACGTGCTCATATTCACTAATGTGGGAAATGGCTTATCAGCCTCTCTGCCCGGCCACAGCTAGAGTTCCCTCTACTAAACTGGAGTTAAAGATTTTTATTATACAAAAGAAGAGGAAGTGATTGAAAGTCATTTAACCAGTTCTCTATTTACTTCTGTGAGTCCCTCTGCCAGGCCACATGTCTGCACAACAGCTTAATTATTTGTTTTGCGTCAAACATCGGGCTCTCTTGATAACTTTCCAGCCTCCGAGGAGCTCAAAAGATTGAAACTGCCTTTCACTCAGCCCCACCCATTATACAAGGACATAGAATAGCCCAATTATTTTTTTCTTCCTTAGATGTATAGAGAAATTGTAAATTACATCATCTTAAGAAACTCCATCATCACTATCTTAAAGGGTTTTTTTCTTCTTTCATTTTTTAAAAAATTAGTTGACACACAAGAAGCTTTAAGAGGTGATTTATGGAATATAACCTCGTGACGCTAATTCTGATGGTGATCTGGCAGGGGAGAGCGCAGTGAGGACAGCGAAGAGTTATATTCCAAAACAAGATAAAGTGCTATAGGAAGGAATCATCCATACATCACAGAATTTTATTTATTGACAAATTAATTCTCAATAAGTGTAATTCATCTGCTTAACATTAAAAGCAACAAAACTTTTATAGCTTTCCACATTGGGCTTTTCATATAAGCAAATTGACAAATGAGAAAATGAATGTCTTGTTAGACTATATGTCTTGATTTGTATTCAGATATATGGTAAATATAACTATAGATAACACACCAGAAAGACAAGTACTCAGAGAAATTGGGAGCTGGCGTTGCATGATCTTCATTTTTCTTCTCTCCCTGGCACATCAGCATGAGATAAGAATAATTGAACTTTTATAAATTTGTGAAACAAACAGTTTTAGTCTGAGCAAAAGGAAAAGGCAATGGCTGACAGATTCTTGATTTACGCAATCCATTTGTTTTGTTTGACTGTTCATCCTAGTGTATGTTCATGAACATCTTACTTTCATAAATGTAGATAGACTTTTGCTATATTTCATAATATATTGTCTATAACATTTCTGTTTGTAATTACCCTTTACAGAAGGTAATTTCAATTACTCTAATCCTCTCCTATGCACATTCTTACACAAATGTGCTATCTTTTCACCAAAAGACTCCAAGAACCACAATTTAGATTTTTGGCTAGTGAGCACTAGAAAAAAAAAAATTCCTTCTCTTAACATTTTTTCTTGAAATTCTAAGAGGAGCGCATGTCACACAGCAGCTACCTGTGACTGACCTGAGAACCTCACAGTGAATTTAGGATTGCTTCTGTACTGCACAGAAGACTTAGTCAGTGGCTGTCTTAGACAGGACAGTGGAGAGGTTCTGAGGAAGACCTGTTCTTTCAAAGAGCTGATAAGCAGGGAGGCAGTAGGATCTAGGAGGAATGGGCAAAGATATGCCAGGTCTGACCTCTACCTACCTTCTAACACGTCACATCAGCCCTCCAAGGACAGTCAAGGTTTGCTCCAGTGTCTATAGGATAGATACCATTCTTTCTACCGTGCCATCTCTGCCTCTCTCGTGCAAACATCATACGAAGAAAGAAAAAGGTGATGACTTTGTAAGGCCCCTTATACTCGATGGAACTCTGTCGACTTTTTTCAACACGAAGACTGACCTTCCTGCATTTTCACTTGCCAGCCCCTAAAAGGAGCTTTGTATGAGATCCTCCCCACGTGGAAAGATACACTTCAGGTAGCTTCAGCCATAGGAGGCTTTATCTTAACCTTCGCATCAAGACAGGCTCAACCCTGTGTCCCTGGGCTTTAGGACCTCAGCGACTCAACCCGTATTGCTTAATTTACTAGAGGGAAGAGAAGAATGACTGACAGCAGGTAAACTCAGCACTGATTTATCAGAAAGATCATCTACAGAATTAAGGAACAATTCAAAAGATGAAAATATATATAGAGAAACATGTTAATGCTCTCTCGAGAAAAAATGCATGGCCTCACATTCCCGAGATGTAGTCCGTATCAAAAAAACAATGTTTATGAGCCATCCTATGTGACTTAATGGTAAGAGCTTGAAGTTTCTCTCTTTGTTAAATAGCTAATAGATGAGGCAAGGGGGATTTATCACTTTTTAATTAAACTCACGTCAACCCTTGAAGTTTATTTCAGTATAAATCTGTTGATTGAAGTCTTTTTAAAGAAACTGCCCCTCGTTGAAGCTTAAGTATTCATAGGAATTTTCACAGTAAGTGTGGCCTGTTCCTTGCGCTAAGCTGCCACATTTCAACCAAGACTGGCTGCCCAGTTCAGTGCTTCCTGTGCACCTCGCATATTTATGGAAATGAACTTAAGATCAATTTTTGTTGTGTTAAGATCCAGAGCAGTGCACTGCCGAAAGGGGAAAAGAAAAATGATAACACAAATCTTTGGAGACATCATCTGACCCCAAAACCAAAACACACTGCAGTCATAGCCTAATTCTCATCCACAAATTTGAACATAAAGACCACTGAATACTGCGGATAGTATCATTGATTATATGGAAAGCAAGTTACAAATGCAGGTGGTGGTCCTTATTACGAGGGTCCAATAGTTTCCTTTTATAACAATTAAAATGTTATTAAGGCTCAAAAATAAATGTTGATGTGGTTCTGGTGAGTCAGGGTATTGAGAGCAAAGAGGAAAGCTTTAGCCACGGAGACACCTAATTTCAAGTTGGGGAAGTGATTAAGAAGTGTGAAACCAGATCCCTGTGAAGCCCACCCACATCCCAAACAGCTCCCACTTGTTTCTCAACGGCCACTTGCCATTTAAAAGGCTGATTCAGCTACTGTGAATGTCCAAAAAACAAGTCTTAACGAGATCCGAGTGGGGACAACAGTCTTCGCAGCGGAGACAGCTGGAAGGACAGGAGCGGGCGGGGCTGAGCGTGGGGACTGGAGAAGGCTCAGCACGCAGCTCTTGGTAACCCAAGCCAAGAAGGCGATGCGCAGGGTCTCCGCTGCCGCTGCCGCTAGCTCTGTCCGCGGAAGGGCCTTCTCTCGGCCTGGAAAGGCTGTGTTCTCCCTGGGATCGCTTCTCCCGGCTCCTCCCTGCTTGGCGAACTTGGGCGTTTTTTGCGCCTGTTTCCACTGGGGCAAGTGTGGGAACCTCCCCGATCCAGCTCGGTGCTTTCTCCCCAGGCTGAATTTCTCTGCTGTCCTCGTCCTCTCCTCTTGTGCTGAGGCGAGTATCTCAGTGCTCAGAGCAGGCCTGGGGCACAGGCGAGGGGACTGCCGCGGACAACCCGACTGCTGCCCGGGGGGGGGCCCAGCAGCTGAGGTCCTGCGGGATTCGCCCAGCCCCAGTTTCTTCCGCTGGCCTGCGACCTCGTCTGAAGTGGTCTTCTGTGGAGTCTTGTCACGGTGACGGTGCCCCAGGGAGGACACTTACACAGAGGACGCTTCTTTCTCCTGCCTCCCACTTTCCACATCCAGCTGAGAAGCAATTTCTCCGGTTGTCTCCGCCAAGCCCGGGAGAGCCCTCACTCCACTCGCGCCTGACGCGGCCACGGGCTACCACCGCGCCTGTGCCCGTGTCTAGCCCTCTCAGGCCCGGAACCCGCCTCCACCTGCTGTGCGGGCTTCTCTGGAGTGCACGTGAGTCACTATGAGGGCTGCTTGCTCCTGGCATCCCGAACGGGACACTTAGAGACCGCTTGTTATCAAATGCGCTCCCATCCGTCAGGGATCAGGAAGGCGTTTTCTTCTACAAGGTACTGTTGAATATTTGCATTGCTCCTAAAGGGAGTAGGCACAGCTGTGGAAGGCAGCCATAGGGTCACTCAATACAATGTTCTTGAGCCAAAAGAGAGTTGTACAGGTGGTCTTGTGTACGCGACGATAGTGAGGGTGCAGGGGCAGCTTCCTCGGAGCGAAGAAGTGAGCTGAGGGCTCAAGGGAAACACTTGAGACTGGGAGCCGCGCGACAGCTGGTAACTTCCAAAAAGGTTACTAGAGGGCAAGGGTGAAGTTAGTGGGCTGGGGAGGGTTAGGCGGTACACACAACAGGTCTAAATTGCGCATCCGAGATGTGGGAAGTGAAGGAGAGGGTGAGTGAGCAGCTCACGAGCAAACCAAGGTTAAGAGGGGCTCAAGGCTTTGGAAATTGTTATTATTCTGAAATACAGGAAATTTAACCCACTGTTACTCTACCATTGAGTTACCTCTCACGCCCGTTTGGGCTTTTTATTTTGCATAGGCTAGCCTCAAATGTACCATCCTTCTGCTTCTTGTCTCACTAGCTGGGGTTGTAGGTGTACAGCCTGCTCAGCATTATTTTTACTAGCAACTACGCATAAAGAATTGTAAGCGCGTAGGTTCGTGGTCAAGGGTATAATAACATTCTCTCCCATGATCTTTCCCTCACGTTTTGTTTAATTCCTAAGAGGCCCTGGGTTCTGAGCTCAGGACATCTCAAGAATAACATATTATGACCTCATCCGGTCATGAAACACTAACTAGTATTTTGAGGGGAAAAAAAGCATAATTAAAAATGTCACTATTATTGAACCATGCCTTCTTTACTCAGGAGCAGGTGGAAACTGGGACCTGGGGGCAAATGAATACCTTCCTTGTTGTTGTACTATGAAAGAGGATTTTATTTTTAACATATTATTATGACTGAAGGCATTTCATTAAAATTGATCAGCCAGCTTTAATACAGGGTTGACTGCTGTGAATTGGTGAATTTACCTTAAAGAAAAACCAATTTGTGTCAAAAAAAATCTACCAGCAAATCATTCAAGCAACTCTTAGATCATGAATTCTGAGTATACGAGTTACTCAGAGGGATGATATTCAAGATTTAAGTCCTGTGATTCTTCTAAGACTTAGAGGCTTTTCTGTAGGAATGGGGACAGAGAGGTGTAGGGACCCCAACTCATTGAAAGATAACACCGTGCCCATCTGCCCACAGCATTTCCCAAGGATGCCACCTCCCAAGGCATGGAAAGCCAGTCACCGTGAAAAGTCTATACCAAAGAACTGTGTTTGAAGCAAAAATACCACTGAATACAAAGTGACAGCAGCTCCCCCTTGTCTCTGATGAGAAATATATTCCCATGGCTATGACTAATAACATTGTAAATGTAGCACATTTAAAGTAAATTTGAAGAACAATGACGTTTTTCGTCTGCATTTTGGCTTTCATCTTCAGTTTTGTTTTTCAGTTTCAATCCGTTTTTCCCTCCGAGGGCTCGTGGTATAAAGAGTGTGACAAAATGGGACATGTATATATTTTCTACAATATCAACATGAGTTTTGAATTTCAAAAGATACTTTTAATATATTAATTTATCATAAACTCTTATGTTTCTCAGATGCATGCTCCCGAGGCATGCGTGAATGCATAACTAGCTCATTACAAACAACCACAGCCTTCATCTTTCTGTACACTAATGACAGAATGTTTAGTTCATGATCACGTTCATACCACTCTAAGTAGTTTTGCTTATAGTTTTGAATTTCTCGATATTTTAACTTGTATTTATTGTTCCTCTTGTATTTATTAAGAACACTGCAAACCATGGAGATTTCTGATTATCAAAAAAAAGAGAGAAGATGAAGAATCTCTTCCCATGAATGCAGCAAAAACTCTGGAGTAAAAAATAAAACCTCTGATTTTGAAAAGTGCTAACAGATATGCCCCCAAGGGTGGACATTGCTCCTCCTCAGCCACATGCTGGTGGTCAGTGAGCAGGCGGGAAGACCCTGAAGCCACTGTGAGCCATTTTCATGAGGGGAACCTCTGCGTCATTTATTCTAAGGGTATGCAACTGTTCTGATATATAACATATGTAAAAGCAAATTCATATCTATCATATAACATATAGCTAAGTAATGTATTTAACATGTGTATCATGTAATTATATATTTATACACATGTATTCAAAAGCATTGCAGAAATCTTACAAAAATTTAAGCAGCTAAAAATGAAACTCTTGAGCATGTAAGACCTCAAGGCAATGATCCCTTTCTGACTTAGCATTCATATTAAGTATATAGACAGTGGTTGGCCTGACCGGATCCCCGCAGTATTATGCATTAACTACTTGAACTTTTTTTTTCATGGAACTCCAAATGGAATCCAGTGTCTTAACACTGTGCCATATCCCCCACCCAATTTTTGACTTTGAGAGAGGGTCTTATGAAGTCACTAAGTTGCCCAGGCTAGTTTGAACTTGGCAATCCTCCTGCCTCAGCCTCCCAGAGTGCTGGAATTACAGGCAGGCCTAGACTGTTGAGTCTGCCTCAGAAGGGTTTTGTCTTTGCTTGTTAAATCAATATACAGTCAATAGGTCACCTGAACTAAGTCCTTGGTTGTCCCTTCCACACTTCCCCCTCCTTGCCTTGTGTGTGAGTCCTCAGGACTGTGGGGTAGCGGAGCTCCTCCGAGGTCTCTGAATCAGCACACTCCACAAAAGCCCCAGGGGAACGTCCTGCTTTCTGTGTGCCAGCTGTGGAGCTGGCATCACACTTCGGTTCTCCATCTAGCAACGGGCCATTTGTTTCTGGCTAGTGAAATTTCTTTCTAATGAACAAGTTAAGAAGATTTGAATTACCATACTCTCGAGTTAGCTGCTTTGCTGTCCAGGATCTTAGGACCTTACTGCCTGTGACTCTAGGCTGCTCTGCCATCCTGGGTGAGGCTGGACTCAGCTGACACACTGATCATCACAGCTCAAGAGCCAAAAGATGCTGGCTCTTCTTGTACCTTGCTACATCACTGTGCCCACCAGTAGGAACCCTCTTCTCATCTCAAGCGATAAGATCACTCCATTGTTAAGAGAATCTGTGCTAGGAATTTGGTCTATTTGGTTAGGCCAAAGGTATCCCAATTGGTACATTATTTGTTTAAGGTTGCCATAGGCAAGAAAATAAACATCAATACCAAATTAGGATAAGTGCGACCTAACATTTAATTAGACTTACACAGAGGGAAAATGCTCACTGCTTTGATTGATGATGTTGGCTCGGGAAAGTAGCATCTGAAAACAGACTTAAAATTCACAATGAATTTGGTTGGAAACGAGACAAAAGTCATGATGGAAATCTAGAGTCCAACACACACGTCACCATCTACTGAGACCTAGCCTGAGGCTATGGGGCCACAGGCACAGGGAATAGCTCAGGCCTACCAGGTGCCTAGTGCTGTTTTCAGTGCTGCAAACCCAGGGGAGATGAAAGGAAGCAAAGCAGAAGCCTGTGGTCCCACGGCAAGTCAAGGCTGTGAGTGGGACCGGTAGGCTGAGACAGGAGGACTTTAAGTTCACATCCAACTTGGGCTACTTAGTGCCTCAAAATAAAAAATTAAAAAGGGCTGAGGATGTAGTGTAGTAGCCCACTGCAGAAACCAAAGATTCAATCCCACTCCCCCTCTCCCCACAAAAATGAGTGGACTCCACAGCTAACCATACAGACATAAGACCTAAGTCGACCTCCGTAGGCGCACTGAGAGACTCATCTTCACACGAAGTCGTGTGCTCTAGAGCACAAGATTTAAGTAGCTCTTTCGGAGGCTGCTTTTATAGAATATATCCAAACTACATTCAGAATGATGGAGGTATTAAAATTATTCATTATAAGATAGTAAGTTGGAAAGTACAAAGAATTAAAGTTACTTAAACTGAAAGAAATACATTCTGTTTTCAAAAATTTAAAGTTTCAGTTCCAGAAAAATGCTGGTCAACAATTTTTCATAATGAGTAGTTTTCTAAAACTTTTTTCAATAGGCCAGATACACATTCTTTCTACAATCTTTTTTCCGTCAGTTTTTGACAGCAGTATTATTTATCCCATCTGTATCCTCCTCGCGATGTTGTCTTTAATGTTAATATACATACATGCACATTGGTTAAACAAAAAAAGCCCTTCTTTACAGGCTGAATTAAAGCAAAAATTTACTATGAAGAATTAAACTGAAGCTAAGTAAATTTTTATGTACTACGAAACTACTATGTGTACAATAAAGAAAAATAAAGAAACAGCTAAAATATGGAAGTCACCAAAATACCCATCAACAGTCCAGTGGATACACAAACTGTGGTACTTATACACAATGGAATACTATGCATCAATAGAGTCCAACGGCATGGAGACTTTTACAGGCAAATGGAAGAAACTTGAGAACATCATGCATAGTGAAGTGAGTCAGAAGCAGAAGGTGAAACATCGAATGGTCTCTCTGATATGAGAGTCCCAGAGCACAACTCCTATGGAACTTAAAACGAAAAACAAAGTGAAACAGGGGGGTTGGGTAGGGAAGGAGGGAGGGAGGGGAGGGGAGGGGAAGGGACAAAAGGAGAGTGGGAAAGCCCTTGTCACCTTGACAAGACACATATGTGTATAAAAGGCTCAACTCCATTGTAAACCTTAAATTTTGCACGTATCTATATCAATAAAATGGGGGGGGGGAACAAAAAATAACAGCAGAAGCAAAATTTCAAAATTTAAAGTCTGTAAAGATTATCATGCCACATACTTTATACTGAATCAAAATATATGTATATTGACTAGTGGTGTTGTCAACCTAGAGTTTTACTCAACTAAGTTTTGAAAACTTTATTTTTATACCACTCATGCGCAGGAATATATTTTATTCAATTCTCCAATACTGGAAATTTGCTTGGTATTAACGTTTCCATTTTACTAAGAACTTTCATTATAAGATTCTGATGATCAAATCTTAATCTGAGTTGCAAGTTATTCAAAGTTATACAACTTATAATTGAATACCTAGTTTTAAACTTTTGGCAACTACATGTGTGGGGACATTTTTATTTCTCGTTTTGAGTAGTCATCTCATCACTACTGGTGACTTCTAAAGGTGAGGAATTTGTAATTTGTATTAATTTATGTCTCTCTGTGTTGCACCTAGTCATTTTTTTGTTCTACAACGTAGTTATTTTATCCATGTCATCTCCTTAGATTGCACATTAACTGTTGACATACGTAAATCCATTAGTAATTTCTTTAATAAATTTATTTTTATTCAATCTGCTTAGATGTGGTTTCCTAATTTCAAAGTTTCTTTATATATAACTTTTATTTTTGACATCCTCATGTTTTGATTTCCTGCTTGTTTTCTAAGTGAATATTTTTATCTTTGTTGCTATTGACCTATGGTAATTAATATTCATAGTTGATTTTATTTGACTGTTGATTTTCTTAGATGATCATATAGAAAACATTGTTTTATTTTTAATCCGTACTTGTTTTCCTTTTTCATGTCTTACTGCATTGTCAAGAAAATGAAACGTACAATATAAAAGAACACCAAAAAGACATTGTTTTTATTCTTTAGGCTAATGACATTCTCATAGAGTTGTATCTTATGATAAAATATATGTCAGTGGTTCGAAATGGCCTTTTCCACATTAAGGAGGTAGTAGCCTTTGCCAATGAGTTTGGCAAACATGGGTGTGAAATTTCATCGAGCAGCTTTTTGTCACTTCTTATCATGCACTATACATTTTCCTCTTCTGAATTATTGAGGGGACAAATTATAAAGATCAATTATCTGATTTGAAAGCAAGCCTGAATTTTGGGGATAAATCCTTTTACATAGTAATTTTATTCTTCTAATAATCTGCTCAGTTTTGCTATCAGTGATGTGTTTCTTTTGAAAGGAAAAATTACACTGTTTTTTATGTTTGACTTGTTTCTTCATTTTTTTTTTCTTTTTTTGAGACAGGATCTCACTCTGTAGCCCAGGCTGTGAGTGCTGGGCTAAGCACCTAGGGTAGTTTTGAGAGGAAAGAGTAATTACCAAAAAATGTCAACAAATTTCAGAAGCCATCTCTACTCTGTTGTTATCCTGGGAAAAGACAGGGAGCGTAGTAAGTTATAATACGCTGGGAAGAAAAACAAACCTTAATGATATTTAGATTGATTTAGATGTGGTATGTTGCCTATATATGTACATACGGAAAAGACAGAAAGGAAAAGGGAGAAAAGGAGAAAAGGTGAGAGATGAAGGGGACATATGGATAAAAATAAAGGAGGTAAGAGAAGAGGCAGAGAGCTCGCGTCCCATTGTACTGGTTATCGAGCTGCCTACTTCTAAGAAGCAAGCATGAATGTGGGCACAGGCGACCTGGCCACGTGGAGCAGAAACTTCACATATGCAGCTACATCCACGCACGTCTGCAAAGAGGAAACGAATTAAAATATCAGACAAGGAAAAGCAATAAAGAAAGAGAGACAGAGAAAGAAGGGGACCCGCGCCTTGCTACTTGGCCACGGGCGCGTGTGGTTGATCAGGCTGCCCGCGCCTGGTCTCTGGAGGGCTGCGCTGCTGTGCGGACACCGCACCCAGTGTCTGGGCCCTGCCCTCCCTTCCTCGCTGGGGGGTGCCGGTCTGGCGTCCCACCCCTGCAAGTCCCTGCAAGTCCGCAGCAGCTGCACCGGTTGCTGCTCTCAGCCTGCAGCGAGCTCAGCTGCGGCTCTGCCCTGCCCTGCTGAACGTTCTCAAGACCAGCGTGATCTCTAGAGTCCGGCGGGAGATGGCAGCCCAGTTTCCGACGTTTAGACAATGTTTCTTTTTTTAATATAATTTTCTAGAAGCGGTTTAGTCTCTTTCCTCTCATTTTTATTGATGTGTGTATGCAGTACACAATGGTCACATTGACCGTAAGGATTTTGCGCGCACGCCTATGGCAACAGCTCCGAGTCCCCGTCCCCTCTCACTTTCCCGTCTTCTTTGTCCTCCCCGACTCCCAGCGTTTCACTCGTTTGACTCGATCGTTTATTTACACTCCGGATTTCTCATATTGGAGAAACCGTGTGATATTTAATCGGAGTCTGATTCACTTCATTAAATGTAATGGTCTCAAGTTGTACTTATTTACCTTCAAACAATTTGTATCTGTCTTATTGGCAAAATCGTACTCCTTTGTGTGTGAGACACGTTTTAATCCATTCATCTATCGATGAATATTTTTCTAAAAGAGTTTAAAGCAGCATATTATAGAAGAGGTGATACATACACCCGTTTATGTACTAACACTGAACTAACATTGTAGGTACTAACATTGTACCTACGACTTTCACCCTGTGCCCTTGAGTGCCACCACGGTCCAGCTGCAGCTTGGGACCTGAGTGCAAGGACAGCTGCTAGGCGCAGCTGGAGCCCCGTGTCCTGAGTGCTGCCTTAAAATATCTTGCAACAGTATATGGATCCGATGACAGCCACGTGCAAGCATGCAACATCTTTATTTCTACACATTTTGTGATTGTAGTTTCATTTCTTTATGTGGGAGGATTAGTTGGTTTCTCTAAGATTTGGATTTTATTATCATCACTTAAATGTTTGTTATTTACTTCTACTTGTTTGTATGTGTGTGTGTGTGTGTGTGTGTGTGTCTGTGTGTTGTGAGAAAATATACTAAGTGGTAAAATACTACAGTTGTAGAAAATTAACTCCTGAATTTGGAGAATTCATCACACTATTTTTTCATTATATGTTTATAATTATTTGAATGAATTATTTGACAGGTCATGTGTGTTTCAGGAAACTTATCTTCAGACTGGACGGGAAGCAACACGAAGTGAAGTTGAATAATCCTGTGGGTCAGGCCAATCACCGCGGTTTACAAGGTGAAATCCAAGGCTCACGCTTCCTCCCAGGAGTGACAGGGGACAGTGCAGTAGTGTGAGCGATGTATGAGCCCGTCCCTGTCAGGGGCACCTGGCCCGCAGCGCTGAGGCGGGCGCACCGGGGCCATGCGTGACCAATTGGAGAAAGCCGCAACCGTCCGGGGAAACACGGCCATGGCTTGGAGAAGTAAAGACCAGCGAGGTTGTTGACAGGCAGCAGGTTCTCCACAGATCTTGACAAGACAGATGACAAAACTTTCCTTGTAGTTCGGAGACAGGCTGTGAGACAGAGTCAAGAATGGCCTCGCGGTATTTGGCAGGGTGAGGAAGGCGGCTCACCGAGGTGGGAGGTGCCGCCCCTGCACGCGGACAGACCGGAAGCTGAGATTTGGGCACGCGAGTCTGGAGCTGCTGACCAGCTAATCGTGTAAGGCGTCGAGTGGATGGTGAGATGGAACAATGATCTTTAGGGTAAGATGGACGAAAACTGAGGGGATCATGCAGGGTTTTTTTTGAGACTCCGAAATTTTTCAGGAGAGTATTAGGAGAAAGTGAGTTCAAGAGGAACTGGCGAGAGAAGCTTCTAGAACAAAGAAAGCACTTCCTCCCAGATCCCTAAGATAAGGGGGCCACAGGCAGACGGGCTATAGGCAAAGGCCGTGTTTTTGTCTTTTTCTCTGTCTTTTTTTTTTTTTTTTCTAAAATGGGAGAAACGGCAAGGTAGGGTCAGACCTGTAGTTCCTGCACTTAGAGAAACTGAGCCAGGAGGCTTATCAAATTTGAGCCCAGCCTGGGCAAATTAGTGACTTGGTGAGATCCTGTCTCGAAATAAAACATTGAATAATAGAGAAGTAAATAATAACTGAATGAATGCTGAGGAAATAGGAGCAGGTGCACGTTCACACAGGAACAATACAGTGAAAAGGGAAATTCAATAGTGTGAGAGAGAAAGGGGTCAGCTGGATTTGCCCGCAGGGCTGGACTTGGTTGACACGGACTTGGGGCTGACCTGTGCGCACAGCAGGGAGAAATGCGCGCCCGGCGGGCCGCGGCAGCTGGGTGTCTGGGGCGCTGGCAGTCTGGAAGAGTTTTCACGTTTGCTGGTTCTCTTTCCGAAGCAAAGTAGGAGACGGGTGGGCGGCTGAGGGTGAGGATGGGGGAGCAGGTGCCAGGAGTCTGAAGAGAAGTGAAGCGCACAGCAGTTACTCAGGAGAGAAGGAAAGCCAGTAGACTGCGGCGAGCCCGGTCGGAAGGCCCCTGGAGGCCACGAGTCTCAAGTCTCAAGCGAACCCCACGGTTCTCCAGTCGCGGTCAGCTACACCAGCGTTGGAACAGGTCAAGACTGAGCAAGCAAGACTGGATCTTCGTCAGGAAAGAATGATGGAACGGAGGGAGGTCACAGTGAAGGACGCACGCGGGGCTGCGGCTGAGACAGCGGACAGTGGCATCTGAGAGCCGACAGTTAAATTAGACCTCTTCTCATTAGGCGTCAGTTCGCGTTAACGAAACATCCTTCCAAGAAGGGCGCAGCTACAACGAGGCGCAGAGCAGTAAGGAAACTTGTGTGTGTGCTGTGTTTCGGGTGAGGTCACTGGTCTCCTGTTTCTCTGTTCCGTGACAGAGGACGGGGGCAGGGCTGGCCTCAGCCTGGCACGCTGCCCTCTTACCCTCATCTGGGCAACCCTCCCAGCTACCGCGTGCGAGGAGCCGCATGGCGCAGTCGGCTTGCCTACAACCTGTCGGTGCCGGCTTCTACGTGGTGTCTCGCCCGCGGTCTCTCAGGGGAAGATGCTGGCTCGCAGCTGACTTTTGGGGGAGTCAGAAAGCAGCTATCGCTTTTGTCTTTCTTCCTTCATGCCCGTTCCATTAACACTCCATCTACAAAAACAGTCAGGCCTTCATTAAGGAGGCGAGTGGCCTCTGCTCTCATTCTAAAGTGAATGTCGGGACGCCTGTGCTGTAAAGCGCATTATTAAATTCATTGGCTGCACTCACTGCCTGCTCCCGCTCAGCTCACACTCATTCTCTGTGTCCTATGATATTTGGTCTCTGTGTCTTTCTGTGTGTGTTGGAATGTTCTGCAGCATCTACCTTGTTAGTTATGTTTAAGCCAGAATGGAGAACACACAACCTAGATCCAGTTATCAATAGCATTTATTGGAGATCAAACATGTGCATATATGTGTATGTGTGCACATACGTACGTGTGTACATACACACACATATCCTTAGGATTAACTTCTTAAATTAGCATCTACTTCAAGGGCCTAGTAATATTAAATGAATAGTTCATGTTCATTTAAAATCTTTTCCATTCTCTGCATTTGAACATTTGAAGAGTAGACAGTAATAGACCTTGAGACATGCCCTCCCCCCCCCCACACACACACACATGCACACTTTTTTTGGGACAGCACCTCACTCTGTAGCTCAGATTGCTTCTGGGTTCAGTGTGTATCCCAGGCTGGCCTTGAACTCACAGCAATCCTCCTGCCTCAGCCTCCCAAATACTGGGATTATAGAGGTGCATCACCATGTCCTCCTTAGTGCATGCTTTCTGAATAAATGCTAAGATAATTTATTTTACAGACAAAGTATAAAGCAACCCTATCTTAACAGTAGTGTAAGAGAAAATATCTGAGATGTTCAGATGGAGTCATTACCTTGTGCGTAAGGAAGCTCACTAAGTCCATCTCAGGGGGTCTCAAAATGCAGTGACGTAAGAACGCACGAATACTTGCTCCTCTCACTCACAATCTGAAGGAGGGAAATCGAGGGTAACTGTGTCACTCTGGGATTCAAGCTACTTTCTTTTTTCTGCTTTGTCACCCCCAATTTCACTGTTCCGCATGGTTGAAGTTGAACCATTACCTTTGAGTTCTAGCCAGTGTGGTGAAGGAAGAGGATACAGGTGGCGTATGCCACTCAAGCTCCCATTCTGCTAGGGAGAATGCGGCCCCTGCATCACACTTAGCTGCCGGGAAGCGGAGACATGTGGCCCAGCTCGGCAATTACGCATTATAAAACAAACTACGATTTTATTACCATTGAAAAAGAGAGAATAGGTTTAGAGGAGAGATACCAATCTTCACAACAAACATGTTCTGAAACAGTGTGTTTTTAGAAATGAGGAGGAGGAGGAAAGCTGAATTTAAAAAAACAGTAGTAGAAAGAAATCTTCCATTTCTAAAAAATGATGAATTCACTGTCTTCGGCATAGGTCATACCTTGTCTATGTTGTCTTAGTTGAGATTCGGAGGCTGTGTTTTAAGAGATGCAGAGATTAAGTTCAGAGTGATGTAAGGAGAATTGCCTACTATTTTAAAATGATGCTATACCAATGTAGTTCAAGGATACAGGCAATGTTGTTTTTATTTTTAAAAAAAGACTAAGGAGGAGCTTGGTTGCTATCTTAATTAACAAAACACTATTATATAGAAGATACAGAAGAGAAAGCCAGTTAGAAAAGAATGTTATAATGATTAGGAAATTGATCTGAAGCTTCTAAGCTCTTGTCTGCCATGACATTTCTATGAAAAATAATAGTTCATTGAATGTATCCTGAAGCAGCATTTACTGAGCTCCTATGACAGGCTTGACACTTTGCTAATTGTTAGGCATACACTGGTAGACAATATCCGCGTGTAAGGTCACCTCCTGTCACGTTACAGTCTCATACTCCCGACAAACTTTTCTATGATCACTAACAATTTGATCCCTTTCATCTGAGATCAGGACAGATTCTGTGCCTTATGTGAGCTTTGTTGGGGTTTACGTCCATAGTTAATAGGTGATCACAACTCCATTGCTTTTCCGGTTTTATTTTATAAAGTCTACCTATGCTTTAAAATATTTCTTTGAAAATTGGACAGACATTTGTAAGTTAAACAAGCAATTAGAAAAATGCAGTCTGGAATCAGGTGGCGCATTTCCATGGGAGTTTGACAATTTACCCTGTCTTCTTTCACTGCAAATTTTAGATTTAACCTCTGGAGCTCAAGGAGATTAAAAATGTCTCGAAAGGTGTACAGTACAGAAAGTTATGACTTCCGTATGAAGTGCGCTTTACTACTTCACACTTCTTTTCTTGCTTTTACCAATGTGTGTTCTGCAAGGTCATTGTTAGTACTCACCACACCAGACAAAGGAAGGGAAAAAAATAGTAGTGTTCCTGACCCACGCAGCTGCTTAAATTTAGTTACAATCATTCACAAAGGCCAAGAAAGAGTCCAGTGAGAGAAACTGCACGAGAGATCCGAAGCTTCTAATTAATCAAAGTAAGCAAGAAAATCATAAATCCTTTTTGTGCTTTTCTTCTTCTACTTTAGTAACCCACGCTCAGAAATAAATAGGCATAGTGGAGAAATAGAAAGGACCTAAAAGTGATGGACTCTTTTCAAGGAATTCTATAATAGATACAATCTTGCAATCATTGTTTTGTTTTATCTTAAAGTGCGTGAGTATCAGTAGTAATTTTTAAAGGCAACACAAATGATGTAGGCATCTGCATGTGAAGGTTTTTCTGGAGAATGCCTTTAGGACAAAAACCTGAGTGCATTTTATTAATTAATTAATTTATTAATCTAATGATGGAGTTTCACTCTATAGTTCAAGCTGCTTAACTTACTATGGAGCCCAGTTTGGCCTGGAAGTCACAGCAGTTTTCCTGCTCCAGCCTCTTGAGTGTGGGGTTGCAGGTGTGTAGCACTGTGCCCAGGCTATGCAGCACTGCGGAATCAAACCCAGGGCCTTGCACTTGCTAAGCAATCGCTAATGGCTGATGTGCCCAGTCCTTGTTTGAATTCTCCAAACTAAATGCCAACCATGAATCTCAGACCTAGACGTGCCTTTCCCACCTGCTGACAAAGACAGGAACCCTACCGAGCTTATCATACTCATCATGGGGTAACACTCTGAGAGGAGCAGCACTGTCTTTTTTCAACATTTCCGGATCCTCCAGCTCAGTCGCAGCAAATGGCATGTAATAAGTCCTCGGCCTATGTTTGTTGAACAAACATATGAATTTCTGCACTTAGAAATGACCTTGAATCTCTCCAGTGGCTCTTCAGCGGCCACATCTGGGCCACACGTTGGTGCAGGGCAATGTGTAGAAATAAAAGAGCTTTGGTGACAGCAGCAGTGAGACTTCCCTTCTGGGTAGATGGAGCCTGTGGTAATATTGGGAGACGACTTCAACACGCCCATTGCCTTTATTACAATTAAAATGTAATTCATATACAATAAAAATCCAAGTTTGTGTTTTTAGCTCATTAGAAGTTGGCAACTGCACGTACTATGTATCTACCAAAAAAGTCACCAAATGGCAAATACAAAACCAAAAATTCAAAAAATCTTATAAATCAGCTATCTGTCTTGTTATGTCTTCAATATATGTTGATGGAAAAGCTAGACACCCAATCAGAGAGTGAAATTTCCTCTTCATTTCACACCACATGCAAATCTAACTGAAAATGGATTAAAGCTGCCAAGAATGAGCATTAGGGCTCTGGAGTCAGCCTTTCGTGGGGCATCTGTGTGTCTCAGGGCTGTTCCCTGGCCCATCTGAGCATCATCCAGAAATCAGGAACAAGAGTTACACAGGTCATGGTATTCTTTTCTGTGGCTATATTGTGATTTCCCAGCTCCTGTTACCCCGCTGACGCTCCTTTGGGTGGAGTCAGCCTCTTCCTTTTGCAGATAAGGGTAGAGTACATGATCTTGTCCTTAAATGATATCGTGTATTTGACGTGGTGAACTCTTGGAGAAAATTGCCAGATTCCAAGAAATAAGGTCACTACATCCAACATGCACAGGTATTTTATCATGTGTTTCACATCCTCTTCCTTGGGCTTCCTTTTTTTTTCACATGAAATTTCCTATTTCCCCATAGCTTGCAACAGACTCTTTTAACCCCCTTTGACAAAATGCATTTCCTCAAACCTGACTATTTGTTTTCCTTTGGACTGGTGGGTAACAACTGCTACACTGACATCCTAGACTTCCTCCAAGAAGAGTGACCAAGAGTCAAGTCTCGTGCTGGATAAAGAACATGGGAGCCCTCTGGACACATGAGGACAGGACAATTTTTCATTGTCTGCGACTAGCTTTCTTTGCAAGAAGTTTAGCGTCTATGACTCGTGGTCTCATAAGTCACTGGAATCACCAAAAAACAAAACAAAACAAAACAAAACAAAACAAAACAAAACCGCGATTCATTTCCTCACATCCCTTAGGACTGCAGGGAGATACTGAGAGCAACAGAGATTCCAAACAAGGGAAAAGGAGACCCAGGTAACACACGGTTGCTGCCTGCAAATATTGAAAATGGCCAAGCGCGAAATGCAAAAGGGGATAGGCAGGTCCTGGCTGTGAATAGGTTTTAGCTCAACAGAGCACCAATGTTCTCAAATCGAGATTTGCTACTGTTGGATGAGCTTCCTGACGGTACGCTCCTCCCCGCATGGAATGTTTGTGCAAGGACTTGATCATCTTTTGGAAAATACTGGGAAAACATCACTAAAGGAAGTGACAGGCTGGACCAAGGCATTCTATTTGTAGGATACTTTTTAACAGAAAATAATCACTTCTTCAAAAACACTGAGTCCTTCGCCACAACTCAGGTTTGTATTTGGGCTTGCCTGGAGGAATTCAGCTTACTAATTCTTGACATTTTTCCTTTAGGAAGACAAAGTTATTTGACTAAATATTGGATTTCCTAGGGGCAAATTTAAGTTTTCTCACACTTAGGAAAAATTACACTTGTATATTTCTACTAAATAAATCCAAATTTAAAAAATATCTCTGTGCAAAGATCACATGAGAACATGGAGCAGGTGATCTGAGAACACAGGTAATTTACAGAAGTATTCCCTGAGAAAAGCCGCTGTCCAGATAAAGGGTTCTGTGTCTGCCCCTGAATTCTGACCTGGTATGGTGCACAGCAGATAGAATTTCTGCACCAGTCCTTGAAGGACAGCTGTGTCTGGGCTCTCGCTACAGGGCATTAATTCTGTGACTAGACAGAATCAGGTGTTTTTTCCTATATTTGGGTGTTTCTTCTTTTACTCATGAAAATAAAAAATGGAGCAATTAAAAGGAGACTAAAATATTGCAAGCACTTAGTCCTCTGTATGAGAGGGGGGCTTTTTACTTTTATTTTATTACTTTTTATTTCAAATATAGCATAAACCAAAAATTAATTACAGCAATTACATAAATTACTTGAAATACATATTTCCAATAATTTCTGTGGTTGTATATTTAATGATTCCGTACTGTCCACAAACCCTTTCCAGCCCATATATGGGAGGAGGAAAGCAATAAAACCCAGTCATATAGAAAGAGTGCTCACTGCGGCTTTCAGCCAGCTGCTCTTAACCCCTGATTGTTAGAAGACCCTTTACCTCGACTACCACAACGTGCCAGGCAATAAGGAACATGGGAATCTTAATACCCAGGTTTCTGGCATTAAAAAAAAAATGGAATGTGTTACAACAGGGAAAGGCCAACCTACCAGAACACGTGGCCAGAGAAATGAGATTTCAACGAAATCAGGAATATTAATTAGAAGCAGAGAAGTAAGGAGATTCAACCAAGTCCTGAGGCCACCTTGGCCTGTTGCACAGCTGTGAGACTCAGTGGCTTTTCCTCATTGGACTTTAATGGTTTTCTATAAAATAATGAGGAGGCTTCTTCCAAATCCAAGTCACCAGGATTTTGTGATTCGTTGACTACAGAAAGGATACCAAGATAACATTTTTAGGTACAAAAAAGTTCAGTCAAAAACAAAAATAGCTTTGAAGGAACAAGAATTTAGTCATGAGCTAAATAAAAAATTCTTTACCCCACTTTTTACTATCCACATATGCATATATTTTTCCCCAAGGTGGCCATTTGAAAACACGGCCACTGAGACTCTTCCAGGCTTCAGAGAAAAAGCTCAAAAGTTTTGTAACAACAGTGGACGCGCTGAGTACGCAAGAGCGGGCATTCCTAATTAGTTTCAGCTCTACCCATTTCATCTCTAGCTAATGGGCTTTGCTGATGTTTCCCTTTTCCATAGTAGGTATCCCCATCTTTTTTCTAGTCCTTGTTTTACTTTCCAACTATTTCCTCCAAGGCCTTAAGAGTGTTTATTAAAAGAAGGGAGGAACTTGGTCTAATTTAATTTGTTAGTGTCATTCGCTCTTTCTTTTGCCACATTATGTCATCGTGTGTAGCACAGGAGGTAAGAAATATACAGCTTAGAAGAATAACATACGTAAGAATTGTTTTTCATATGTAGGTTTGAGATATTTGACAGAAACATGCCATTGGGCACATGTCTGTTAAATTACTGACACTATACTGTTGGTCTATATAATTAAATCAAAAATAAATCTCAAAGATCTTGGAGAAAGATCCCCCAAAATACATAATGATCTTTTCCTCGGACTCTTTCATTTTCAGCTCTTAGAGCACATTCTGCCTTGACTCAACAAAAGGTTGGGTGGGTGAGGGTTTCTCTACAAGAAGAGCTTGACAGAGCAGACCACAGGAGAGGGGCCCACAAGTTAGAAGAATTTAAAGGAGACCCCGAACTATTGAGTAAAGCAGTGGTGGATACTGTGCAGAATGGGAGACAGAGATGGCAAGAAAGGGGAACTTATCAGAAGACTTCAGGGTTTTTTGTATTAAAGAATGGCAGGAAATTTAGGCATGTTTTCCATAATAGCTCTTATAGACTCAGAATTACAAAATAAAAGTCTTTATATTTGGTACTTACCAAAACCAGCATTAACTAAGAATTAATTTTACAGAGAAATTTCTCCCTTACCGATTTCTTAGGGTAAGTGGATGAAAGATTGCAGAGGGAATAGAAATATTGGATAAAATATGTCATTCACACCTAAGAACTTTCCTGAGAATTCTAGACTGTATGAACTCAAAAAGGGTCCAGAAACAATTCAGTTTCCAATTTCTTTATTTGGTACAGAAAAAGATAAAGCCACATGGGGGTTTTGATGCTTGTTTCAGGTAAGAACCCAGGAGCCAACACAGTCATTTCCTGTCTCCAGGGGTTCGAAGAACAGAGCTTATTTCAGATGCAAAGTCCCCTGTGATGTGTTAGGTTACCTCTTAACAAGAAGTCTTAAGGGGAGGATGTGAACTGTCTTCTTTTATCCTGACCATCCCTAGAAGCAGACGTGTTTGTCCATTGTTAAGGCTATTTTTAGTCTCTTACACAAAGATGTGATACTATCGGAAGAAAAAACTGACAGTATTTACAATGGAGAAGATCACAGGGAGTCACCACCACCCGCCATCTCTTGGCAGCAGACATAGGCATAGCCCAGTCTTCCGGCTCACCGCCAGAACCAGCACTCTCAGGGGATATAGGCCAGGGCCTCCAGGCCCGCCATCTTCACCCTGCTCCCTGAGGACTGAGCCCAGGTCTCACCACCCCCACTGCCTTCACCCACTGCATACTGAGTCCAGGTATCACCTCCCACGGCCACCTGGGCTCCCTGCAATCTGGAGCCATATTTCCCTTTCCACCGACATTGCTTGCTGTGGAGGTAGGCACAGATTGCCGAGGGCCACCATCTCTTGCCAAGGGGGCAGGCCTGAGTCTTGCCCCCAGCTGCCAAGTGGGCACCACAGGCTGGTGCTAGTGTCTCCTTACCCACAGCCGTTGCTCCGAGCCAAGCTTGGGATGGTTTCTCCACTCATGGCCACAGCTAGCTGTGGAGGCCACGGTGTCTCTGCCCACCACCATCGTTTGCAGTGACCGTAGGCCCAGCTAGGTGTCCCAGCCCACCGCCAGTGCCACCACTCACCAGGTACAGGCCAGGGCTTCCAGGCTCGCCACCTGCACTCCCTTCAGATTAACCCCAGGTCTCGTCACCTGTCACCTTCATCCACTGTGGACTGAGCCCAGCTGCACAGCAAGGGCACTCAGGTAGCCACACCCACACCCTCACCTACACTCCAGAACTAACTCAACTGAGGCTGCCTGGCACCCACATTTGCTGCATACCAGAGGCATCAGTGTAGCAAACTAGTTGACCTATAAAAAGGAATCCCACCTCAGTGACACAGACAGCATAATACACACCCATAGAACACTCTTAACTATCCAAAAAGAGAGATTGCTCCAAGAGTAACCACAAAAAGCCAAAGAAATAGTCAACAGCAGGACGAGTACACACTGGGCAAAATGCTGCTGAAACCCCCCACCGAGGGAGACTCCAAGAGAAACGGGGGCAGACACAAAATTCCTCAACTTCGAAACAAAAACAGCCTGCTGGAAGAACACAAGTCTGACATACCTGAAACACATTCAACCTAAGGAGCAGAAAATAGGATTATTTTACCAACGTGACCCTTCCGAAAAACTACTTTGAGCCAAAGAAAAACAGAAAAATTAATAGAACCAGGAAGAGCGTTCCATCGGTGCTGCTACCCTCCTGTGTGTATTCACTCCTGCTGCCCTCATGGCTGTCCACCAGAGACCTGGCACCTGTCCTGTGATGGCCAATACCTTTTACAGGGAACGCGTCCTTAAACTAAACTTTTCATCTCACAAGTCGCCTGTGGCACAGATGACAGAGACTACCAAAAGTTGAACCCCGGTGTCTAAATATATGGTACAACATTTGAGGTCAAGCTTTCAGGAAGACGTCTGTACAGGCACTAGTTGAGCATTGCTTCCACCAGTGACCAGGACCCAACAGAGGAATCCAGGTGGGAATGGTCACGACCAGCCAGCAGATCAGCTGCTCTCTGTGTCGATAAATTATTTGCTGTACGCTTTGTCTCATTTCAATTACATTAAATATCTAATCTTCAAAATTATTTTAAAATATTAGAGCTTGGCATTCTTTGACTTTCTCTGCACTGAGTTCTCTTCCTGTCTGGGCTAATAAATCCTCGTATTTGTTTTTCTGTCCCAAGCAGCCCCCTGGATATTTGCTCCCACTGGCAGTAGGCTTCTTTTGTGTGGTAAGGCCAGAGTAAACCCTGAGTCAATAAGTGTTAATATAAGTATTGACAATAGATTATGTGGTACGGATTCACAAAGAGCCAGAGCTAACAGCACCGAGCTTTCTCATGACTTGCATTGCTAATCACAGAGTGAGTAAAAGTATCCGCCTAAAAAGAAAATCTCCATTGTTAAGGCAAAAGCAGTGGGTCCGCTCAGGAAGGCAGTTGCGTAAGTATTAAAAGGAACACATCTACAGAGTTGGTGTATGTAGTTTCAGAAGATTCTACCCTAAACAGAACGGGAAAAAAGAAAGGAATATTGCACAATAATAGAAGAATTGTGGTGATATTATAGTTGGGTATTGATAGCAGAAGAACCAAGGCTGAAAACCAAAATGAGCGTGGGCAGGAGCTGAGTCACCTGCTGCTGCTGTCAGAGGCGAGGCCGGAGGGACGGGACTGAGCCACCCGGGCCGAGCAGTGTCCATGGAGGGAAGTAGCTTCACCCCAGGGAGCAGGTCAGGGGCTACATGACCAGAGAGGGGCAAGGCGTGTCACGAGCCCCAGCGGGGTATGAAATCCAGAGAGGAACGCAAAAGAGCCCAAAGCAGAAATGGGAAGGTATTTTCAGAGACAAGCGAAGAGGGGATTCTGCTTGTGGGTGGAAAATGCGGCAGAAAAGGCATCCGTGTGCCTTTTCCTTGCTGCATGTGTTCATATTCCCACTTTCTTAGAGGGCAAAATAGGACCAGGCCAAGTCTCTTGCTCTGCCGACTCCATGAAAGAGAAAACCATGATTTTTCCACTGTGCTGCTTGTTAGGTTTCATTGCTTCGTCTTCCTGTCTCCTCAGAGACCCAGGCTACCCGCTGGGTGTCTCTAGGAGGCCCTGACGCCCTGTACGACACCGTGCTCACGTTCTTCCCTGTCTCCAGGGTTGGATCACTTTTCCTAGTTGAATTTCTATTGCAAAGTCAAGAGAGGCTTCCTTGGAGGACACAGTACGTGACAGGAGCTCGTGGCAACGGCCCTTCCTTGTGCTCCTCAGGACGGCCCAGTGACAACAGGACCTGGGAGTCGACATCCTGGTTTGAGCAGGAAGAGCTGATTCCTGTTTTCTGGCTTGCTGTGTGGGTACAACATGTGTGTGCGGAGAGGCCCTGCATGCACCGGATGCTCTGCACCTGGGCCTCCCGTCCTCTTCACAGGTCAGGTTTACCTAGTCCGTCGTTCATTACTGGGCCCAGGAGAAGCGGGGGAAGGAAGCTGTTCCCCACGAATGCAGGTTTTACGGCCAGAGTGACGTGGATTTATACCTTCTTCCTTGCATGTGACAGTCGTGTGGCTACAGTGCCACCTCGGGAGCATCAGTGTTGTCATTTGTAAAATGGGGCAGGATTGGGGTGAGACTTGGAGACCATGTAATGACACTGCGGTCTAAAGAGTAGCACGCGGGTGCTTCAGTAAAGGACAGTAATTCATGAAATGGCCAGTCTCTCTTAAGGCAACCTGCCTTTGGCATTTCCCCAGTTTGTGAGCTCGGTGCCGAGCACCTTTCCCCGAGTAACATCGGGTGTTTGAGGCAGCCGAGGAGGCGACACGGGCTTCTCACATGCCTGTTAACTGGTGAGTAGATAGCGGAATATGATTCGCCTCCGCGATGGGACGCTGCTCAGCAGAGAAAGGAACGGAAGCCTGACACACACAGGCTGCACGAGGCGCGAGTCTCACAGACACCGAGCTTGGTGGAAGAAGCAGCCGCTGGGATTTCAGTAGAGTAAACAGTGTCCACAGGCAAACGTGATCGGTGGTGGCCAGGCGCCGGAATGGACAAGGACTTACCAGCTACTGGGATGCGGTTTCTTTTAAGGGGAAGGAAACAATTCCAAAATGATACGATGGTAATTATTTAGTGAGTGACAAGAAATTTACCCAATGCCATTGAGTTAGATCCGAATACTGACAACAGACGGCGATACGGGCAAGATGAAGGAGAGGGGGGGGGCTTCTCCCCTTCGAGCTTTTCTCTATCTCACTCTCAGCAGGAGATGAGCCTCCTGGGGCCCAGTCCTGGCTTTGGACTCCGAGTCTCTTTCCCTCCGTACACTTTTATCCTCAGAGGGACTGCCATGGTTTCTGTTGCGACCTTCTGGGTCTTGAAGGACAGGCCAGCCCCTTCTCATGCTTGTTTCTTTCCACTCACGCTCAGGCCTACTCAGCCCAGGGACACTGCCAGTCTGTGCCACCCGGTGTCCCAGCCCATTAGCACTTCCTGACTCTGTCCTGGAAAGCTCAACTCCTGAGGTCCTCATGGTGAGCCTCTGACTTTCAATGTTCTTCGCTTCTGCTACAGTGACTGGCCTGAGATCTTCCCCAGTTCTCTAGCTGTAGTGGCCTTTGCATTCCCCCCAATCACTTTCTGCCCCACCTGGCTTAGCCGTGCTTCTTAGGCGGTGCACAGGCACCTGCATCTCTCTTCTCCAGGTCGGGGTCGTAGGAGAGTGGGAGTGTTTCCCTGTTAGCTCTCTGCATCTCCCTGACTCCTGAACCATTGCTCATGGGGGAAGAGGGGAGAAAGTTAGAGAGGAGGCTGGCAGGGTGGGACTGTGGTGGCCTCAGAGGTGCAGGGTGGGAATGGGAGGGCCTATATGGTGCCAGAGGAGAGGCGTTCCTGTTTTCCTAGAGGAAAAAGCCCTGGTCTACTGATGCTCCCCCGCAGCTCTCAGGAAGGCGCAGGTGCCCAGGGGCCCCTCACTGTCAGCACAGACGACAGAAGAAATAAAACTCAGTAGAACCAAAGTGACCTCATCCCTTCCTCCCTCGTTTCTGCACCATGGCGCACTGTTCATATCCCTCAATACCTTTTTGAACTATAAATAGCTTATTATTTTGAGGGTCAATGGTGAACACTTCCCTTTTGTAATTTGCAAATTTAAAGACTTGGAAAACGGATTTCTGTGAGTAGTCAGATAGACACAAATAGATGTCTACACCAAAAAAGGAGAGAGAGAAGAAAGAGAAACAGGAGCACAGATCCCGTGTGTCTTTGCGCAGTTTCCCTGCGAACATTAAGACTCGAGGGCAGCCGCAATCGCTGTGAGTAGACGCTGACGCAGAGAGCGCGGCCCAGACGCCCGGGTCTGCAGTCCTTCCGTGTCTGCAGCGTGGTTTTCTCTGGGGGCGGGACCCCTGTTTCACACATGTGGATAGAGTAGGATGTTCTTTCCTTTTCCCATTCCACCGAGTGCGTGCATGGAAAGATTCCTGCCATTCCTCCCAAAGGATTCCAGCACGGGAGAGAGAAGCAGTAGACCCCATTTAGGATGTCTGCGAAGAAGGAGGCAGAGAGGAGAGAATCGATGTTTGTCTGAGCCCTTGCCTTTCTGCAGAGCTTCCAGGGTGGGAGCTACACCTCCAGGTCCACAATGTTGGCTTGAACACAGGTGTCCAGATGCCCCGCAGTGTGTAGCAACACTCAATCACAGATTCTGCTGCCACGGGAGAGAACTCACCTGTGTTGTGGGTCAACTACCACAGCAGAAGGCACACTCTGCCCCATCAGAGGGATTTAGTACCATACCTATCGGCCGCTGGGCAGTGCCACCAGGAAGTTCCCGGGTGCTCTCCCAACTCTCTTCAAAGTCCTCCCCAAGACTCTCCATCCACCCCTTGCTTGTTTTCTGAGGAGCATCCTTTTTGTCAGACGAGCCTCGTCATTCTCCCCACTTATAGTTGAACTCACTTCATAAGCTTGAGGAAAGCTGAGAAACTTGCAAAACCACACACCTATTACAGTAGGTGGTCATGGCAGGACTCTTGTGAGACCTGTCTCCCTTTGGGATCTTAGCCAGTCTGGTATCCACCTCTCCAGGTTATAGTTCAGAAATCTACCGAGACAACATTCTCTTAAGGCTTATGTAATTCAACTGAGAGAAATTTCTTCTCGAACAGTTACTCCTTACCACTGTGGTGTCTAGGACATAGTCCCCACACCGATTTCAGTGTGCCCACTACTACTGACTCAAGGTTGCCTACTACCCTAATAACCAAGAGCTAATGTCCATTTTGTCAGAAACCTCTCAGTGAAAACTTCATCCCTCTACTTTGACACTACACAGGCACACCTGAACTGTGATAGTGGCCTTTCAGGATGCCAGCCACCTGCCCAATATCCCCTCACCCATTCTGCTAAGGATCCTCTCATACAGCGGGTTATGAAAACAATTGTGTGGGTCCAAAGTGATACTATATTTTTAATAAAACAAAGAGTTTAAAGAGGTATAGCAGAATATAATAATAGAGAATATCAAATACGAACAAGTGTAAGTAAACTTCACTTTTGTTTGATCTTATGTATGAGTATACAATGGCTCTTAACATAAAAGGCATTAGAAAGCTGAGCTGAAATTTTCAGAGTGGTTTCTTTAAACAAGAGGGAAAAAAATGGGAATATAAACGTGCTTAATCTGAATGTCCCTCAAAGGCTTGAATGTAAATGTCTTGGTTTCAGTTCATGAAACAATTTGGAGACAGTAGACATCTTAGGACACAGGGCTTAAGTCAATGTAGATGTGTCCTCATTGATGGCTATAAGACTCTAGTCTCTGCCAGTTCATTTTCTTCTTCTCTGGAACATGAGCTAAGAGGTTTTGCTCTGCCATGTACTGCCACCACGATGTGTTGCTTCACCACAGGCCTGGAGCCACGGGACAGAGGATTCTGGATTAGACCTCCAAGACGGGAAGCCAAAATACGCCTCTTTTCCCTTGTAAGTTAATTATTTCAGGTGTTTTGTTATAGTGACTGGAAGCTGAGTAGCACAGAGAGCTTAAAGAAGAGAGAGATATTAATGATACACTCAAACTTTTACTTGGGAAAATGTTGAGAAGTAGAAGAGCTTTTAAATATTTTTGGAAACTAGAATTACTTAAAGGTAAAATAAAGAATGACGTGCAAATCTGTGTACACCATAGCTTTAACACAGAGAGTTTGCAGAAGTAACTCAGTTGTGAATAAGGCCTGTGCTCGGGGCTTGGTACGCTTTTCATCCACGTTGTACCTGAGATACTGCTGAGAAGCGGAGGAAGAGATCATCTGTGGAGCGAACAGGAAGGAGGCTACTTCTCATCCACAGCAGTGGCAAACAGCACGGGCTAGCGCAGTAGCTCCCGCTGTCAGTCTTCCGTGCCCAGGAGAAGCCTAGTTGCCAGTAGTACACACAAGCTGCACCAAAAAACTGTGGGACTTAGAAGAAATTATTGACCTGTGAGTGACTGGCACACCATTTCCAAACCAGTACAGACATCGTACCACAGATAAGCCCTGCTGTCCACTTAGAGAAAGCTGCTTTGTGGTGTATTTAAACAACGTTTTCTTTGTATTTGTTCTTAAGTACTTATCACTGAATAACTATTGTTTTCTCAGGATCTCACGCAACGGAGAGCTCGGTTGCTCGACTTTGCTGGTCGGGAGAACCACATGCTTCGGGAAAAAAATGAAGGAGAAGAAAGAGCTCATCTTCTTGTAGCTGTCATGGATGTAAAGTTCCTGGCAGCAAAGCGGGACTTGTGGTAATAATGGTGACACAACGGATTTTGACAAGACAGACTGTTGATGTGTTCATTTGCATACTGATGTGTGTCGCCCCCCCTTTCCGTACGTGGCGTGGGCCCAACATGAAGACCCAACACGCCTGCAGAACAAGATGCTGCTCCAGCATTGGAGTCTGAAACGCACTGCACAGGAAGTGGCATTTGTGTTTCTGAAAGGAGAATTTTCCAAAAGGGAAGGTCCAAGAAAATGAACATAAGACAAGTTTAAGCACTGCTGTGCATCTCCTCTTGGGAAGGACAGGCAATAATTTGAGCTCATCTACCACCGACCTCACTAAAAGAGACTGGAATGCCATGAGACCACATTGACAACCATTAAGAATCGATTTACTCTTCAAATTCTAGCATTGCTCAAATCCTTCCCATTGGACACCTGAACAATAAAGAAAAGGAAGAAGATATATCATCAGTTACTCTGAGTCTACAGTTGCTGCCTTCCTAAAGATGCATGTGTAATATTGTGGGTTATTTTTGCTGTATTAGTGTTTTTGAAAGAAGTATATTCTGTTACTGTTGCATCCTAGAAGTGTGGGAATTAGTCCACCTGAATTACACAAGTGGAATTGCACTTTGAAATCTATTTGGGGTCTCTGGCTTCTGAAATCTTGTTATAAACTAATCTGGAAGAATGTGAGTGGGAACACACCAACAAAAACTGACAAGGGCAGTGGACTTCATAACCACTAACACAGCAAGGAGAGAGAGACGGTGCGCTCAGTGTGCCACCCCGTGAGAGCTAATGCTGGTGGTTGTGATCCGCCGCCTGCCTGGATTTGGACCTACACGGGTCCAGCAGTACAAATGCAGAAGTGACTGGGTGCAGAAAGATGCCCACCCTTGGACTACAAAATTCTGAATCTATATGTCAATTTCTATATGTTAGCAGTTTTTTCTTTAATAATTCACCCTTCCAGCGCTGTGACCATGTGAGCAACCTTGTGACTCCTGTCTACATTCCTGTGACCAAGCCATGCCGGCCACCTGACAACTCCCTGGACTCTCGGCTCTTGGGCAGAGGCTGAGCTCTAGACATCTTCATAGAAAAAAGTCCTCTTATCGCAACACGCAGCCATCACGTGTTTATTAAAAGCAGTATTGTGTTTATAGGATCCTTTATTTCTGACTGCAGTATTCTCTGCAACATCTGGTTGGTTACACTTTACATAAATTAACAGACTGTCACCTCCTCTTGACAGTTTCCTGTTTACTTTCATTTCATTAAATGCCACTTTTCAGAAATAACACAAGATGTATGAAACACAACATGTAATTAAGCAAAACAATACAAATAAACATAAATAATCATAACGAGAATAGGATGAAAGAAAAGCCACAGGAACACAAAGCCGGGAACTTGACTGTTGCCAGCCTTTGGAGGTGAACTCAAGGACATTGTATGTTAATTTATTAATGTGATATATATGCTTTATTTATAACAGGCTAAGAAGTCTTCTGTTTTGAGCTTCCTCTTTAGGTAGAGCTGAGTTCATGTTGTTTACCTCAGGAACATCCAGGACCAAAGAGGCAGAACATTAGGGAATTCCCAGCTAAGAGAAGGACCAAGAGTCCCCCACATGCTCCGCAGCAGTGATACCGGAGAGGGCTCACGAGGGCCCCGCGTGCTCCATGGTCTCCTCTTTGACAAAGTTGCCCCTTGTCCATTTTAGTCTTACCCAATTTTACCTTTAGAAAACTTTGTTTTCTATAAATTTCTGTATCGTGTGTATTGATGGGCAAATAATTTGGAGTTTTATTTTCAACATTCCCTTTGTTATGGTTTTCATTCGATATTTATCCACTTATGTTTCTGTTATCTTTTAATGTCATTTTTAAGTAACTGGGGTACAACATGAAATAATCCTCTTGTATTTTCTATAATAAGCACTAGTTCCAAGTTTCCTGTTATTATTCCAGCTAAAATCACATTTAAGTTACTGAACTCTATCAGTGTTAAATATATATTCCTCCCAACAGAGCCGAACATCTTTCCCATAATGCACATATTGTCAGCCCATTTTCCTCCACAATACTTTGTCATTCTTCTGCTCAGCGTGTCAATCACCATTTCTTCCTGCCACTCCTAGTCCATGGGCCAATATTTATGAGCTATGCAGTGGGGGGAGAAAGAGAGTATATTGCTGCCAGGTTTGGGAGAAATAACGTTCCATAGACACTACGACTTTTTATTTCAGAACCGAGAGTAAGGCGCTAAGGAAATGCCACCTCAACTTAAAATTATTTAACTCTGTGAATAAGTGCAAAATTTACACTCAATATTTTCTGGTCTATTTTCACTTTCCAGATGAACTTTTTCCCCTCAATAACAATCTTAATAGACTTGCCAGATTTGATACATAAAGGTTGTTAAAGGAGAAAAGGAAAAACAAAGCCAACTGAAATAGGTGAGTCTATTCCTTGGCGGTCGCAATATATGACCGACTTTAGAGTAGAATGACAACTTTATGGTCTTGACAATAGCGGTAAGCCTTTGGCAAACTAACTTGGTTCGAAAAGGAATGTAAATTAAATATTAATGTGGGTGAAGGAAGAAAAAGCTAGGCAAGTTCGGCTACCCCAACATTAAGCATTTTTGTGTGGCAAAGAATGACAAATGGAATCAAAAGAGAATTAGAAGAGTGGAAAAATAGTTTTAACACGTATGACACATGGTCGCCTTCCCTGTCCTGGAAGACTCTCCTAAAGGGAGCTGAAATATGAAAAACAATCTGAAAAGTAGGCAACGATAAGACCTACTCGACCTACTGCAAGATGTTAGATTTACTGAGTCGAAGAAGTGGGAATTAAAGCAACAGGGAAATCACAGTGTCAAAAAATAAATTTCAGAAAAATGCTAACACTTAAGACTGCAAAGAAGAAGGTATGTGTAAAGACCAAAGCTACCGCTGTGATAAGAAGGGTCTATAACTATAAATAAAGTGGGTAGAAAGAGGGTGACAAAGGTTTGTGTGCTGAGATTTGGAACACAGCACATTTCAATCACGCTTCTTCCAGCCTGAGTCCTTGAAGGCAGCAGTTGCCTCCTGGTGTCCTTCAGTCAGCATGCAGTGTGCTGTGAGTTCACACGGTACAGCAGAAATGGGAATGGCCCCGTCCACCTTCCCACACCCACACTGCATCTCAGCTGCTGCTAGCTGCCCGGGAGTGGTGGCAGGGACAGAGATGTGGGTGAACACAGCAGATGCCCAGGGTCTCGAGTCTGGGAGGAACGGGCAGCTGTGAGTTCTGGAATAGTGCATCTGTAATCGGGAACAGCTCACATCATCGTGTTCGCTATTTTTGTTCTTCTAAATGTTTTAGTATCTCTTCCAGGATCTACTCTGGCTCACATTCAGTCACTGTCCATTCTCTGGGTACAGTTCCCCATGGGCAGTCATGCCCAACTCTGCTTGCTGGATTTCCGCAGAGGCCTCAGCATCACTCATCTCTGCTTCTGCTCTTGGCCTGCCAGATGCTTACGACAACTTTATAACTAACCTATGTGAAAGTGTGTGCGTTTCTCTGGAGTGTGGGCCACTGCAGGATCCACTCTGCTCAGTCCTGCCCTTCCCAGCCGCCCTTTAGGGAGCAGCCTCCTGGAGTGCTCATTGCTTGTTATTGAGTATGCAAATGCCAGCATGTGCCACACTGATGCTGACGGCCATGTTCACTAGAACCAGACCTAGGCAGGCAAGGACTTCTTGGTGCCAATATATGTTGCACACAGATAAGGGTGGATCGTGGGAGTCTTGTTTAAATGACCAGGGTAGGACTTTCTATACCACTAACTTGATACAGACTAGAAATCTCTACTCTTCTCCAGCCCACTTATTTGACCCCCCCCCCTCCTTTTTTTCCAGTGAGGTTGAAGACAGAGCTCCTTTCTGGAACTGACTGGTAGCTTTGGAATTGTCAGAGCAGACGACCATCAAATTCTGCAATCTGGTGCAATGTTCATACGGCCACTTGTAGGCAGATACTGGACTTTAGCTCGTGTGAACGGAGCCTGGTTTCTTAGTTCCTTTTTTGTTGCTGTTTCTCAATACCTGACATCCACAACTTAGGGAGGAAAGATTTATCATAGCTTATAGCTTCAGAAGGGCTCAGTCTGTTCATGAGTGGGTGGCTGGAAAATGATGGAATCACATGGTGGGACTGTAGCTTAGATCTAGGGCCAAAGCTGGAGCCATTGTTCCATGAGGCAGAGACCCTCACAGCAGCACGGCAGAACTAAGAACAGTCTGGGAGGAAGGGCAGAACCAGCACACACCCCTCCAGGTCAAGCCCCAAGCATCTGGCCCCTCCAGCCGGGCCCCACCCCCAACAGTACATAGTATCTACAGGTACGTGAGGCTTTAGGGGGACACTCTAGATCCAGACCACAAAGCTTGGCATCTGGCAAAGGGATAGCAAGAAGGCAGGGAAAATAGGGGACGTGGATGGAAAGGGAAGTCAAGATACAAGAACACAAGGAGAAGAAACCACGAGGAAGAGAGCGGGAAAGCAGCACACCTGGAGTAGCCGTCACCCAGGCCTTATCATCTCTCCAAACTCGGCACCGGACATCAAGGCAATGAAACCTTCAAAAACATGCCGTGGATGCGCATCTGTTTATTAGTGACAAGCTAAATTCTATGTAAGAACATGTTGAACAAATATCTGTTCGTTAAAAGGGAACTCAATAATAATTGAATGAGAAGCTAGAAATGCATCCTTGTGGCCACAATTGTGGCTATGGCAGCGATGTAGAGGGGAAACTCGTACGTTTCAGAAGGCACGTTTCTAGCGCCAGTCATTGTGTTGGCAGCTTGAATAAGTTGTTTGTTAAAATGATGCCAGTGCTTGTAGGCTCTGATTGCTGTTTCTTGCTGGAAACTTCCTAAGATCCATGATGGGTAAGCAAGTTATTTTTCACGCGTTGAATTAGCATTTGGAAAGGGCTAATATAAACAAGATTATAAAGATGACTATATGTAAAAATAATCTCACTGGGGATAAATTTTATGATAATTGAATCCCATTCACCTCTTCAAACCTATTATTTTATTAGTGGGAAGGGAAATTGCGATGGATTGAGTATTGAACGTCTCAAAGGCCTATACATTTAAGACTTTTTTTTTCCAGCATGGCAGTATTAGGACTTGATAGGAACTTTAGGAAGTGGGGCATAGTGGGAGGCCTCCTGGTCACTGGAGGCAACCCATCCAAGGGCATCGTGTGGCCCTGGTTCCTTGCTTTCTCTTTTTTGTGACCCAGCTGCTAGCTGAGCAGCTCTGGTTACTGTGCGAGTCCATCACTGTAGGCTGCCTCGATAAAGGCTCAAAAGCAACGGAGCAAGTTGATCAGGGACTGAAATCAACACAATCGGGAGCCAAAATAGCAAACCTATTCTCTTTAGAAGCTGATATCTCAGCAATACATTACAGTTCCACAAAGAAATGTGTTCATTTGGTAAAGATGTACTGAACCTTGACAAGACACTAGGGGAGTTACAAAGTGAATTTACCAACCAAATTATCAGCGAAATTCGGAGCCCAGATTGTGGTCTGCTTATTAATATCCCTTCATATAAACGCATTGAGGCACTTCTCATAATGCACATGGGCCCTACTTTGCGTTCAAACCCAATCCCATCCCTTAGTTGACGCATGAATTGGAAAATATTTCTTCAGCCTGTGGACCCACTTTTTAGCTATAAAATGAAAGAGATAGCCTCCATGTTGTGGGGTTGTTTAGAAGATTAATTAATAAATGTAAAGAGTTTAGATTACTGGCTAGCACACAGGGTTGCATGGGTTACTATCACCTATATTTTCCTATATCTTTTGCTTTGTTCATTTAGATTTTTCCCTTTGTTATGAATATGATGAGTTACCTGAATAGATTTCTTGAGAAAAAAGAATCTAAATTTCCAGAACAAATTCAACTTTCAAATAGTATCTCTTTGTACACTTTATTTGAAAATGTTCTCAAACTTTATTTTGAATATTGTTTAGTGGGAGAAGAGTGGGGAAATTAGTGGGGAAATTTATTTAGTGGGAGGAGAGTTTGTCATGTGACTTTTCTTTTTACTTATCTCGTGAGATATTGAAGTTGCAACACCTTCTTCTTGTGAGACAGGGTTACATTCTATAGTCCGGCTCAGTGAGGTACTGAGCGTCCAGCTATCACCACTCATAGATTGAAGTCAAGTAATCCTGAGTTATTTCTTGTCCGGTACAACAAAAAGCAAAGTGGCAGATATGTTGTGAGCCTCTCACACAGCATTTGTCTCTCCCAGCCCTAGATGGGCATGCTATAGAGAATTTTGTATGACTTTAGAAGGATGAACTCATAATGTAGCCAAGGCGGGCCTGTCTAGCAAGCGCAAGACCTTGGGTTCAATTCCCCGGCACCACATAAGCTGAAGGTTGTGGTGCATGCCTGTAATCCCAGAAGGACTGCCAATGTTCAGGCCAGCTTGGCTGTATAATGAGTTCGCGACTGGCTGACTATTTCCTCAGGTGGCCTTTAGGGGAAAAATGTCTCTGGTGTCTCTTCTAGCAAGAGCTGTAGTCCAATAGGGCTGGGGTATTTCCCTATGGCTTCATTTAACCTCACTTGCTTCTCTCACGGGCAGAAGTCCTACTTCCAACACAGCTACAATGGAGGTAGACCCTCAACATTTGAATCTTGGGGTTCGTGCATTCAGTCCACAGCAATGAGCACTGTACACTTAGACTTTGTCGTCACCATCATCTCCGGGCCCTGGGATAGTCACCTCTTTGTCTTTCTAAAGTCATATGAACCTCTCTGTAGCATGCCCACCTATGGCTGGGAGGGGCAGATGCTGTGCCAGAGGCTCACATATCTGCCACTTTTCTTTTGCTGCGCTGGACAAAAAGTAACACAGAATTACTTGACTTCAAGCCACGTATGATGGTAGCTGGACATTCACTATCTCACTGAGCTGGATTGCCCAAGGGGATGATGTGAGCCATTGTGCCCACAATTGCAACGGTCAGATAGGGAAGGGCTAAACCTCTGAAAAAGGGATGGACGTAGGCCCTCACTGATCACCCAAGCCCCATGGTTCTAATATGTTATGGAATTTGGATTTCATGCATTTTCAAAAAATGTTAAATTTTATGATATGTGAATTTTACATGATAATAAAATTGTCATAAAATTTTAGTGTTCCAAATAATGAGTAGTATTGACTAAAAAGACTCCTATTTTAAAAATTATTTGCTGATGGATATGTGTAATAGTAAGACACAATATTGTTATCTACTCTTCATATATATATATATATATATATATATATATAATATAATATATATATATTAGTCTTGTCAGAAATCAAAGTGAAAACCATGTGTCATGACTATAATCTGAGCAGCTGAGTTAGGAGGATCACAAGTTTGGGCACAGCCCAGTCAACTTAGTAACTGTGACCACTGGAGAGATTGTGTCAACTTGAGGCAACCAGGAACCACACCTGGATTAGGGTTTGGGAACCACGCCTAAACTGGGAATTGAGAACCAGCCTGGATTAGCATGTGAGTGATTTGTGGGCCATTGAATGAGGGAAGAGTGCCCACCCGTATGTGGGAGGCCCAGCTGCAACTCGAATGGTATAAAAGGAGGGAAGAGGGAAGATTGCCACAGCTTCTTCTTCTGGGAAAGCCCTCACCGAGTTGCTACGCTGCAGATCTTCGTCACAGATTCGCTCCAGTCGTGACTTGCACCTGTCTGTCCACTGCTGATCTTCAGGTGGCGATCTTCAGGCAGCCTTCGCCATCGTTCTTCCAACAACCGAGATTCGCAGCAGACTCTCACTGGCTGTCCTGCAGTCCGGACGGGCGCTCTACTTTGTGGCTGAGCAGCCATCGGACAGTTCAGCTCTCGTACACACAGGCCGCCATCTTGAACTATCCCTACCTTCAGATTTGTAAGCCTTCTGAATAGATCCTTTTTGTCATAATTGCTGTGAATTCTGCCTTTTGAAACAACCCAAACTAATACAGTGACTTAGTGAGATGTCTCAAATAAAAGGTCTGAGGATACTGTTAGGTACAAGGGTGGTTCCACCCTACAACCACAACAAACAACAAAAGCAAAACAAAACAGTTGAACTGAAGTGAATACTTTGGAATTACAACGTTCACTTTTTCTAAAATAATTTGCACAAGAAAACATACTAAATAGTTAAAGAAACACTTTGTTTTTCATAATTTTTAACACTATAGTGCTATTTTTTCTTTTCTCCCCTTTTTATCTCAAGCATCATAAATAATCTAAGTTAATACCGATAAGACAGTGTGAAATTTCTCACGTGATCACATAATGCAAATAGTTTTTTCTTAGTTTCTACATAATCTTTCAGTATTTTCTCAACATGTTCATATTTATATATAGGAAATAGTAGAAAATAGAATTTTGGTGTTTTCACATTGTTCTGTAAGTATTTTGTCCAAGTTTGCCATTACGGTTTTCAGTATCACACTTATGAATACTCATTATTTCCTATTGCCTAACAATTAGGTTATTTTAAATTCTTAAACACTCTAAGTAATGTTGCAGTGGACATGTTTATTATATGTAGTTGTATTTCCTCCTTTTTAGATGATTGTTATTCTAAATCAGTAGGTATATTCTCTGAAAAGAGAATAAAGTGCACTGCAACTCTAAATGTGCAGGGAAGATTATTTTCCCTAATCATGTGTGAATATTTAGCATTCTATAATAACATTTTCTGCTAATTATTTGAAGGCGACGTCAGAGTATTTTCATTCACTCTCGAGTTATTGGCATGCAGGTTCTCACAGTTTGCTCAACTCACCCCTTCTTCCTCCAGTGTGACTCATGTCTTGACTCCAGTCTTACAGACTTTCTATTTTTAAAATGAATTTGCATAGGAATGCTAATAATCTATTACTACCTTTATTTCCCTCATCTTCATTTTTATTTGAGTTCTTGGTTTTTGCATTGCAAAGAAATTTCTTTGCCAATCGGCTGTTCCTTATGGGGGGGGGGGGGAGGGTGGCGGTGATCCTCTTCCTTTGTCCTCATAAAAGGCTTACCCACAACACAACCAGTCTCTTCCGTAAGAGCTATAACATAAAATAGATGGATGTGTTAGAATCTCACTTCTGTTTTCCCAAACTCCAGATCTTTGCAGCTTCCTGGAGTGCTTCATTAACCACTAAGCCAACCCGTCAGAAACCTTCTGCTCTCCTGCACATATTTAGCTGACTGTAGAGTTGTTCACTTTATGTAAATATAAAACACAAATCCAAAAGTCCTTAGTAGAATACATGCAATACAGTGGGTTATCATTAGGAATAAACTCACAACTTTAAAATTTCATGTTTCTATCATCGAATACATTTTTTGCCTTAGCATAGCATGAGTTATATGCTTTAGACAACACGTAAGCTACAGCAGACCATTTATTTGTTGTATTTCAACTTTCATCTTGAACCCAGCAACATCAAATAAACTGCTGTGTGATTAATTTGTGTGGAAAATATGACATTAAGAAAGCAAACAACTTATTTTCAATAGATCATATGAGATAGAAGGGGTTTGATTGCGGTCTCCCTCTCACCTGTCAGCCCCACAGTGACCTCAACTTAGCAAGTTTTCCCCATTTCTTCTCTGTATTCCATCCTTTACTTCTGTCCACACACATTTATCTTCCTCTTCGTCACACATCTAACTCCTTCACTACTTAAATTATTCATGTTTTTCTCTAATAATTATGACTGTTTATCGGAAGAGAAAAATATTTCCCTATACCCCTCATTGTTTTTACCATATTATGTCAAATCTTCACAATGCTGTATACTGTTCAAGAATGAAAAACGTCCTCTATATGCTGCTTGTAAGATGTTAGCGGGTGAACCAGTTTTCTTTCTTCTCATGCATACTTTGACCACATAAAATTACAGACTTAGTTTATAATTTATATTTGTCAGCATTGATAATTGTTTGGGTTTTATTTACTGGTTAAAGGGCCAATAAGGTTTTGTAGAGAGGGCTCTGCAAACTTGCTCATTTAATGACCACTGCTCAGTAGTTGTTTCTAGTTCAATAAGAACTAGTTATTTATACTTCAACTTTCATGCCTGAGCCTATTCCAAACATATATGTTGTGGTCCAATGGCTTCTGAACCAAATTAAAACTTCTCTTTTGTCTCCAACTGGGTATTTTCCCGGTAGTGTTCTTCCAAATAAATTACAAACATTTGCTCAAGCCAAAGTTCTAGGATTCGGCCTCGACTTTTCTCTCTTGGGTCCACTTTGGCTTCTCAGCAAAGCCTGTTGGTGCTGGTTTCAACCCCAAAAATCATCACACGCCCTACCATCCAATTCTCCTTCTTCATCTGTCCTCTTCTAAGGGCTACTGTCCCTAAAGCAGCCACGGTTTGTCCTTTCCTAACAAACCAAGACCTTTCAAACTATAACTTTGTCATATTTTTCTCTAACCTCCATGTCTTTGATGAAAGAACATTTGGAAAGTTAAAGTAGACGGCCAGGACCGGGTAGCATGGCCAACTTCTTGAGGTGTCCTCCCATACCACGCTCTTCCTGCTGCACTATTCTTGATTTTTTTTTTTTTTTTGAGACAGCATCTCACTCTGTAGCCCAGGCTTGTCATGAACTCAGTTTGTAGCCGATCAATAGAGTTCAATGTACTGATGAGGCCATGTTTCTGTTGGGGTATATGACCTATGATTGGAAAATGCTGTCAATGTTTATCTTTTTAAAAATTAAGATAAACATTGTCACAATCCCCCCAAAAAATACTTCCCCTTGCTTCCAACACACTTATCCCATCATTCTTACCACTTTCTAAAGCAATTCTAGAAATCCCTATCGTGTAAATATCTTTAGTTCTGATGTTGTGGCTGCCTCGATGTCCTGAATCAACTCAAAACCTTTTATTTTTTTCTGGGTATTTTGACTTTGGGGAAGAGACAGAATTTGTAGTTAATAAGATAAGTAAGTGTGAACACCTCCTCACAATTTGGTTGGTTGTTGTTTTGGTTTTTTTTTTTTTCTGAACTCTCTGTGTAGCTAAGGGTGAACTTGAATGCCTAACATTTCTTCTGTCTCAGCCTCTGAAGTGCTAGGATTACAGGCATGCACCACCATGCCCAGCTAATTTTTATGTGGTGATTAAGAATCAAACCCAAGGCCTTGAACATGCTAGGCAAACACTTTAATCGCTGCACTAAGCTCCCAGCTCAACACATAATATTTGCATCAGTACAAGCCTGCCTGTTGCATGGTGCTAGGCAGCAGTATTCACCAATTTTTTAAATTATATTTCATAAAGACATGAAGATTTCCTGAACTATTTCCAGTGGGCTTCAGAAAGTTGAAAGAATAGTGTGTTTGATGCACCAGACATACTTTGAAGATGGTTAATAGCAATGTGTCTTTTTCTGTAGTATGTTTTTTACATTTTAAACTTTCACTGGATATTTTGATCATGCCTCTACGTCCTAGTAACTGTGAGAAGTGCTGTCTGACTCCAGACACAGGTGGGTGGGTAGTTGGCAGTAACTGGTTACCTCGTACTGGAAAAACTTACAGCTGACTTGAAATCTTTCCCTCCTGTGTTCGGTGTCTCCTGATATGACCCTATGGCTGCCTGAGGGAGGCTGTATTTGTTAGAAATTTCTGGTAGACTCTAGTCATGAACAGCATTTTTAAGAGGCACTAATGTGGAGCTTTTTCTTCTTTTTGTTTCTAATTGTCCTGGAGTCCTGGTCCTATAGTTTATATCTGGAATGCTATTAAAGGACCGTCAGCTGAATGCTTAGTTCCCTTGCTTGGTGCTATCGGAAGGCAGTGAAAACTTTAAGAGGAAAGGTTCACAGAAGGCATTCCCATCGTGGGAGGTATATTCTTAAAGGGTCTTGTGGCCGCTCAGGCTCTGACTTTTTCTCTTTTTTCTTCCTAGCCATGAGGTAAGCGGTTTTGCTATAACACAGCTTTCCACCATGACCGCTGGCTTGCCTAGGGCCTGTGGGGTGAATCAGTCATGGACTGACACTTTCAAAACTATGACCTAAAAGAAGATTTTTTTTCTCACTTTTGTGAGTTATCTTCTGTATTTGTTCTAGTAATGGGCAGCTGGCTTCCATACCAGGCCATGGTGGTGACCTGTAAAGAGGGTTGGTGTTGGCCAAGACTCTCTTTTGTGTAAAAAGATTTCAAAGGTGCAGGGAGCCGCACAGACAAGCTACATTGCCTTTTCATGAAGACACGCCATGCACACAGAAACAGAGTACTTCTTGTGCCAAGACACCACTTCACTCGAATATTTCCTATCACCTGAAAGTGCAGAACTTTCTTTTAATTTTCCCATTAAAAAATTCAGCATCTTAAAAACAGTGGTCCTTGGAACAAGGGTTTGTACGCATTGCTTGGGGTCATTTGATCTCCTCTCCATTGGACGGTGACGTGGAAGGAGATACAATGGAAAGCGAAATTCTCCTTGTGACAGACGGGCCATGGTTATTTCATTTTCAGTCTGTTTTGTTTAGAATTTATGTTGACAAAAAGCAAAAAAAAAAAAAAAAAATGAAAGAAAAGACTTCTTGGAAACAGGGAGGTGTTTGTTGTGTTTCACAAGATGCCTGAAAGGCACAAGATTTCCTTCACTTAGATCCTGGGATGGTAACAGCGCCCGAGGCACATCGCAGCCGTGTCTGGCATCCCAGGATGCAAATCAGCCCCGCACTGACAAAGACAAGACAGAAACGGATATTCTACCAGCCCAGAGTCATATTTACAAATAAGAATTTAGATGGTGCCAGAAGAAAGATAGCTCTAAAAAAGCAAAATGAAACAGAAAACTATAAATTCAACAGACAAATAGAAATGCAGCCCTCGCAACACGACTGACTGTTCTAAGCCGAGGTCCTTTTTTGGCGAATATGCCCACTGCTCATTTGCGAGGGGAACACATGAACCCATTAACTTGTGATATGGGATTTCTAGGTTAAATTGGGATTGCCAACGGGAAAATGATTTCCAGGTCCAGTGATTTAATTCCTAGTTGACAAGACTAAGTTTATTCGATGCATAAAAACAGAGGGGGGGCTAGGGAACAGCAAGGCGTATAAATTAGCAAAATGCCTCCTGCAATGCTCAAGTTGTAGTTATTATTTGCAATTTTTATTGTTATGGAAAATATAAATTGCTAGCCAATGTTTTACTTGCCTTTACTTGAATTGCTTGTAACTATTTGTCTAAAATGCTTCAGTATTCTATGTATCTCTTTCCTCAGAGCTTGGGAATTTTTGATGGAGATTTTTCTAAAATTTAGGATGTGAGTACAAAAGTGTTTTTTCTTTTACTGCCTTTGCTATTTTTAATTTTTGAATTGTACAATCACTTGCTCTTGAGGTTCTAGTCACTTCTGCTTTACAACAATTATTTATTTTTTGCTGTATTAAATCCTTGGGAAAAGCCTTCCTCATTATGCTTCAAGGCTTTTTTTTCCCCTCTCTCCAGAGTATTAAACTGTTAGCATACCAAGCAAAATACGTTTCCTTCTCGGCAAAGTGATTTCTCGTCCTACGTCTGGACAGGTGGAATCCCCTCCCTCACAACAAGCCAAGTACGAAGCGTAGGCTCTGTTTCCTTTGCACTGAGGCTGAATTCCCTCGGCTGGGGGGTCAGCTTCATCTTTGCAGCCTCTCTGGTGATACAGCCAGTTCCCTGCTCACACGTTTCCACCATGCTGTTTTATAATTTCTTCATTGAAACATCTTTTCTAATTTAATTTTTAAAACTTTTTGCTTTGAATTATTTATAGAATCACACACAAGTTTAAGAAATAATACAGAGATACTTGTATACCCTTTCTCTACTTCTCCCGGTGGTAACATCTTGCAAAACTATAGCACAATATCACTATGAAATTAACATCTGTGCAAGCCACCAGCCTGATGCAGATTTCGTGTTTCCTGGGTGCAGACTGGAGCATCCGCGCATGTGTGCACTGAGTTTTATGCAACTGTGCTCCACGTGTAAGCTTGTGTGGACAAATCTGCAGTCTAAACTCTAGCATTTCTGTGACTTGAAACCGATGCTGTCCCTTGCCAGGCTTCCATTCCAATCCCCAGGCAAACTCCAATCTGTTATCCATTGATACGACATTGTGGAGTCATGGGTTATTTGTTCTTTTGAACTTAAGATCAGCCCTTTTAACCAGGACAGATGGGCTTTTTTTTTTTTTTCCATCAACACTTCTATTTCCGTGAGCTTCTTTGAATATTCTTTAACCTTCTTTTGTGATTAAACTGATCATCTTAACCTTAAAATTGTACTTCTCACCAACTGAAATCCTTTTTCTTTGATTCCTTTCATTTGTAACGAGGACAAAAACATTAGAAACAGGGCTGGAGGAATGGCTCAGTGGTTAAAGCACTTGAGCAAGCGCTAAGCCAAGTACTAAGTACCCGAGTTCGATTCCCCAGCACCACATAAGCTGGACATGGTGGTGCACGCCTGTAGTCCCAGCACTCGGGAGGCTGAGACAGGAGGATTGCCGTGAGTCCGAGGCCAGCCTGGGCTCTGAAGTGAATTCAGGACCAGCCTGGACCACAGAGCGAGACCCTGTCTCAAAAAAAAAAAAAATTAGAAACATCTAGGCCCTGTTTCCCCTCAGCTCTTCTCTCCGAGGTCCATTCGTCTTGTGATGGAGCCCTCTCTTTGTCCTCCGGAAGTTGCTGCTGCTGTCTACCGGCCTGAGAATACTTCCGGACTTTCCTCACTGGGCTTCTGTCTTCGTTACCTTTTTGTTGCTGGCATGCAATATCCAACATCCACAGCTTAAAGGAGAAAAGCTTTATTTTAGCTCAGAGTTTCATGAGGCCTCAGCGTACTCATGAGTGGCTTACGATGGCCGGAAGTGTTCGGTGGGGAACGGCTGCTCCTGGCATTGCACAAGGCAGAAATCAGAGAGTAAGGAGAAGCCTGGGCAAGAGTACGTTCTTCCTGCCGCATCTCCAGGAATCCCTCGCACCTTCAGTAATTCACCCCTCCTGACCAAGGTCCATCTTTTAACAGCATTGAGAAAAAAGGGTGGGGTCATGTTGACTTTTGAGATGCCTTCAAGGTACCTTTCCTGTAGTCCTGATTATAAGTACTGGGCTTCTTTCTTCTTCTTCTTCCACCCCTCCTCCTCCTCCTCCCCCTCCTCCTCCTCCTCTTGTCCTTGTCGTCGTCGTTGTTGTTGTTCTCTTTCTTCTTCCTCTTCCTCTTCTTCTTCTTGTTTTTCTTTGAGACAGGGTCTCACTCTGTAGTCCAAACCGGTCTTTAATTCACTATGTAGTCTCAGCTGGCATCGAATTCAACGCAATCCTCCCCCCTCAGCCTCACACGTGCTTAAACTACAGGTGTATGCCACCATGCCCAGCTCATGTGGTATTGGGAAACTGAACTCAGGCCTCTGCACTTACAAAGCAAGGACTCTAACCACTCTGCCATTCCTCCAGCCCCTGGGTTTCATTTTAATGCTAATCTCTTTAACTTTCCTCTGCTTTTTGTTTTGTTCTACCACTGTAGGCTCTTTAATTTTGGCAAAATCACAAACTTTTAATATTATATTTCTCTACCACTTTTTCCTGACTTTCGCCATAGGGTTGGCTAAAGGCTTCAAACAGTAGTCATGTAACAGCCTGAACATGGGGCTGCCTTGAGATTTCTTCCACCAGATTAAGAGCTCCACCATCCTCAATCTCAGTTTCAGGCAAAGTCTCTGAGCAAGTGGAAAAATGCCAACATTTCTCGTAATGAAGTACGAAGGGTGTTTTAAGAGGAGAAAGATGTGGTGACCTAGAAGAAGCAGGTGTTATACATCAAAGCAGAGTTCACAGGTGCCTCTCTTAGGTGACCAGTAAGCCTGGGCGTAGCAAAGTCTATGACTACCCTTCCCTCTTAAGCAAGCGATTGAGAGAAAGAATGTGAGAAAGGCACAAGTGAGAGCCATGAGTGACGGGCAGTCTCTTAAAAAGAAGAAACTGGAAGAAGATCGCTGTGGCCGCTGAGCTTCCAGCGAGGACGTGAAGAGGAGGGGGCGGGCAGCTTGCAGGGCAGGGAGGACCGCCTGGGGCCAGAGCTTCGGCTTCTTCATGGCGACCACCTTTTCAAGAAGAGAACAGTTCCTTGGTCTTGAATTGCCCTTGCTTTGTGAGCTACAGGTGCAGGGAAAGTGCACCACCTTGGACCCCTGTGATATCCATCGAATACCTGCTCCAGGAGCAAGGTGGTCCCTGCACGAGTGTCCTGGGGCTGCCACAGCAAAGGACTCCAGGCTGGGTGGCTTGAAACACAAGGCTGTGAGCACATTCCACCAGAACTCCTGGGGACTCCAAGTTTTGCCTTTTTAATTGTGACTTTCTTTTCTATTTTCTTTCTTTTTTTTCTTTCTTTTTCTTTACACATCCTTTTCTGCACTTACAGGGGAATGATCGTTGTATTTAAGGCCCTCTCTAGTCCAGCGAGATCTCATTTTGATCCTTGTCTTAGTTACATTGACAAAGACCTTACTTAAGAGCACTCCAGATGGACATGGAGAAAGAACCCAACTGGTGAGGTTGCAATATCTAGCGCTCTCTACTCTAATGTCCTGATGGAGTTGAGGGCATCTGAGGCGAGTTTTGTCTTAAGGAAACACCAGCACCGCAGCACTCCCAACGGAGTCACCGGTATCTCTGAGAGGTGTTCTCCTTCTTGAGTTCAGAGTAACAACATTAAGAGGCTGAATTGAAAATGGAGAAACAATACTTCAATGTTATAGTAAACCTTGAAGAAAAGTAGACAGTGACCTGAGCAAGGAAAGCGATACTGTGAAGGCCTTCACTGGAGTGTATCTCGTAGGACAGGTGCATCCTGCACCTGCCTAGGACCAGGCACTGCCGGCCTGTCACCAGCAGGTGAAGCTCTGCACGCTGGCGATGATTGGAGGCAATGCTGCCCTCTAGGGGCCTCTGTTCTGCGTACCCCCTCTTTTACCTGAGCAGCTTTTAGTTTCTTTTTCTATTGTTGGAACAAAATACGTGACATCCACAACTTAAATGAGGAGAGATTCGTTTCAGCTCACAGTTTTAGAAGGTCTCAGTGCGCTTACAGGTGGGCAGAGGGGTCTAATTGTAAGATCACATGGTGGCCAGAGCTGGGTCCAGGGCCAAGGCAGAAGCTGGAGGCAAGAGCTCCTCACAGCACTGCAGAGCACAGAGCCCAGTCAGGGAGGGCAGAGGGCGGAGCCAGCACACGCCCCTCCGGATCAAGCCCCTTCCAGCCAGGCCCACCTCGCAATCGGACGTGAGGCTTTTGGGGAACACGCCACAGCACAGGTTCACCCCTGGCCCCGTCTTTACTCTCGCAGCTGCGGCACTTTGCTGCCCACTTCCCCTCCACGGATGCTTTGCGGTCTCCTGCCCTAGAGAAGACCCAGTGGAGCTGGTCCTGCTGTCCAGCGTGGACCCACCGCTGTGAAGGGAGCTCTTGCCTGAATCCGACTGCGGAGAGAGGCTGCTGTGGCCAGCCTCCTACCCGAGACCTCAACAAGGACCGTCAGCAGCCCTCTGATGCACGCTCATTGCCTGGGGTTGGACGCGACCCCAGAAGTCACTACAGATATAGAAGCTCTTTGCCGTCTTGGATACCTACCATGCACCAAGCACCATGCTACATACACCTGCACAGCCGTTTTGTTTGATATGTATTTCAGTGGATACGGCGTGCCAGGCTCTGTGACCCTCTCACAGATGAAGCACCTTCGCCTTTGCTCCCCGTGTGCTAGTTGGCGCCATCAAGCACTGTGGTTTTCCTGAAATTCACCTGCCCCTGAAGTGCCCCGAATCCTCTGTCTCCAGTTCTGAGTTTCCGCGGTAGCCTGTAGCAACTCCTCTCCTTTCTTTCTACTAGAACCGTTTCTTTTCAATATTCTTCCTCTAATTTTAAGTTACTTTCATAAAAATATGCATGCATGTCCTTCAAAGATATACTATGTAAACCTGTATTTAAATTTATTTAATTTATACTTTATTGTTTTTTGGTGGTGGTGATGATGGTGGGTTTTTTGAGACAAGGTCTACTTTAAACTTGTGCTTATTAGAATCTCTCTCATTTTCCTTTATCTAATAAAATTCATACTTTGTCCTCTAAGTCTTTGTAAGATGTCTACTGCCCATGTCCTGTGAGCCCATTGGGATTTCATGACCAGTGACCCAGAAAACGACACGATCTTGCTTTTATTTTTAATCTAGCTACATATATTCTACATTCTTTTTCCTCTTTCAAAGTCAAAAAAAATAAGTCCCAGGATATTTTTTTAAGTTTTCACATTCATTCTTCCATGAATCCACAAAAATGAATAACAGTCATACATTTGATGAGTCTTGACAGGCCGTCCGTCATCCTGGGAGGAGAGGACTGCTCATTACCCGTGTCAGGGCAATGTATGATGGCCTCCGTGCCCTTTCCAGGAAATCGTGATGTCTCCTGTCCTCAGAGTAAATATCAGAGTCCTCGGAAATCATAGGAACCGGAGGCATTTCCCCCAGAAGGTGTATAAAATGTTCGGTGCTTGGAAGGACTGGCTTTCTGTGCTTCATGGCAAAAACATGACTTCCTTGGTTTGGGAGTAAAGGGTTTGACATTCAGCTTCCAAATCTCGGGAATACCAACATCTGTAATTTCAGGGAGGAAGGAAGGAAGGAAGGAAGGAAGGAAGGAAGGAAGGAAGGAAGGAAGGAAGGAAGGAAAGAAGGAAGGGTCAGAGCAGCTTTGGGGAAATACCTATTTTAACAACCATCTACTAAAAATATGAATGTTATTTTTAAAAGACAAAAAAAAAAACCCAGCCAACAAGTTCTTGAGGTGTACAGAACAGAACATCTAAGCTTATGAAAGTTGTGTTTCTAGTTGATCTGAATTTCATTCCACCCTCTGGACAACACTGAGTCAGAAATTCCCTGCAAATCTGGCATAAAATGATTATATGGGCAGAGATCAGGTATCTAGTCTTGTAAGGAGAAAACAGAAAGCTTTTTTGTCTTCTTTTTATTGGTCTGATTGTCAAACCCTTGGGTGTGTCAAGAGTGGAATTAAAGTAAGTACTAGGAAAGTTCAGAGACTGCTGTCCTTCAAGTTGTCAATTACTTCAGGGTGTGCAGGATGGATAGAAATGCATTTGTTTGATTTTCTTCTTGCTTTTTCTCTAGGATTTTGTAAGTTTTGGGTTACTCAACAGCACAGATCGCTGTTCATACAGACGTACTGCCATGATTTCTGATTTGCTGGCTGTCATTCCCGTTAATAACTGGCTAGGCTGTCAGCCTGTCACTCCTCATTGTTGTAATGATTTGTTCCATACGAGGGACTTGATTCACGAAGAAGAGGCTGGAAAATAAAAGCCCTACCGTTGTCTTGGGTTTATTCCAGCTGGAGAAACCCAGGGTTTATGCAAAAGCATTGGGCAGAAAACTATGCGCCACTTTTATCCTTAAAAATTAATTTTCATGCACACAACTTGGAGTCTTCAATTCTGAACAAACATTCCTCTTAAAGCTTGAATTTGGAGTTCAGCTCAGCTCTCAGGGATGTTTCCATCCACGATTCTCAGGTTGCTTGGCCTGACATTGCCCAAAGCTGCATTCTCAGATGAAGAGAAAGCCTCCATTTCTCAGGGCACAGCCTGGCAGTGCCATCACCTACGCCCCAAAGGTGACCGCTCGCTTGGCATGTTGCTCACCACTTTTGCTCACGGCTCACCTTGTGGGAAGCCCCGTTCTCCAGAGTCCAGGTAGGTGATGTCTAGTAGGGCTTAATTGCAGTGCCAGTTTTCATTCCAGTTTCCCCTAGAAGTTTTGTCTCTGCTCAAGCAGACTTTGCCCGGGGGTTGCATACAGGCCGTCGATCCAGCGTCACCCACCCACAGTTGCCTGGTCTCCAGTTCCTGGTCTTTCTCAGGCCCCATTCTACAAGGGGGTCCTCCCATTGGTCAGGACGGTGAGAGGGGAGGTCTCCCTGCATGCCCCGCTTCCCAGAGTGGGTGAAGGGCTTCTGCCAGTTTCAGGTCTTTAGCCCCTCACGGGCAAGGTGACCCGCATAACCTTCCCCCCACTGCTCCCCGGCCTCAGGGTGGCAAGCTTCCTGCCATCCTTTCCTGCTCTAGCATATCTGCCTCTCTCTGGACGGATATCTGTTGTCTTTGTTTCTCTCTCTCCCTGTCCCATGTTATCTCACAGCTATGGCTCTCCTTTGATAACAGACTCTCAGGCATCCTCTTCGAGTCTTTCTGCATGCTCTGGGAAAAGGTACAAAGGAGTCCTTTTACCTGCATCCTTTACAAACTCACCCATTTGGCTGGACTCCCTCTGTCAGAGCTTCACCTGCACGGTAGAGCCCCGGGAACAGCACTTACAGGTCCCCCATGCAGCAAAAATCTGTTTTGGCGACCATGAAAAGACTCCTACCCTGTCACCTCTCCAGCTCCGTATCTACACTGAGAAATTCTACCTGCAGTGTGTCCTCATCGCCTCATAGGCCTGGAAACTCACAAGGTGACATTTCTAGAGTTCAGCACAATGTTCTAGTGGGGGTCACAGCAACACGAAATCTGGGCTGACTTCCTCCTTCCATCTTCACGCTTCGTCCTACACTTAGTATCTATTACAAAAGAAAAGAATTTAGCCATTTTAACATTCTACACTAACTATCATACACTCAAACCTTATAAATGTTTGGAATTAATTTTCTATTTGACTCAGAAATTTAGTCATGTTAGTTTCCTCCATAGTTTTCAATAACCTGAATGTGTGAAAATTTAAACATTTAGCTTCTAAAAGCAATTAATGTGCATTGAATTAGAAAATAAGCTTGGGATCTGAAAACATGCTACTAGTTGAATGAAGCAATGTAATTTCCATATTGTTTAAAACGGTACCCTTACCTTTTCTGTCACAACATACATAACTAATCTTCAAGCAGAAGCATTTTTTGAAACAATGTTTTATACAATTCAAGGGGCATTTGTAGTAATGCCATCATTTTGCCTGACCCTCAAGGAAATGAGAATACAAATGAGAAAGCTACCAAGATAGTTTATAGACTCCAGGGTTTGAGGTACAAAAAGATAACTTCTAGAAGAAACCAGGAGGGGCTGGGGCATAGCTCAGCAGTTAAAGCACTTGCCTGGTAAGCGCAAGGTCCTGGATTTGAGTCCCCATTTTGGAACCAGCTTGAACTACAAAGCGAGACCCTGTCTCAAAAAAAGAAAGAAACACAGAAAGAAAGAAAAAAGAGAGAAAGAAAAAAGAGAACATTTTTTCACAACATTTAGGAAGCCAAAACATTTCTTAAAAGGGACATGATAAATAGTAACTGGAAAAAAGATTAAAATAGGATTTCTATTGCCATCAATACTTCTATTAAACAAAAACATTCTTCATAAAGTCAAATGTCAAGCTAAAAACTGAGAGAGTGGTGTGTGTGTGTGTGTGTGTGTGTGTGTGTGTGTGTGTGTGTGTGCGCGCGCGTGTGCGCGCGCATAAAGAACTACCAGGAATTAGTAATAAGATGAAAAAAAATCTAATTTCAAAACGGGCAAAAATTTCAAGAAGAGCTTCACAATGAAAATATATAACATTTATGAATGAGCCTGTAATAAGCTGTTCCTAATCATTATGCATCTGGAAAACCCAAAAGAAAATTGAAGTTAGACAATGCTACAGTACCAAAAATTAGTGACAACAGGGAGCAAGTTTCTGGTGGCAATACAGTGCATTTTCCAAGGCCTTTGGAAAACCATCAGGCAGCCTTATACAAAGCAAACATGTAGGCATCTAAGAGCAGCGTGTGCCTACAGCTACTAAGAGCAGCGTGTGCCTACAGCTACTAAGAGACACTACAGCAGTGGTTCCTGTAGAGTCACTCATAATAAACAGAAAACAACCCCAACGTCTGCCCACAGAAGAATAGAGAAACGAATCATGAATGGTAACGCAAGGAAATCCTACACAGCAACAAAAAGGAGCCAGCCTGCTGCCCGACACAACACAAACGCGTTTCACACACATGATGCTCAGTGAAGCAAGCTTGATACAAGGAGAAGTCTACGACGCCACTAATATAAGAGTATAGACTCCGTGGAGGCTAGTAACAGACAAAACTAATCTGTAATATATGAAATCTGAATTTAAACGTGCTTACCTTTGAACCCAGCCTTCCAGATCACGGGTAGTCTCCTAAAAGGAGAAAACTTTTTTCACTTTCCTTTCTCCTGCCCTGAGGGCTTCAAATCTCCGCTCCAATGAACCAGGCTGGCTGGTGAGGGCTGAGGACGCTTGCCAGTGCCTTTCGGGGGGTTCAGCCTCATGCAGCACAGGTCTGGGTGGGACAGAGCAGAACGTGCATCTGACGGAGCACATTAAAGATATCCAACATAATTTCCTTCACTAAAAAATAAAAACATCTCTTGCTTTGGAGTCTTAAGAAATGTCAGGAATTGCTTTGACTTAATTTAAATGTTCTTTTGTAAGTAGCATAGATTCAATGAAAAAGTCCATATTTTCCCATGTTTGCATTATTTGATTTCTAATGTATATACACCTAATTTTGCAAGGTTCCTCGTTGCCTTTTATTATAAAAAAAAGATTCCAAGGGAGGATAAAAAATGCCTATTTTAATAATTAAATAGTGAGATGGCCAACCTACTCTAGAGATGAAGAGATTAGGGACAACTTGGAGTCACTAGTCTACACATCCCATATCATGGGAAGACAAGAAATACTGTATACAGTTAGTATAAGAAATGGATGGTGAGATATCTTATTTATGCTACATTAGCTGGAGAATAAGAAGCAAAGACGTAACCAACAAAACCCAGGACGTTGAGCCAAGGGCTGTCTGGATGTCATTTCTCCTTTCCTAGGAGATAGTGAGCAGACATCGTCAGCTATTAGTAAATTAATAGAGGTAAAAGTCTGTGCTCACGTGCTTGAGCTGCCTGACAAAGGCCACAGAGTCAGAGATTACACAATGAACATCTGCTTCTCATAGTTCTGGAAGCCGAGTGTCCACACCCAGGGGCCGGATGACCCAGGCCCTGGTGGGGGATGTTCTTTTGACTTGAAGATGGCCCTCTTCTTACCCACTACTGGTTCACTCACACGTGGAGTGAGCAGGGGTAGAAAGTGCTCTGGTTTCTTCCTGTTCTTGTAAGGGCATGAACTCCTGAGTGGGAGCCCCACACTCGTGGCGCCATCTAAGTCTGACTACTCTCCAGTATCCTACCTCCGAACAGTATTAAATTGAAGGTTAAAGTTTCAACATACGAGTGCTTTTTGTGGGGGGTAGGGGGCACGGATAGTCTATGACTGCATCTAATTTAAACTAAGGTGTTAACTACCAGAATAACTAAAAATAATATGTTTTGAATGAAAATGAGAATGGAAAGAGGAGATGTTTATTTTCTTAATCCAACTACTAATGTATTATGAGAATTTATCTTTTATCTGAGTGCATATTGCTTTTGAAATAAAAAAAATACACGTTAGGAGAAGCACCCCCCCCAAAAAAAAATCTTTGTATTGTGCAAATATTTGTTTGTACTCATTGCTAAATGTTTGTTTATATGAGATTATTTTGTTGGAAACCAAGAAAAAAATCATTGCAAAATTGTTGTTAAGATATGCCTTACATGGATCAAAGAGAAAAAAAAAAGTTGCAATCCTTTTTTTTTAAGGAAGTGCAGTTTAAAATGTTACTTTTCTTTGTTTTTTTTTTAATCCATTTTACCCTTAAAGTTTTTTTAATCTTCAGGACTTTACAAAGGAAGAAAATGAGAATATTGCCATAACTGAGATGTAAAAAAACTTCAAGCATAGAGGCTGCTTTTTACAATCCCTATGGGGGAGATCTGATAGCTATTTAGAAGGAGGACCTGAATAGCCATGATGGGTTGCATAGCTTTAAAAATAATTTGTTGGTGGCGGTTGCAGCTTAAAAGGGAAACTCCTTGCTTCTTTGTAAGGTAAATAGCTTTTTTGACTTCCACATCACAAGGACAGCTTAGGGTCAAGATCAGGTGTCCGCCTGATAGGAAATAAACAAGACTGTCAAAGCAGCAGAAGAATGGCGTGCACCTGCCCCAGAGAGTGACATGACCACCTATTTCTGGAAGCATTTGGACTCCGGGGAGTGCTCAAGGGTCCAGAGGCTACTTAGTCAACCAGCCAGTTCTGGAGCTAGGTAATTCTGGAATTCATAATTCAATGCACATGCAGCTGGTGTTTGAAGCCAGGAGATCTTTAAACTGTCTCTGTAGGAGGAACTTTCAGCCCTTGCTCTCCTTGGGAAGACAGAAACACCACTTTGAAAGCAGAAGGAGAAAGGAGGCCAAGGTTAAATGTTGGAAGGAAAAGCAACGGGGTAAAAGAGATCAAACAGCTCCCCTGGCCGTTCTCAGGAGTGCGCAGGCAGGCCCCGGCTGGGGGCGCAGTGCTGTAAATAGCCCTTGATTTTAGCTCCTGCTAATTTTCCTCTCCTTCAGTACAATGCAGACCTGAAAAACAATACAGAAATAGTCAAACATAGAACGAGAACTACCACAGCTACAGGAGAAGGCCGTTCAACATGAGCTACCATTACCTCCTATGCTGGAAGGGCAGAATCAGGCTGCAATCGGAATCATTTTAAGATCTTGCTTTTGAACCAACTTGAAGAGTTCTCTGTGCCCGTCATTGCCAGCAGATTGTTTTAAGATCTGCTAATCCCACCAAATTTTATAGATCGATGGCCAGGTCATGAAACTCCATCTCAACAGCTGCTCTCTAGAGTTTTGGCTCCAACTGTCGTGCCACCAGGAATCAGTTTCCTGGAAGCCAGTTATTTCACTGGCCAGGGAATGAGAACATATGCTTCCAGGATGATGCAAACACATTAAATTTATTGTGCATTTATTTCTATCATTATTGCATTGTAATATAATGAAATAATTACACAACTTGCCGTAATGTAGAATCAGCTGTCTCTGGATCTTATTTTTCTGTAATTAGCTGATCCTTTCCGGGGGGTGGGAAGAGGCAGTGGTGTTTGTACATTCAATTCTCTTTGCTAGTGTTAATCTTTATTCGCCAGTATTCCCCCACACAGGCATGGTCACTTCACCTCCACCTCTGAATATCGGTCAATATGTACTCATAAGGAACATGTAGGCTAGGTCTCTCACACGCACAGTTCATGGGAGAGTTAGCTCTTCTAGGAGAATTTAATGTCACCGCCGAGCTGGTGGAGCTCAGGCAGTGATGGGAGCCATAGAGTGTGACCTCCTGCTGTTCCCGGTTCGTAACAGACAACGGACCAGTCCAGGCTACCATGGACTAATACAGGTAATAAACTGACACTGGTCTGTGGCTGCGGTTTGGGTCATTGTGGAAATCTAAGTTCCCATGTGCATGCAGCCCGCCGATTTCCCCATCACAGGAAATACGTATTTATTTCAGAGTATCAAGGGCAATTAAACAAGCAGCAGATGACCCTAGTGAGGAATCAGAGCAACGGCCTGGAAGTTCTCCCCTTCTCCGGCGACAGGAGAATCACCCCAGCTGACTCGAGTCACACAGCACCATGACCTCCAGATTAAATGAATTCTTTAACTACCCCTCACTCTATAAAAGCATCCCAGACACAGCTTAAAAAGGGGGAGGGATAAGGAAAGAATCTTATGAAATCAGAAGACATCTGTTTCTTCCTGCTGCTTGGAGCTCCCGAGGCCAGATTCCTGTGGGTAGCTTTGGCCCCTCGCTTTTCCAGGGCAGGCGCTTCAGCGTGTGAACACCAGAACTTCACTAGCCGCATTATGAGGCAATAGATATAGTACCGATGTGGGTCATTTCTTCTTGAAATACCCATCCTTCACATGGCGAAACACGGCCACAGCTACCAGCAAACCAAATTGGAGGAAGGGGGAAGTCGCAGAGCTTCAGAAACCAACCAACAACTAAAGTTATTTTTCCCCATTTTATTGATATGTATAAGTGCAAAATTTAAGGTTTACAATGGAGTTATTTTTTAGTAGGAAAAAAAGGGGGGTCCAAATTGCTGGGATTCCCTCAGGTTTTGTTTGGAGCATCATTTCCGGTTTTCGTTACACTTTATTGCCTCAAAACGTGAGTGCCTCTGTCTCCAGCGGGGCGTACTCTCTCCAGCCATTTCCCGCTGCTTTAGTGACAAAAGCCCATCAGCGCTGCCCGCGCCATTTCAGCTTTATCACATCACTGTACTCAAAAGGACTGAGTGTGATTTTTTAAAAATAAAATGAAACAATGATTCCTGCCACGTGGAACCTGCTATAAGAGATCACGCTACAGTACGGCAGCGGGCTCCTACAGGTGGACGGAAGAGGGACACCGCTAGTCTTAAAAGCGTCTACCTATTGCAATAGAGAATCCACACAGAGAAAATGCACAGTTCCCAAGGCTGGAACCATGATTTGAATTTGGCTATTTACCCATGAGGTTTCACTTTAGAGATTCAGGCCACGGTATTCATATTAAGCCGTTTTCCAAATAAATTGCTCCACTAGAGTCCACACGGCCCGCCTCCCTCCGGATCGGATTCGGAGACCCCGAACACGCTTTGCTCTTCTCCGGCTGGACTTGTTCTCTAAGCAGATTTGTCAGGTGAATCTGAAACTTAATAAGACCAAGATTCCTCCATTGTGTTTTAAATAAACGCCTGTATGGTTTTATAAAATGATAATGCACTACCACTTGTGGAATTACAGTTAACTGAATAATCTGAAATCACTTTCGTTCAAATATAACTAGTCACCACAGAAATCACAGCAGACTTATACTTCCCGTGAAAAAAATGGAACATTTCCAAGGAAAAAGAAAACGAAAAAACAACCCCCCCAAAAGTGATATAAGCCTCTGAAAAGTGAGAATTGAATGAATGTCTAGATCCAAAGATTACCCTGGAGACAATGTCTCCCTCAGTTGCTAGGAAACTCTTCCATGAGACCACAGCAACTGGGTGCTGGGGTGAGGACACACCTAGAATTCTCACATTAATTCCTAAAACACGATAGTCCAAGGGGTCCAATGTGATTCACAGTTAGTAGCAGTTATTGATTCCAGGAAAAGCAATACAAATTTCTAGAGAAAAATAAACATTCAATTTAAGCCTCAGAATTTCTACACATTATAAACAATAAAACGTGGATGCAACATTTCACCATTGGTGAGAATTAACAGAACTAATACCAACAGATTTAGACCCTGATAGACTTTAAATAATGGAATATTCAACAGAGAACAGAAATATGTAAATGACAAAGGACATGTAGTAAACAAAAATTTTAAAAATCAAAGGTAGCATATGCCCAAGAATTCCAAGAAGCAAAACTAAATAGGATTTTTTTTAGTAATAAAAAATCCATTGAAATTGAAACTCAGGGTATGAATTAAGCTTCTGGATAGAAAAAATGGAAAGTAGTTGAATCAGAAGTCTGACATGAAAACCTAAAGAAGCAACTCCAGAATAAAGCAAAGATAATTGGCAACAGGAACGCGTTGAGAGACACTCCAGACAGGGGCGGGTCAAAGTGGGGAGTCCCAGACGAAAGCCCCGCGCTTGCAGAAGAGGCACTACAGGGAAAGAAAATGGATGATATTTTCAAAAAGCGATGGAAGAAGGGAACCCCAGGAGGAGAGCCCCGTGTAAACCAAGCAAGACGAAAATAAATAAATAATAAAATAAACTCTGCGCTAGACACATTCTAATAGAATTGAATGTCCTCAAAGACAAAAAAGGAAAAACTAAATTCAGTTCCCAGTGAAGAGAATTCATTTACAATTACATGAAAACAGACTGAGAGGATTTCTCGTAAAAACAGAACAAATTAAAAATATTTTAAATATTATGTTCAAATTTCTGATACAAGAAAGTTGTCTAAACTAGAATTATGAGCACTAAAATAAATTTCAAGAAGAGAAACTGAAAAAGTCTTAAGAGAACAAAATGGAATCTCCCACTAATACATTTACAATGAAACAAAATTAAAAAAAATATTAGAGGAAGAGAAACTGATTCCAGAAGAAAAGAGAGAGGAAATGGAAATGGCTTAGGAACATGTAGATAAATCTAGAGAAAAAATTTCAGAGGAGGAGTAGGTTCGAAAGGTACAGTGCATGTCATGGTGTGGCACTTGGGAGTGTATGTGTTGAGAGAGAGTGAAGAGAGTAGACTGTAAGGATTCTTGCCTCAAAAAATAAGAGTGCGAAGTTATGCATATGAAAAATAGCTAGATTTAGCCATTTCACAATGTACATATCCATCAAAATGTCGCATTATGCACTTATCTCAGGATGTTGTATTTTATAAACCATGATAAGGGAGGGTCTCTGTGTGTTATTTTATACGCTGCACAGTTTTATATTTCATACATAGACCTATTAAGTACTTTGAATTACTTTTTAGTAGAGTATGAAATTGACTTAAGGGTTCATTTCTTCTTATTTACTTGTCAGTTTGTTTCAACTTCATTAATTAAAGACTCTTTTCTCAGTCGAATTGTCTTTCTCCCATTGCCAGAATCCATCGACCACGCCGGAATGCCCAACGAACGCCCTAATTTCTTCTGCTGGTCATTTTGTCTGTCTCCGTGTTTTAGTTACTGTAGTTTTGGAGTACATTCTAATACAGCGCAACGCGAACTCCAGAGCTTGCTTATTCTAAAGTTATTCAGCTATTATAGCTCCTCTAAATTTCCATGCACACTTTGGAAGAAAATTGCCAATATCTGCCAAAACATCTTGCTTTGACTTTGATGGGAGTATAATGCATCTACATCAATTGACAGAGAACTGACATTTTAACTCAATTATATCTTCTAATATGTAAGCATGACGTGTTTCCCCAACTTCCTCTTGGATGTTCTCATCATCACAGCTTTGGTTTCCACAAAACCCTGCATGTATTTTATTGCACTTATCACATGAGAAGTCCGTGTAGAATGAAGATTTTTAAAACAAATTATTTTATAAAGTAAAATTTCCAATCATTCACTGTTTATAGAAATATGATTGATTTCTCTATGTTGGTTTTGTATGACACAAGTTTTTGTATCAACTTACTAATTATAAATGGATTTCCTGTTTGTTTTATAAAAACTCTTGAGATTCTTCTGTGCAGGTGACCAGATACCACGGAAATGGAGGAAGCTTCATACTGTCCTTTTACATTCGTCTGTTTTTATTCATTTCTTTTGACTCATTGGACCTGCTAGGACTTAAGAGTTAAAGGAGTCAGCAAGAGTGGCCTTCCTTGTTCAGATCCCTGTAATAGGGGATGAGAAGTATCTTCAGAGTTAAGCATGATGTCACCTGAAGCTTTGTGTGGATGCCCTTTACCAGACAGAGGAATTTCTCTTCCATTCCTAGTTTTGAAATAGATTATCTTTTCAATCACATGTGGATGATAAATGCTTTTAGTGCATAGGTTTATTTAATTATTTAATTACTTTTGGTCTATTGGTATAGTACATTAAATTAATTGATGTTTGAACATTGCTAGTACTTACATGTTGGGACATCATTGTGTTCCTTAGCCAACTCCATCAGATGATGATGAATTGCCCATTTTTAAATTACTAGATTTGATCTGTTAATATTTTCCACACTACTTCTGCTCCATCTTATAAAATGGTTGGTTTGTCATTGAGCTTTATTTCTTCTAATACTTTTTTTCTTCTTTTGATAGTGGAATAAGAAAAGCCTTATAAATTGAACTAAGACATGGAGTCTTTTCCATTTTCTGGATGATTTGGGTAACATTTTTATTATTTCCTCCTTAAATATTTGGTGGGATTTATATGGGAAATGTTCTGGGCATGGAGTTTCCTTGTTGGAAAGCTTCTAACTGAGCGCCAGATTCTCTTAGTTGATAAAGGACGGCACTGACTCTCTCCTTTCTTGAAAGAGTTTTGGCGTCTGCATCTTCTGAGTTATTCATTTCAACAAAGTTTTATACTTTCTGGATACACAATTGACCATAGCATTCCCTTACTCTTACACATAATGTCTACAGAGTCCTCAATGATACTCCTTCTTTCTAACTTCAATACTAGTACTTAGCACATTTTCTTCTAAAAATTTCTTGCATCATTCAGTGAAAGGTTTGCTAAGCATCAGTAAATATAATTACTGATACTTTTCAAAGAACCAAATACTTTATTTCATATTTTCCTCAAGTGTTCCTCTTCTCTACTTGACACTAGTCTTCTCATATCTTTTATTTTTCCCTCCTTTATGATTACATCGGTTTAGTTACCTATTCACTGCTGGGGCAAAATACTCAGCATTCACAACTTAAGGGAGGAGAAAGATTTATCTTAGCTCAGCATTTCAGGACATCTCAGCCCATTCATAGGCTGCCAGCAGCAGTGGAAACGCATGGCAGAGGCTTACCTGTAGTCAGGGCTACTCACGGCATGGCAGACAGAAGGCCAAGTAAGGAAGAGACTATGAAAGGGTGGAGTCAGCATATACCCTTCCAGGTCCTGTCCCAGTAATTGACCCCTTCTGTGTCAAGTCCCACTGTCCTTCCCCTTGCAGGCTAAGCTCCAGTGATCCCACCCTTTCAGGCCATGCACCCAATAATGCACCTCCACCTGTTAGCTGCTAGACAACTCCAGCCCACATGCCTAGGACCCACCCCTCCTGACCAAGCCATACCTCTTAATGGTACATGGTCCCATAGCTATTCAACAGTGTCGAAGCACGCGAGGCTCTGGGGGACATTCTAGATCTAAACCATGACAACATTTCACGTTCTTCTGGCTTAGATTTCAAAGATGAAATACCACACTACTGATATGAGATCTTTTGTATGCAAACCTGTGTTATCATTACATTCTCTCAAGCGCTATTCTGATTTAATCTCTAAAATTACGCTGTCGCTAAGATGTATTTTCATTATAATTTTTTAAATATTTTTTTTAAATTTCCCTTTAGAATTATCTGGGCTTTTGGGTTATTTTCACCTGTGTTAATTTATAAATATTTTAAGCTTCGAGAAATCTTTCTCATTGCTTTCTCGTTTGATTCCATTAGAGTGTAAAAACATTCTACATAGTTTCTATTTTTTTCAGTGTGTCATGGGTGTACAGCAGTCCATTATGGCACTTGTATATTTGAATGTTCCATGTGTATTTAGAAAGAGAGCACAGTATCATTTGTACATGTCCCTTAGATCTAATTGGTTTGTAACATTCATACAGATTCCACATGTCTTGTGATTTTTCTGTCACTTTCTGTATCAATTATGAAAGAAATGTTGAAGCTTTGAACAATATTTGTGGTGTCTCTATTTCCTCATTCTGTTTTATGAGGTTTTGCAAATGCCTTTTGAAGTTCTTTTATAAATACGCAAACATTAAGAATCACAAGGTCTTCTGGGAGAACTGATTCCTTAATCTTAATGTACTGTCCCTCTTTCCCTGATAACATTCCTTCCTCTGAAGTATAATTCTCTTGATACCAATACAGGCAATGTCGTTTTCTTTTAGTTAGTGTTTGCGAGATATATCTTTCTACTTCTCTTTTCTTTTAATTCATCAGTGTCTGTGTACTTGGAGTGTCTTGCATGTTGACTGTGTTTGGCTGGATTTACTTTTCTTTAAGCCAACTTGACACTTCATTTTCTGTAGTCTGTGTGATTAGACAAATTCATACTTTTTAGTTAAATGGTTTGAGACCATTATAAATTCACTTTTCTCTAAGAAATATAACTCACATTTCCTTATCTAAGAAATAACACAGCTATAGGTCTTTGTACATATCTAAAATCATTGTAGATTCCCATTTCTCTATCTGAAAAATATTATAAAGACGTTTGTACATCTTCCCCAGTTGTTTCCTATGGTAAGGCCTTTTTAAACTATAACACAGTATTAGGGAGGGTATTAAGATTAGCACAGATATGACCTACTTTTATCGCACATCTGTGTCTTGCTCTGTAGTCCAGTCTGGTCTTGAACTCACCATGTAGCTCAGGCTCGCTTTGAATTCATGGCAATCCTCCTGCCTCAGTTTCCCAGTGCTGATATTACAGGCATACACCACCATGCCTGGCTTATATGGTGTGAAGGAATTGAACTCAAGGCCTTGTAATTGCTAGGCAAGTGCTTTAACTGCTGTCCTGTCCCTCCAGTCCCCCAACCTACTAATTTTATTTGGACTTGTCTAGTTTTAATTGTACTCATTTGTGCACGTGTGTTTCAGCGAATGGATTTTTATCATATTTAATTTATGTATCTCCCACCACCACAGTTGACCTATTGACCTTTGACACATCTACAAAAATCTTCTATGCTGCCTGCTTGTCAGGTCTCCATGTGTCTTCCCCTTCCATCCTTAACTCTTTCTGACCACTAACTTAGTCTCTACTTATGGTACAGAGTCACTTTAAAAGAATTATATAAATGGAATCATACGGTGTAGAATTTTTGGATACTGGCTGGATTTCACTGACGGGATTCCTCTGAGCTCCGTCTCAGTTGCTGAGTGTATCGAGAGCTCATTCTATTTTATCGTTGAGTCCACGGTACACACGCACTGCAGTTTGTTTAATCGCTCACCCACTGAATGCTGATGTCTGAACTGCTGCCCGTGTTTCGATCGTACTAACACAGCTGCAATGAATATTTACAGAGAGGCTTTCATGCGAACTTAAGTTTTCAGTTTTTGGAATAAAGGCTCAAACGCGCATTGTGGTATGGAAATTTTGTGTGTTAGACAGTGGCTGTGTCAATTTAATCACCCACTACCAACGAGCAATCCTGTTTCTTTCCATCCTTGCCAACAGTTGGTAATGTCACTGTTTCTTATCTTACTCATTTTGATAGGTGTGCAGAGATAGTGCACCATGGTTTTAATTTGCATTTCCCTAATGGCTAATGACGCTGAACATCTTTCCATGTGCTTATTCACCATCTGTATACCCTCTTTGGTAAAATGTCTCCTCACACATTTTGCCCATTTTCTAATTGCATTGTTTGACTTTTTTGACTATCGGGTTTCAAGAGTCTATCACATATTCAAGGTACCAGTTTGGTAGGATATGCCATTTTTGAGGAGTCTGAGGCTTTTCCCACCAAAATAAAATGTATACACCCGACTTTTGAATATGATCCTACTAGGAAGACATATCTTTGCAGGTGTAGGTAGTGAAAGCTCATGAGGTAAAAAATCATCCTGGATTTCCAAGGGTCCTACATTTAAAAACAAATGTTCTTAAAATAACCTGAAGGTTCAGAAGAGAAGACCCAGACATAACACAGGAGAAAGGCCTACACACATGGAACAGGGATTGGAATGATGTAGCCATAAGCCAAGAAATTCCTTAAGCCTTGAGATGCTGGAAGAGAGAAAAACCACCGTACCTGAAAGTTTTCAGAGTGCTCACAACCTCCTGACACATAGATTTTAGACTTCTGGACTCCAAACTGTGAAAAACATATTTCTGTTGTTTCAAATCAGACAGCATGTGATCATTTATCATAGAAGCCCTAGAAAAGTAGCACGCCATCCATCTGCTGATGGCAGCCTTCTCACTAGTACATGATCCGTATTCTCCACCAGCTCCTATATCATTCTCCCTGCCCGTATTCGAAGTGGCCTTTCATGTGATTTCAAAATCTGCGTTCTCTCGGGGCCGGGTTTTCCTGGTGCAGTGTCTTTTTAAAGTGTGATTTTCATTGGTTTTTTTTCCCCATGCATTTTTGAGTGCTAGGCATTGACAAGAGAATAATCACATTGAGGTCAGTGTTTTTAATGAATGGAGGTGGGCACATCTTTACTCCTCCTGGGTCACAGTGTAGACATCTGAGTCAAGTCTTGTTGGGAGCTAAACTGGCCCAAGTTGCTACTTCGGTTGTTACTACCACTATACCACAGTTGGCAAGCCCCTCACACCACACTGCCTGGTGAGGGAGGCGTTGGTTTGTCAGTGTTCGGTCCTGTGCTCTGCTTTTAATTCAGTGTGGGCTTGCTTCCCGTTTCCATCCCTTCCTGTTTCTCTTCTTGCCAAATTAAGCTGTTGCTTGTGTTTTGAAATTTGTTACCTTGGCAGGTTGTAGGGAGAGAGGTTGGGTATTCTGAGTTTGTGTCAAGCAAACACAAGGTCCGAGGGCCCCTGGCATTTGGGTCCCTGAGTTCTGTCCTTCCCGTGGTGAGTTCTGTGAGAACCCTGTCTTCTGTAGAAATCACACTTTCTTCCCATTTTTTTCCTGTCAGAATAGTGAATTTTCACTAGCATTCCAAGGGTCAGGGTACAGAGTCGTTACGGTTTGAGTTTGTCTCATCCAAAGTTCAAGAAATAGGAAATGATCCAATTGCGGTAAACAGAGGGGCCTTTAACAGATGGCTCAGCCTGGGGCGCCTCCCTCTTGCTGCAGCTAGGGCCCGTACAGCAGAGGCTGCACAGAGCGCTCAGTGATCTTGCCTTTCTGCCTTCTACCATGTGAGATCACGGAGTTCCTCCCTCCAGGCGGTGTTGGAACGTGGGAAGCAGAAATCAGCCCTATCAAACCTGCTGGTGCATGATCCTTGAACTCACCAGCCTGTAGAAATGTGAGAAACTTCTCTTCTTCATTAATTATCAAGCCCCCCAAATTTTTCAATATAGCAGCAAAAGAAATTGACAAGTTGCCATTCCCGCTACCAAATAAGGAGGTGAAGGAGCTGCTTCCGGGTGAGTTTCTTCCCCTGCCACGAGCTCTGTCCTTTCCTCCCAGGTCTGCACCACATCGCACATGTTTGTTTCTAGGGCTTGTGAGAAAAAATCCTAAAAGAGACTGTGGCTTCCTGTAATTTACATTAGCCCCAAGATTCCATAGTGTCCCTCTTCAGCCTTCATGAGTCTGTACGTTTCCCCAGCTGAGAGCTTCCCACTGGTGCAGCCGCACCTGTCACAGGTGAGCCAGTGCAGACCCTTCCTTACCCCAAACTGCGCATCTCCCCTTCGGTTTTGCGAGGTGTCAGCTGCGCACCTTCAACTTTTCAGTGATTTAAGAAGAAAGTTGTGAATATACAGCTAGTTTGGATTTTTTTTAATGTAAATTCAGAAGAAATGTTTTTTTCCCTAGTTTAATACATTCCCATGCAGAAATGCTGATTTTAAAACATCAGTTCACTTCATCTTCTATATTTTTATTTAGAATTTGACAGATTAGATTTTCTAAAATCTTATTAATAGTTTTAACATTTCTATCCATAAGACCTATTGCTTACCTTTCTTTTATCTCATTTTAATATGAGCTTAGTGCTGATTTTCTGAAATTATTCAGGAAGTATCCTTTCCTCTTCTATTTTCTGGGAGATTCTTTGAGAGCTTGTTATTTACCTTAACTTTAGAAGAAACTTACCAGTAAAGCAATCAAAACATAAAATTGAGGGTTTAGAGTAGAAACATTAAAATGTTTCACTGTAAATTTTTTTTATTTAGATGTATACATTTGCTCTTAGTGAATCTGGTAACTAGTATGTTTCAAAATATTTGCCCATTTATTTTAAATTCACAATCTATTAGTAGGGAGTTTAAAAATAATCTTTCTTTGTTGTTTTCGATGCATGTTGAAGATCTGTACATAAACCCTCTTGCTTTTTGATATTGATAATTGTTGCATTCTTTCTTTCTTGATTCTATTATTTTTTGGTTTCTGTTTTATTTGTGGTAATGTCTCTTTGCCCATTCTAACATAATACCTTGTGTTTTAATTTTTATTTGTCATTGGGTTTTGTGGTACACAAGTATCTCAAATTTCTTTCCACAACTGTACCTCTTGACAGCACGGTTTTAGGGCCTGTCTCCTGACTTCACTTCTTTTTTTTGTTTCTCCGTTTCCCTCCTGTTCAGCTAAGGCTTAATTTTCTCTTCTTGTCTTAGAAATTTTTAACGTGGAAACTTAAATCATTCATTTGAGACTTTTCTTCTTCAATGATGTAATATATAATCTACAATATAAATATTTAACACTAGAAGCTTTCCTCAGAACAGTTTTGACTGTTTAGTTCACATTTTGAAAGATTAGTTTGTACTTAACATGGTTTAAACTCTTCTATAATTTTTAATTTCTTCTTTATTATCATATATGCATTATTTAACTTTTAAGTACTTATAGATTTTTCTACCTTATTTATTTATTTATTTATTTATTTATTTATTTATTTTGAGGCAAGGTCTCATTCTGCACCCCAGGTTTCTTTTGAACTCACTGTCTAGCGCAATCTGGCCTTGAACTCGTGACAATCTTCAGGCCTCAGCTTCCCAAGTGCTGGGATTACAGACATGTACTGCCATAACTGGATTATGTGGTGCTGGGGAATTGAACTCAGAGTCTTGACCTTGCTGGGCAAGAACCTTAGCTGCAGAGCTATTCCTTCAGCCCACTACCTATCATTTTGTCATTGGTTTTTAATGCTACTCAGAATGATTGGATAATATGTCAGCCATATAAACCTAATTTGATATTGTTTTCATTGCAAATACTATTTAAAATTATGTAAAAATAAATATTGCCTAGATTTTTAAATCTTTTTGCATAAAAAAACAGGTTCATGATCCTCTTTACAGCCATGAGAGCCTGGTTTGAGGGCATCAGTCTAGCTAATTTTTCTGACCCAAAAAGGTAATAATAACGTTTCTCCATATCTTCAAGAGGACCAAAGAACTACTGCCTGACTTTCTCCTAAGTGACAAAAAGACACTGGCAGGTCTGACAGTGTCTACCTGAAGGACTTATATATTGACAGAAGCCCAGGATATTAGACATATCTCTAGGTCACAAAGAGCAAGACTCGGGCTCCTGATCACTGGATTTTGTTTTCATATCAAAGGGACAGAAGGAGTAGACTTTTTGAAAGAATGAGCATCACTCACACGTGGTGTGAATAACCATCTGTTCTAGTTCCTCACTGTGTCAGTTGTCAAACTGCCACAAACCCGGGACTTCAAACAATAGAAATAGATTTTCTTAAAAATTTATAGGCCGCTGATCTGGAATCAGGTGAGGGAGGGCTATACTTCATGAGAACACTTGAGGTAAATGATGTTGCCGGCCTTTCTGTTGGCTTCGGGCATTACTGGGAATTCTCGGCCTATGTACGCAGCTCGCAAGTCTCTGCCTTCATTCCCACATGTCCTTCCTCTCTGCCCCCCTGCCTCTGCGTGTTGCCACCTTTTCTCACAAGAGCACCAGATCTCTTGGATTAGGGTACACCTCAAGGGCCTCATCTCAGTTATCTCTGCGAAGACCCTACTTCCAAATAAGATCACACAAACAGACACAAAAGGTTAAGATGCCAACTAACTCTTCCTGAGGGACAAATTCAGCACTTAACAGATGCTTCCTGATATTTTAAATTTGACATGTTCAGACTAAAATTCTGGTCTTTCCAAGTGAAAATTTCTCTCTCAGTTTTCTTCTCATTTGATGTCAAGCGTACCTACCAGACACTCAGGTCAACAGTCTTGGATCTACAAAGGCGCTATGTGTCCACGTTCTCTGTCGGACTGCTTGACTTTACTTTCATTGCTACTACCTTGGTTCAAGGCTCCAAATTTATAATTATTTTATAACAATGCATTTTATTACTGTATTATAACTTATATAATTATTAATTTTTCTTCCAGGTTTTCTTGATGATGAACAGTCCTCTAATGACCATCATCATGTAAACATCTTCTATACTCAAGCAATTATTTCCAAATAAAAATTTAAAGGTAGCAGAGTCAATGGTAAGAATGTTTCCCATATTTTTCTATCTTCCTCAGCTACCTGCAGAAAGGTGATATGAACTGGTCCCTTTCCAATGATTCAGAGCCCACAGCTGAGATACACATTTTTCCCTCTGACATGAGTCTCAACGTGTGAGAATAACCATTTTACTTGGTTTTGAAATTTACTTTGATGTTCACCATATGCTTACCACTAAGACACAATTTTTGCACTCATACACGTTAACCTTTATTTTAGAAGATAGACTAGAACCAATAGCCATAGTGAATGAATCGTTGTGTACATAGATTTTAGAGAATGACATTACCTGTGGAAAGTGATCAGCAGCTGAGCAAGCCAATGATGCAGGGAGGGGCAGGTTGTGGTTTTAGAGAGGAGGGCCGGGCTGTTCCCAGTGGGAAGCGCATCACCAAGGAGTGGAAACAAGGGAAGAAGAACCTAGCTTTGCTGCCTTCCGGGAGGACATTCCAGCAGAGGAAACAGCAGGGCAAGTCGCTGAGCGAGGACATTCCTGCATTCCAGGTGGGACCGAGGAAGAGTTCGGGACATGGCAAGGATGGGGTAAGAAGAATCAGGTGTCCGCCTGCAGTGCTCAGTTCTCGTGGGCCTGGTGAACTAGCACGAGGACTTTGACTTTCCCCTAAGTGACCAAAAGACTCCGGCAGGTCTGACATCAGGAGCTGTGATCTAGGCTTCGCTTCAGAACTGCAGACAAAATAGATTAGAAGCAAAGGCAGAGAACGTTTCCGATAACAGGCTTCTCTTTTCTTTCTGAGGCCTCACATGAGTCGCCACCAACACTGACGGCATCCTCAAGACAATCTGGACTTTTCTACATGTGGTTGAAATATTTCTTGCGGAATTCTTCACCCGGCACCTAATTTCACAGCTGCTTCAGTCTCTTCTCCTAGAGTTACCCTGTCCTCAGCGCCACTGCCTATTAGTCAAGACGGGAATAAAGGAAAAATGTCTGTGTGCATGCATGCATGTGTGCATGTGTGTGTGTGCGTGCATGTGTACATGCACGTGCATGTATGTGTGCATACAAGTGTGCATGAGTGTGTGTGCATGCATGTGCGTGCATTACATGTGCACGAGCATGTGCATGTGTGTGTGCATGAGTGTGTGCATGTATGTGTGCATGAGTGTGTGCATGCCTGTGTGTGTATGTATGCATGTGTGTGTGTGCTTGCATGTGTGCCTCTGTGTGTGCATGCATGTGTGTGCGTGCATGCATGTGTGCATGAGTGTGTGTGCATGTGTGTGTAATTGGTTTACACAAGTGGGTCTGGCGAGGGACAGCCTGGACACTTGGACAGCTGGCTTGTGCTGAGCATGCCAGGCCAGGGTGATACTACAGTCCACCCGGAAGCTTTGTTCTCAGGGAAACTTTGTCCTTTGTACTTTCCAGCTGATCAAATGGAACACATATGGATCAGAAAACAATCTCTTCACTCAAGAGTCAACTGATTTTAAGTGTCATCACACCAATAAAATACCTTGAAATGAAAGTGTCCATCTCACTTGGACACATGAGAGTGTGTCCATCATGCTTACCCTGGGTCTGGGGCCATTTATGCAGGAATAATCCCGTGAGCTCTCATGGAAACACACTGGGGGTAAACACTAGAGGCAAACCCAGGCGTCAATACGCTCTTTAGTTACTACGATGTATTTCATCAAAAATCTATCCAGGGTCCAGAAGGCCACATCTGTGAATTCAGGATACAATTATTAAAAATGAATATTAAAATATCAATAGTAGTCTACATTAAAGCCATCAATTTTAAGAGAAATTTTTTCTAGTTTAATTAAAATTTGTGGTTTGAGAACAATTTCTAAAACATCTACCAAAAATGTATGACTACAATTCAGTTGAAATTCTCAAAATCTGTTGATTGTGGTTACAACTTTTCTATACACGGTATGTTATAAAAGTAACAATTTTCTGAATCATGATTACTATTCAGTTATGAAAACAGTCACATTGACCGTATGATATACTTTGCTTCTTTTATTCTTGTATAATCTTCTATGATTAACTTTGAGTTCTATATTTAGTTCCTTCTTTAATTAAATTCTATGATAAGAAACTTATTAAGGTGCTACTGTTTCTTGAAACTGCCTTTTCCCCAACCAGTATTTTCTTATGTTTTACATATTTTTCTTTAATTTAAGCAACTAATTGGGTATTTTCAATACTATACTACGTATTTTATTTTGGCCTTGGGAATAGAGCAACGAAGTTAGCAGACAGGACCTCTGAACTTACGAAGCTCAATTTTTGTAGTAAGAGACAAGAATTCTTACCTGAAATTCTGGCCTTTAATTTAAAATGGCCACTTCAGTGCTCCCTAGAAGGCAATTCCTTGATGTCCTTTAGCAAGCGGTCTTCCCTGCGTCCCTGCAGCGTCCACAGGCGTCAAACAGATGAGCCTGTCCGTGAGCTTCACACAGCCGTATCTGCGGAGTCCAAGTGAGTATCTGAAATCAATAGAAATGGAATCATGGTAATTAAATTATAGCACTTACATATAATTACACTTATGTAAAAAATACCCACCCCTACCCAGAGCTACTCCAGAATATGATAGACATAAATCTTTGCAAATGATCGGCTCTCCTTGTGGGGGGAGGGGTAGGAGAAGAGTGTCAATCTTTGAAATTATGCCGGGAAAAATTAGGATACTGGAACTACTTCACTTCAGAGAAACCATTAGATTCAAGCCCCAGCTTTAAATAGGCACTTTCAGTGATTTTCTCCTTTGAAAAGTTCATTTTGATGAAATTCTTTCTGATGAAAACGAATCTAGGCTGTTGGATTTGAGGACTGGGAGAGGCAGGGCCTGACTGTGAGGTGGGTGTCACACCACAGTATCCTCAGGGACAGGATGCTGACATCTGGTGACCAGTGAACTGATGCACAGATGGGCAGCCGTGGACTAAGATGGCTTTAAACTAGAGGCCTGAACTCTGAAGGCTTAGCAGCAGAGCCTCAACAACGGGCGCCCGTGCCACCTGGGGTATTCAGGTGGCCTGCGTCTGCAAGGATTTGCAAGAACTTTGGTTGTAGGATTGGCTAGGGAGTCAGGCAGTGGGGAGTTAGGAACTCCCTACTCTCAGGTGCAGAGGGTACCATGGGCACCCGGGGCTCAGAAGTGGGCTGTGTACTACAAGAGGCTGTAGGACTTCACAGGACGTTAACCTAGAGCAGGGTCATCAAGGAGGAATTCCTGGAAGGAACCAGAAGGAATCTTAAGAGCATGGAAGCTTCCTATGGAAGAAGGGTAGGGTCGAGATGTCCAAGCCCCTAGGAAGGGAGTGCTTGTTAGGTGTTAGATTACTATACACTGGAGCTATAAGGGAAAGTGCTCTACAGATCTGCTGCGGTTTACTGGGAGTTTGTCATAGTTTTTGAAAAATTCAGTCAAATTCAGTCAAGTGGCCATATTCACAGAATTACAGTGACAGCTCCCAGGAGCCATGTGTCCAGGTGGACTTGGAACAGTGGCACCTACATCTGAGGGGTCCCAGATACAGGGGAGAAGACAAAACTGGCAGAACTTGACCTGGGTGTCCATTATACACTCTCACATCTAAGACTAATGCTTTTATGGAATTTCAACTTACTTTTCTCTCTCCAAGCATGGTTTAAAAAAATGTTTGATTTTTATTCCTTAGTTTAATCTCTGACCTTGTCCTTTGACCCCTTATGTAAAATGGACCATCTCTTTTTCTTCTTCACTTTTCATACACGAGAGATATTTTATTTCTTTGAACTTTGAAGAGTTGGTGGAAATATTTAATCATTGAGCATCACCTATAAACAAGAATCTGCAGCACATAGCTGTTAGCAGGATGCGAAGTGTTCTGGTAGTATGTTATACAGAACTGGCGTGTTTTGCAGAATTTCCTGGATAAAGTGTGTTGGCTTTTCAGATTTCTTGTGACTTCGCCAGGCTGCTCAAGTCAGTTAGGAGATGGGCCCAAGTTCTGTAGCGTAGCTAGAGCCACACGCACAAAGAGTTCAGTGGACCTTCCAAGCACAACACAAGCCAGTCTCGATAATCTGGGCTGATGCTGAGAGGACGGTTCCTGCTAAGTCTTCCTCTCTTTCCTGTGACTGTGCTATGACCTTATCACGGCACTTTGATGGACACCACTCTCATGTGAGTAATTATAAATATTTCATTCGGTTAAATTTTCTTCTCAATTGAATTTTCTCATCAAGGTATAGACTCACCTCTTCAAGTAATTTTATTGTTAATTCATATTTAGCACAAAAATAGTTATTGCATATGAACTCTGGCCCAAGCACACTGTGGACGTGTGGCTGTGTAAGATGTGACATTCACCTTCAAGGGTCATTGAGACTCATGGTACCCACAGAGTGACACATTTGGTGAGCAGTAGATAGACACGGAGTTAGAGGAATAGCACTGATGTGGTTGGCTCTACTGAGAAGGTAATTTCCACACACAGCTCAGCTGTTGCTCCACACATATAATTTTATAACTGTGCTAAGTTTGACACCCTAGGACAAGATATAGATTGGCTACTGAGAGGGGAAACTCTCTGGGTTCAAAGTGTCTGGTAGGCTCTACAAACACTGTTTGTTACCATGCTGGGAGTTTGGGTCAAGTTCCATGTGGTGTCATTATTGAATAGAGGCAAATGGTAGCCCAGAGTCTTACAAGGATTTAAAGAATTTTGTTATTATTGGATAGTTTTATTAGGCCCATGTTGCTGGGAGGAAGGCAGTGGTCGACTGTTTATTTTCTTGCCTGTGTGACTTGATACCCATTTTCTTGTGTGTCTTTGTTCAAATCATCTCATACAAAACACATAATTTCTGATTTATTTATTTTAATTAAACTGTACTGTGTTTTAATGTATACAACACAATGAGATAAACATTTATAGTAAAGTTGCTATTATAGGGAAGAAAATGAACATATCTATCATCTCAGGAAGTTCATAATTTTCTTTTAAATATTTGTGCCAAGAACAGCTGAAGTCCACTCACTTACTATGCATCTCATACAGAGTACAATTTGAAATCCACCATTTTTACATCATACATCAGCGCTCTAGCCTTGTTCATGCTACAGATCTGCAGCTTTTTTCTCGACACCTCCCATTTCCCTCTAACCCTTGCATATTGCTAATCACTCTGGCTCTTTATCTCTGTATATTCAAATTTTTAAAAATTAAACGTATAAATGAGTCCACACAATGTGTTTTTTCATCTGCATTTGACTTATTAAACTTATGTTCATATATATGTGCCACAATCTCCTCTTTATCCATTGGTTTGTCAACAGGTACTTAGAATGTCTTCTGCCACGTTGGCCAGCGTGAGCAATGTTGTGACACTTGGTGTCCCAAAGTGACAAAGCATTTACAAAGTGACAATTCCATTTCTTTGTCCTCTGTGTCACGATAGTTCTGTTTTCTCCGGATTGTTCCCCAGTCCTTTTCGTCTTTTGACTTTTCAATAACAACTGCTCAGCGATGTGAGGTGGTAACTCACAGTGATTTTGATTTGCATTTTTCTGATTACTAACACACGGAACGCCCTTACACATCCACCTGCTGTCCCTTCCCATGTGGGTCTTCTTTGGAGAAGTGCCTCCCTGGGCCTCTGCAGCTGTGCTCGTCGCCCCACACAGAACATTTACTCAGCTCCTGACACCGGGCACAGCTGATAGAGCGTCTATTCTTTCAGGAAGCAGAGAGGCAGTTAAATAACTGATTATTGGCAGTACTAGATATTTCTATCCCTTTGTGTATAAGAAACACGACCTTTACGGTTGGCATTGGCACTTTTGGGCCCCAAACATGCTCATTGGTGTTTTCCTTATTTCATTGGAACTTGCCTTTTTGCTCTTCATGCTAGCGACCAACCAAACACCTGTGTACGTAGGCTCCAAATTCTCCACGAAACGCATTCTCCAGGAGGAAATAGCCCCCTTCACGTTTGTCCAGAGACATATTAAATGATTAGAAGGCAAAGTAGTCAGCGCAGTTTTTAACTGGAAAACATCCAATGATGGCTCCAACACAGACTGGTGCAAACGGGGACGCGTGTATCCACTAATCCCTTCAGAATTCCAGGATGTAAGTGGCCTGGGGTGTGCGCTTAACCCCTAGGAACACACTGAGTTGGATTCCAGGTCCGTCTTGGAGCTGGAGTTGCAAAAACGCTCATTTGTCTGGAAAGTAGAAGATTTTTGTTTAAGTACAAATTCTATCAAAGATTTGAGGCTTTGGGTTAACTAATTATAAAACGGGAATAATTCTTGTTATATATATATATATATATATATATATATATATATATATATATATATTATTTGCTTTAAATGAAGAGATTAGTAATATGTGTACATAATATACTATGCAGCTATAAAGTATTGCTACGGTATTTACCACCAATATTAACAAAATCATCAAAAATGTATTTTGTAGTTAGTCTTCCTTTAGCATGAACAATTCCATTGATCATAGTTATAAATTTACACCTGGCTCATAAGATAAAAAAATACAGCATATATATTTAAAATCTAAATAATATATAATCACTAAGATACTATGCTTAATATAGCAACTTCCTTCTCACAGCTACAAATGTGTTATACATTATGCCCATGCTTAGATGATGGAAAATCACAACATTCAATTATTTATATATTTGGCCTTATGTAAATAAATATGAATATTTCACTTTCCATCTGTGAAGGACCAATTTGTTGCACACTGATGCTCCTTAAATAAGCAGGTATCACTGCTTTATAAGCACACTGGGTGTTTGGACAGAAGACACGTAACACCAGAGAACCGTAGTTGGACTTAGGTTTCATGTTGTAAGAAACTACTAGTGTAGCAAAGAAAAACAAGGCATGAGAGGTTGCAGCTATTAACAAAAATTTATCTCTTTGCACTGGCAGGTGAACATCCTGTTTCTACAACCCAAAACTTCTTGTCCAGCTCCAGAAGAAACATCATAATAACCTAAAACACCCTGTTGCCCAGAGACTAAGGGCAAGGAACACTGTCACATGATTAAAGTCATAAAGCACTTCTACTGCTTTGTCAGCTTCTAATCGGGATTGAAGGAACTTGAACTTGGCCTATGGCGAAGTATCTACACCTGGTGTTCGCTCCATCTCTAACTAGCCCGGCCCTGCTGTGACTTCAGCCATCTGAGTACCCAGAGACCAGCTAACAATCCCAACAAATCCTCTGCAACTTTCTTCTACCATAGAAACCCTGGCTCACTCGAGGGATTGTTACTAATCATACTCATTTTAAAGATAATTTAGTTTTAATACATTGTCAATGCTATTCTCTAGGGTACATAAAAAGTGATCTGTCTTGTGCGCATCTGCTGAGCCCGTCTCCTGATCTTGGAGCCACAGTGCAGTCTCTCTGCTTTTAGCTTAGGGAAGTGACCCAAGGCAAAGATGTGTGAAGTCCATCTTGATTTATGTGGCAACTTCCCAAAGTCGTTGGCGTCGCTGCTTTGCAATGGTGTCACACAGTAACGGCTGTGTTTGGTAAGCAGTAGGGTCTTCCGTTTGTGTCTTATTTGGCTCTTGCCTGGCTTATGCTGCCAGGGACCTCACTCCCTTCTCTGGGGGCAGGACCAGTACCGCAGAAAACCAAATAGCCTCATAAGGCTACCGACGTAAAAGTGGTCTTCTATTGAAGGCACTTAACTGGTCACCCACCACCTTGCTGTTTGCTTAGGTATGGAATAAAATTTATCATGTCTAGAAAGCACCACTAATGCTTTGATGTCGAATGAGCCATATAAATTCCTCTTTTGTTTCTAAAAATATCATCCAATATTAGCAGTTCTATGAAATTCAGCCTACTACATAAGAAGGCTTTTGTTTCTCGCCCTGAACAACTGTTTCATAGAAAAAAGAAATAATGCTCGCCAATACAAAGGATATTAATATTCTGACTTGCTCACATATTTGGGGAATGGCACAGTCCTTTTATTATCTTCTAGGTAGAAGTTGTCTTTAAAAAGATCTTTTCAGTGTTGCTACATTAGTTCACATAATTAGTAATTAAAGCACAATAATTTTTTTCTACTTCTCTCAAATTCGGAGTGTCAATGAAGTCTGGTAAGTGAATTATTCTATTCGCTCCATTTTATGATTTGTCTGCCAAATGTAAGCTTCACTGTGGATATAAGAAAATAATTAAGATGAAGATCAAGATTAACCACGATTACTACGTATATAGTGACTGCCAATGATGCCACCACTGCAGAACTGCTCTGGCAGTGGAGAGAACATTTAAATTGAGAGAATCACATTTATCCTGTGGGCACAAGAGAAAACAAAGGATTTGAGGGTCTTGTTCAAGGCAGTGTGATGTACAGGTTTTGGATGGACTCAGAAAAGCCATTTCGAGGCACAGCCCCGAGTTCAAGTACTCGGCACCACATAAGCTGGGCATGGTGACACCTGCCTGTAAATTTCAGCTCATAGGAGGCAGAGACAGGAGGAGTTCAAGACCAGTCTGGGATATACAGTGAGTTCAGGACCAGGCTGTTCTACAGAGCAAAATCCTGCTTCAGAAAGAAAAAGAAAGAGAAAGAAAGAAAAAAGGAAGAGAGAAAGGCAGAAAGGGCATTTTGAGTGAACTGAAATAAGCAAAGGAACAGCTTTCGCGGATGTTAAGTCTTTAGAGACATTTCTTACTCTTCCACCTGAGAACGTTTTTCCCGAAAATGAAAGTTAAATATTGTCGATACAAAGCTTGTTAAATTTAAACTTGAACGGAGCTGCTATTGCCCAGGCCCTCACAGAGGGAGAGTGGGAAAACGTGCACAGAAGGATACGAGATTTGAGAAAAGATGCGATAAAATGGGAAGAGGTAGGGCGACGCGGAGGTGAGCCAGGGAAGCCAGGTTTGCCACCTCTGCCACGGTAGCGGGAGTTAGGGGCAGACGGCCTCCCCGGGAAGGACACGGCAGGACGACTGTGATCTGGCTTCTTTGTGCTCAGGTACCACGCGTGGTAAGAAAAGAAGGGTAGCCCTACTCGGTGAGGGGATGGCCAAAGTGGACACGATGGGGTTTCATGTTATGCAATACGATGCTGCTGTTTCTATTAAAATAGTTAATGATTAGAAATAAAATTGATTTGGCCTTTATAGGTAAAAATTAGTCTGTGGCTTAGAAATGTAAGTAAGTCCTCACTGACTTTAATTACAAGTGTGTTCCAAGTCAGAAGGGGTCCCAGTGGTGGGAAGATTTGGGAAATATTTCTCAGTATCACTGACTCCTGGTAGCTGCGACTCAGTGATTGAGAAAGAGGACGAGGCTCATTTTATCCAGTGTTTCTCAGCTTCTTTGAAAATGTAACCTGCAATCTGACCTATTAATTTTTGATTCTTTGGATGAGAGCCTCCCCCAACTTTCTGTACCTCTTGTTCCAAGTAAAATCTTCTTGTGACCTAGCACCATTCTTCCCAGAGACTGAAGACCAGAGGGGCCTCCCAGCGCTTGCTTACGCCACGTGACTTCTGACCTCTGGACTTCGTGTTGTCCTGGAATCCTCTTGGAGTGACACACTGCATAATAAATATAAATCTCCCTGTGATCGTATGCAGAAGAGTCTTTGTAAAAGGGGCGTGAAGTTCTAGGGGAGGGAAGCACCCCACTCTCACGAGATGATCATTTGGGTTTCTTTTTGAAGAAACCATCACGTGTTGTTCACAATCTGCTTCCGATTCATTAAAATATTTACTTACTTGAACGCGTTCTAGGAGCCGATGGCGGTATCTCAGAGAGTAGTCTGTGCTAGCGAGGGGATCTGCAGCTGCTCCAGGTATTGTCACTTATGGTTGATTGTGTATATCGCCATAAAATGTGTTTATAAATTATGTTTATTGTGTTATAATTAGTAGTGCTAACAGTGCATAATATCAATAAGGTCATTAAATATGTAAATAATAAATAATAGCAATGTCAATGTCACCACGCGGCATTGTAGCGGCATGTGCACTCAATCAGCCCCGGCTGCGTTTCTCATCGTCAGGAAGACATGGAACTCAGCCAGCAACTGGGCTAATGAGCACAGAGCCAAGTGCCGAAGGTGTGTGCAGACTTGCTTAATGGATGGCGAGGAAAACCTTGCAAGCTGTTTTCTCAAGGAATTGGGAAATGGTGTACCATGTGAGCTACATAACACAAAAATAGAGTTTTGGATTTCTGAAACAACGCAGATTTGAACGGGGCAAGACGTTCCCTTCTGTTATCTTTTCAACTGAAATAGCACAAGTTAAAACTTCCTGATAGTGCTGCTGCTGTATTCTCCCTACGTGCCCAGGTAATGGAGAAACAATGGACTTTCAGAACAACCACTGGAACAAAGACTGCCAGGTACTTTACAGGCAGAATCTTGAACCGTGTTTTAGGAGCACCCAGGCACTGGAAGAGGGTTGAAGAGCTCGGGTCACGAGCAGTCCCAACCAATGGAGCTTTCAGTGACCTCGGGGGTCACAGACCAAGCTGAGGACAAGGAGTCATACGCAAATGGCCAGACTGTACGGGGAAGGACAGATCTGCAGAGACCATTTAAAATATGTATCTCTAGCTGAAGAGAGGAAGCAGGGGAAAGAGCTCGGGCTAAAGTGTATTTCCATTGGGAAAACAACCCAGCCTTAGGAAACCGCGTGGTATATTTGGTAAAGCACAACACTAATGGCAGAGCTATAGCAAGCAGTAAATGTGAGATCAACGCCAGCCAGGAAATGGGATGGCTAGGACGGAGACTAATTTGAGAAGCTATTCAAGAGAGGGGAATCACGGGGGAAAAACTTTGAAGCAGAATCCAGCACGATGGTACTGGCATGCCTGTAACCCCAGCACTTAGAAGACTGAGACATGACAGTCACAAGTCTGAGCCCAGCCTGGGCAACTCAGTAACTTAGCAAGACCGCTTCTCAAAATAAAAATGTGAAAGAAGGGCTTGGAATGTAACTCAGGGCAAAGGTATTGAGTTCAATTCCCTGTGCTTTGTACTCCAAAAGTAAAGTTGAGTCTCGGATATGACAGAAGGCCTGGCTAAAGCAATAGTATTTAAAGAAAACTAGAGGATGCAGAAATAGCACAGCAGGTAGAGCACCTGCCTAATAATATCGTAGGCCCTGAGTTTGATTCCCCAGCACCACATAAGCCAGGCGTGGCGGTGCACACTGTAATCCCAGCACTCAGAAGGCTGAGGCAGGAGGATTGCCTTGTGTCCAAGGCCAGCCTGGACTACACAGTGAGTTCAGAACCAGTCTGGGCTACTGAGCAAGACGCTATCTCAAGAAAAAGTAAAAGAAAACTAAAATAAAGCAAAAGAAACCAAATAAAAGACATGTAAGTCTCACATGAAAAAATATTTGGGGACTGAACACATGGCCCAAAAGGCTGACACGTGGCCGGGTCACACCTGTGCCCTTTGGCAGTCATCTATCCTTAAATGGGAACCAAGAATTGGATAGACCTGAAGAAAGCATACAAAATAAGATAGCCAAATCGAGCCAAAGGTTAAAGGAAACATGCAGGACGAGAGGTTGATATTGAAGAAAAACCTTTTGTTTAAATTACCGATGCCCTCAGAGAGACAACAGAAACTATTCTAAGGGTGTGACAGCTGCCCTGACCGAATGAGATTAGAAAAGCCCTGCAGAAAATCGAAAATACGGTTGCCGTAGCCAAGAGCAGAATCATGGGATTGAAACTTAGTATCGGCTAAGTCTCAGACCAGTCACGTGTGTGGGACACACACACACACACACACACACACACACACACACACACACACAAATTAGAAGAAAGAAGACAGAAAATTGAGATGATAGTTCCAGGATCTTCAATATTCTGAGGAATTTTCTTTATTTCTCAAATGAATTTCTAGTTAAAATATTAAATTTGGAAGAAAATAAACAAAGAACTAATGCAAGAAAGATTCTTTGGATTAAGCATCCTATATCTTTAGAGAAATAAAAAGCTTGTCAGGTGTCAGGGATCACAGCAGCTTAAGAGCAAGACAGTGTTGTAAAACTTCACGGAAATGATGCATAAAGGACCTACACGATCATAGCAGGGAGAAGTCTGATCCACTCCTACAGCCAAGAACAAACATCCCACATTTTCATAGTATCTCAGCACATGTCTGTAGGATCTTATGCTGTTAAAGTAAACGAAGGATAATTGTGAAATTTTCTGGGGCAAAGACTTCCAACCCAGGCTTTTGTATTCTAATATTAAACTAATAGCCACACAGGAGATAAAATGAAAAATAAAGATATTTTAAACCGCACAGCACCGCAAAAACATTGCAATGGACTCAAGAAACATATTTTTTTAAAATCTCTGTACCAAAAGTTAAGTGAATTAGTGCTCTAAGCCCAAAGGTTTTATCAGTAAGGCCTCCTGAGCTATCTAGAAATGAGTAAGTTTATGTGCATATATTTTATAGCTATGTGCATAATCTATGTACTCAATTTCTCTTCTAAATCTACCATAAAGTTTACATTATACTTAGTAGGAAATAAAATGTTAAAAAAATAGAAATATTTCAATCATTTCATTATAAATATAGACTGACAAATCTATGTTGAGCTTTTAAAAATTAAACATTAAGCTTTAATAAAAATAATTTTGTGTTACTGGGGATTAACATTAGGGAATTTCATTCTGAGCTGCATTCCCAGGCTTCTGTCCTTTTTTATTGTTTACCTGAGACAAGGTCTTGCTAAATTGCTAACTTGCCCAAACTGGGCTCAAATTTGTGATTTTCCTGTCTCACCCTCCCAAAACACTAGGATTACAGGCCTGTACCACCAGGCTTCCCTCTTAAAATCTTCCTTAACTAAACAGGATCTGTTCAAAGAATCCAAGAAACTTGATCAAAAATATACAGGCCAATTAAAAAGGGCAGAGACTAAGTAGTGTTGTTGGTGGAATGATCATCATGTACTGTGGAACACACTTTAAATTCTTAAAGCTGTGTGGAGAAACAAGCACCCAAGTTCTCTGATGTAGCCATTAGACAGCTCAGGGAGCAGAGCCAACCCCCAGCTGTGGGCCCTTAGCAGGGGGCCTCTCAGAGAATTACCAGCTAAAACACTTTCTCCTCCTCATCCCCTCTACATCTCTTGGGACTCTTGAATTAGAGTTTCTTTTTGTTCTTTACTTGAACTCCAGATGCCTGCTATCTTTATAAAAAGAACTATCATTTTCTCATAGATCTACAGAAATGTGGTTGCTCCTGCATCCCCTCTCTGTTTTTTCTTGTTTTATTCTTCTCCTGTCTGGTGACACCTTTATTCTTCTCATGTCTTTCTCGAGAAGAAGCATTTGTCAGTCTCCTAGTGACAGGACTCCCTAGGGCCAAGCACACAGTAGGTGCTTAGCTCCCATTCCTAGGTGAGTGTGCTTATAGTAAAACTGTGTTTTTTTCTAGTGACTACCAGGAAAAGTCTGGAGTGATTCTGTCTTGTACTTTACCTACAACCTCTCTTGGTTATCCTGAAGTCAATGCAAAGTATTTTCTTAAAATTGTTGGCCATTGTCAATTTTCAACCACCTATAGAGCTCCTTGATTTAGTCCTCCATCTTTGATTCATGGCGAATTATCAAATGAAACCAGAGATAAATTGAAGAAATTGAAAGTTAATTTGCCTCGATGGATAGTTCTAGGTGGCCTTGGGATCCCAATGTTCAGAAGAAACGGCATAGCATACAGTTCTATTTTTTCCCAGAGGAGAGGGTGCGAAGAGATCCGGAAGTGAGGGGAGTACTTTTGAAATAGCCAGTTGTGTGAAGGCTTCGTGTGTTTGAGGTTTAGCAATCAGCATGAGTTGGAAAACCAGAGCTCCCAAGCGTAACTGCTGACTCCGCTCCAACCATTTTCATTCATAATTCCTACCTTAATCAACTCTCAACCCAGGGGTGTCAAACTCTCCATGGGGGCGGGGGGGGGGGCGGGTTGGTGTTTGTAGTAACAGATAGATAAAACAACAGGGAAAGGATTTGAGTAACAAACGCACCCAGCCAGTTCCTTAGATAATACTATTTATCCTCACAGGATTACTTTTAAGTCCAGAGGGAAAATTTGGACTAATATTTCTGGAATATCATTTAAAGCTCTCTGGACCATAATCATTCAGGAAAGCAACAATTTTGATAATTCATTATTGCAGAGATCTGCAAAATATACACAGTACGAAGAAACAAATTGATGAAGATATTTTCCTTACTGTTGTCTTTGCTGGTTCTTTCTTACTCCCTAGTTAGTATTGAAGACCTCATGACTCGGGCCCCCTTCCCCTGTCTCTGAACGCTCATACCCTGGGTGGTCCTAGCCAGGTCACGGCTTTAACCATCACACCGGTCTAACTGCCAAACTTCCTGGATACATGCCCCTTTCTCAGACCTCTCTTCTCGACTCCATTTCTGCCATGGAAACGCAAGCCCAAGTCTCCATGAATATCTGAAAGGCCTCTCAAAGGTACTATGTCCAAAGGCCCTGACTCTCCCTTCTTCCTTCTGCACTAGCGGCGAACTCCATCATACCAGGCACCCAGGCGCTGGTGTCTTGTCACTCCCCCTAGGCTCCAACGCCAGCCCATCTGCAATCCTCGTCCCCACAGCTCACCACCGCTGCCCCTTCCACTTGTCTCCTCTTCAGTCTTCTGATGGTACCAACATGGAGTCAGATCTTCTTCCAGGCACAGGTCACATCTTTACAATGGCCCCCACGGTCCTGTGTGAGTGGACCCCATCTCTTCCGTGTCTGGACCACCTTCCCCCTGCTATTTCTCTGCTCCCTTCTCTGTGCCCGCTGTGGCTTCCTTGCTGTTTCCTCAGGCCCTCCGCATTCTGTTTTCTCTGTTGGAACCACCTGGACGTCCGCATGGTTTACGCTGAGGCTCCTCCGAGTCTGCCGTGTGCTGAGGTCTGTGACCTGCTCCTGCTCCTGCTCCCCAGGCTTCTGACGCCCCTCCTACGTCACTCTTCCCAAGGGCTTGCCGATTTCGAACGCATGATGTGTTTACTTATGCTGAGGAACTGTTACTTCGTATAGTGTTATCTCTGCCACCACAGGGAATGTGACCTGCGTAAAGACAGCGCCTTGCTGCTATGTCTTGCTTTAGTTTTCTCCCTGATAAATCCCAAAGCACCGAGCATCAGTAGTGCTGGCCATGCTAGAAGTCCAATATCTGCTTAATGAATGAATGAGTTTTCTTTAGCTAAAGTGTCTACTTTCAGTAACTTTATTTTAATCACTTTAAGTACAAAATTTCCAAAAAGGAAGAATTTTAATATCAGAAAGCAAACCATGCAAGACACATGTGCCGGGGACTTAGGGACAATGCTTGTGACTTCTCTGTTCTGCTTACACTAATGTGTTAGCTTCATCAACCTTTCATAGGCAGCAGCAGGTGGCACCAGGTAACCTCAGCCAACACTACAATCTCTATGAGATCATCCCGAGGGGAGGAACCAGGTCACCTGGTGAACAGTGTCGCTGCGCCAGAACCCCTGATGGCAGGGACCAGGCAACTCAAGGCAACATCGAAAGTTTTATACTGGCATCCTAATAAACGAGGCCAGGCTGCTCATCAGGTGGCTGATGGGAGCACTTTACTTCTAATTAAAACCTTTATTTATTCTCCAGGCATCAGTCAGAACACATTTTGATTTTTCTTGTGGCCAAGGCAGTAAGCTAATTGTTGGAGACACAAAGGGCGATAAAATTACAGAGTCTTTCCTCCAAAGTATTGATCATCTTGTTGCCAGACCACAGCATATTTGGAATACGAAACGCTGAGGGCAGAGAGGATGTGGGCAAGTTCTTTTTTCTTAAAAAGACGTGATAGGGAAAGTGCCTTCAAAAGTAGACCCAATATAAAAGAAACACTATCCATGGTCTCCAGGTCATTTTATAATATGTACAATCCCAACAATGGGCTTATGGTCAAATGCATAAAATGTATTTCAGACACAATCCCACTGAAAATTATTTTTTCAATTCCATTAATGTTTTGGCAAAATTATCTTGTTAGCAAGGAGCACAGAGTCAATATTCAAATTCCCTATTTTCTATTAATAAGTGAATACCATAAGTGAATACTTATGTTAGGCTTGTAAATCAACTCCCGAGAGCTGCAAATGTGTCCACTTAGCACAGATCTCCATTTTCCAGATAAGTCTTTGTAGTTCATACATGTCGACCATGGAAGTTCCTCAAAAAGGATAATACAACAATGTTCTGAAGACACAAGATGTTAGAAAAATAATAAATTCCCCTACAGCACGGGACAACTGTAGGATATTCTGCCCTATGTACTTTGGGTATTCACTTCCAAGACTGCATGAGAAATCTATCAACTGAAAAAGAGCTGTGAGAAGTCACGACAGCTAGCCGCCTCCAGAGGAAGGCTGTGCCGGAAGCCAGAAGCACAAGCCCAAAGCTCAGTTGGTTGAAACTGGACCCCCGTGAGGACCTGCCACCAAAACCGTGGCAGTTTCCTTAAAGCTCCTTCCCAGACCTGCTCCTGGCCACAGCTCGCACCATGTGTGCACGTCCTTTGGGCCTATCGCCCGGGAGACATAACCTTTCTCCACTGGGAAACAAACATTAACAGCGTGGCCGTTGTTTGAACCTGCTAAGAAGGTCATAGTCGGGATAATTGCAGTTTTCTGACTGATGTTCCGAGGCTCATATTCCCAGATGAATTTGTAACTAACTCTCCGTGATGGAAATATCTGACATTATTCTGTGTTTGCCAGCTTGCAGTGTCATTCCAGATGGCAAATACAAAAATAGCACCAAAAATTTCCTCCTGAAATGCGCCCTCTGCAAGTGTTCTGTCAGCCCGGTAACCAACGCGCCAAGACGTTCTATCACTCCACTTCTAATGAACATAAGTGGCGCTCCCCTCCCCTTTAAAAAAGTGCAGATATTAAAATGCTTCCTTACAGCAAATGGCTGGTTGTTATTAATGCCATTACCGGTTGCTCGCTAACGTCCCAGCACCCTGTCTCTCCTACCCCTTCGGAAACAGCCTTGTGCTGCACTGGTAGAATTCACGTCCATTATAGCAGGGGGATCCTGGAGCAGCAGGAAAGTGATGGTCTCAGTTGTTAACACGAAAGTGGAACTGCTTAAATTTGATTACTTTGTTTAATGAAGTGTCACATTTATTTACAAGATGACATGATGTATCACATGCAAGTTACCATAAATCAGCTTATAAAATGGACAAATGGTTCAATAAAGTGTTGCATTTACCAATTTAAGAGGAAGAGGTTTGAACTCATTCTAATACTTCCTACTGAAAAAGTGTTTTTTCTTTTTCTTTCTTTTCTTTTTTCTTTTTCTTTCTTTTTTTTTACATAATTCCAGGAATTAAGCTTGGTGATTTGCTTCTTAAAATCTTCCACAATCCGTAGTAGGGACCCTGGATTCTGTCTTGGCTTCAGTTTGCACTTGCAGTGACTGGAAGGGCCCTTGTCCCCAACCTTACCTGCACATCTGCGAACACGGCTCTCCCATTGCCTGTGCAAACCCGCACGCGGGCTCCCATCTCCCTCAGAGAAGACAGAAAGCCACTGTGATGCCTGACAACACGACAAACTCTCTAGAGGCACTGAGTACTCTTTTCTCCCCCACCCCCCCCCCAACATGATATTGAGGCTTGAACCCAGGGCCTTCTCATTGAGCTATATCCACCCCAGTCTTATAATTTATTTGTGTTTTGAGACAGTTTTCACTAAGTCACTAGGTTGCCAAGGCTAGGCTGTGACTTGCAGTCCTGCCCCAGCACCTAAGAGTGCTGGGACTTCAAGCGTGTGTCCACCACAGCTGGCTTTCCTTTTCTTCTTTCTTTCTTCTTGTTCAAATATATATATATATATATATATATATTGGCCTAGCAGAAAACTACAAGTAGCCTAGCAGATCACAAGGCAAATGCTTATCTCCATGAGGGGCAGAAGTAAGTACACAATCAGCATGCACTCACCTGGGGAAGGGAGGGCATTGGAGAAGTGGAAAGAGCGACCGGGAAGTTAGACAAGAGATAGAGTCTGGCTCGTGTGGCCCCCTGTCATCAAATGATTCCTTACAAGCCCTGTTTCCTTTTGTATCCAACCCACCTCTGACACACGGAAGGTGCAATGGGAAGACACTGAGCAGGTGACGCAGGCTTAGGTCTGAGTGCACTTGATGTCTGTGCCACCTGCACAGAATCCCAACATTGTCAGGAGTGAATTGGGTGGGGGACAGGCAATATCCGTGCAACCTACCTGGACTGACAGTCTCTCAATGGCACTGTGTATAATGACAGCACGGCAGAGGTCACGGTATGAAAATCACATTGCAAAATAGGGTCTCTATTTTTAGATTCATGAAAGACACTGCTCAAAGAGAATGAAAGAAAACCAGGAAAGATAATATACCTACTACATGCCGTTATTTGCCACAACCAACAGCGTGTCAGAAGTCTGATGCTTTCAAAATGTGTTTTCCCATAAAAGGATAGATTTGCTTAAATCAGGTAAAGACAGATTGCAAGGTGGGGTTAGCGCTTTGGTTCCATAATCGAACTCTCTGGTTTATTTATTGTGTGGCTTAGACAAAGGATACTCTTCTCATCTACAAATTAGGGATACTGACACATTTTCCAAGATTACTTTTAAGGCTGGATGATACAAGAAAACACGCACAGCCTGAACAACCACTCTCTTCTGATGTCTCCCTTTGAAATCTACTCAAGTTCTCCTCTTTGGCCAACGTGTAAGTTGAACACATTACGCACACTTATATAACCCCTATATACCTGTGTACATGTTCACTAGATATTAAAAATTATTTTTATGAATTTTAATTGCTTGCAGAATTTTGAATGTATTCAAGTATAAGTATTTTGAGCCTGTCTTTTTAGACTTCCTCACTGGGCAAACAAACAAACAACAACAACAAAACCTAAACCTGGGAACTTTGGGGACTCAATAGAAAACAAAAGCAAAAAGAAGAAGAGAGAAATTTGAAGGTATTTGGGCCTTTCAGTAGGACTCAACCTCACGTGTTAAGTTGGGTGAGAATTTGGTGGAACAAATCTTGCAAAAGAATCCGTATGGACTGTTCTTTTTTAGGGTTGAAATTCTGAATATTTTGGATATATTGATGATAAAATATGCAAAGAAGAGCCCATTTCAATCTCAGACTCTCAGGTGCCTGAAGTAGGCATCAGGCAGAGGGCGCAGATCCACCAGGGCAGGGCCCTCAGGTCTTGGTTCCCACCTGCCCCTCACCTGTCACCCAAACCCCACCCCGGGCCTGCTGAGGCCTCTACTTTCACGCTGCAAAGTCTTTCTGCAATAATGAAAAATCTTCAGGTTTCCTTGATATTTTGATAACTTTGGAGGAATCACGCGCCACCGTTCCTTAGATCTAGAAATTCACCCTTCAACATGGTGCCTGGTAGAAGACAGTGCACTGCGCCCCGGAAGGTAATTGCTGGGTACAAAGCCTGGTAGTCACGGGGATCCCTGCTCAGGGACAGCTTAGCCACTCTAGCTCTCCCGGGTGACTTGCCGGCCCTGGGCCCAGCGCAGGTTTCAGACGGCCTGCGCATGCGCATGTGCGGCCTCTCCAGTCCTCCCGTCCTGGTGGCGGGAGGGGCGAGTCTGCAGGCAAGGCGCCAGGTGGGGGTGGGAGTGGGGGCAGGCAGGAACTCAGGCTCGCCCACCACATCTGCAGGTAGCTCCAGCTGAGTGACAGGTGTACCTGGACGCACATCAGCTGCCAATATGCTGTGAGACCATGGTAACCACCGCTCATCTCCAGGGGCTGTGCGCTTGGTTCTTCCCTATCACACATGAAAGAAACAATTTCAGGTGCCAGAAAAGGATCGCCGATAAAAGAAAACATTTCAGCTTTCGCGGCATTAGAGTTTGCCCTGAAGCAATCGCTTTGATTTATTTTTTTAAGTTTCTTTATGTTTACAATTAATCCCTGATTATCTACAAACAATATTTGGGCTTCTGGAGTACTAGTAGAAAAGAATTGGTTTCTTTCTTTGGAAAACATTTTTTAAGATACTGAATATCATGTATGACAGCATTTGCATAGTATTTTACATTTCCAAGGAAGTTTCCCACACAAAATCTAATTTTAGTTCCCTTAATCCTTACCATAAACAGGTGGAGGGAGAATTACAAGATGATCTCTCTCCCTGATGAATGATAACTAAGTTTCATTCAAAGGAGTGCTGAACACAGAATTATCCCCCAAAGTTTCTTAGCACCCTTTTTTGTGGAAATTCTCATGCCACCTAACCTGCCACCTGAGATTCTGAAAGGAATGGATGGATGGGGCATTGCCACCATTTCTCGTTTTTTGATGAAGTGTATCCTGCAGCTACACACAAGGAAGATGGCAAGACTTGGGACTCAGTAGATACCCCCCCCCTCCAGTCTGTTTTCCTTGCCAAATTCTTAAGTGTTAGAATCTTCTTTGAATGTAAGAATACATGAAAAATTCACACAACTTCATGAAGAGGAAGCTCGGGCTTTATTTCAGGTTTGCTGTCCCTCGGGCCAGGTATGAACGCAAAGCGTCGTGCCACAGGGAGCCCTCACTGTGTCCTCATATTCCATACCCTGGCCCTTAGTTTATTAAAATCAAAAACTTCAAAATGTAGGTGCCATTAAAAACATCTGGCATCTGGCCTGGGAGCACCAGGATCCGGGACCCTCTCTGGTACTGACTAGCGAGGACTTCCCTGGTGAAAGAAAGAGGTTCGGCACCTCCAGGCGCTCAGATCTCTGGGATGGGGAGGAGGCTTCACTGTGGTCCCACGGAGCAGCAGGCAGCAGCTTGCGGTCCGGGCTATCTGGCCTTCCTCCTGGAAGGTGGTGGCCATCGCTGCTTGGCTTGCCGTAAGGCCTTCCACAAAGAGCCTACTGGAGGAATGAAGCGAGGATAGAGTTATCTCTGGCATCTTACAAGAACAGCACTTTCCTGACTCCATTTGAGCATTGGACAGGATAGCAGAAACATACCTGTGTGTGAAAAACTGTGATAGAGGCTCAACTTACCTGTAAACTGACGTAACCCATTATCCATCACCTGAACTTGTTTAATCTGGACCGTAAATGGGTCTGTCGCCAGTTTAAAGACCTGTGACTCTACTTTGTTATTAAACTAAAGGTTAACTGGGCTAAAGAGCTTCTGAAGCATCCCCAAAGGGAGCACCTCAGCTGGCTCTTGAGAGGATGGTTCCATTTTTCTCACTTCCAGGTGATCACCCTTCCCAGGCTGGTCGTGGAAGCTGCTGCGGGCAGACTGGCACATCTGGGGAAGACTTAGAGTGCAGCCCATGCCTCTCCCTCCCAGGACCACTCCTACTGCTTAAGGTGACAGCAACAGACCTGCGGGAATGCGTCCACTATTGCACGCCATCTGTGCCGCCTCTCCTCTGCTTCTCCCAAGGTGGATCCCACCAGTACCCCACTGTTCAGTTCCCCGACAGTTGCAACCACCACGCGGAAGTAGGTGCTGGCAGACAGCGCAGACGGGGTGGGTTAGTGCCGGGCAAGCGTGGGCTCCATCTGGTGATTAGGAGCTCCTCTTCCAGAGGCTGGCCTCGCGTGGTCTTCCTGCGGGATGGTCCGGCCCTATACCGTCCCCCCTTTGCCTACCACGCCCCTCACGCCCTCTTCCCAGCCCCTTCTCCCTGATTCTGTCTCTTCTCAGAACTCCCACCCTCACCTCTCCGTCCAACTTCAGCCAGAGGCCATTCATTCTCATAATTCCAAGAGGGAGAAATAATTTTTAAAATAATGTTGGAAAGTCTGTTTGGTGAAGTGGAGCTATCCCAGAGAGGAGAGTCTGCTCGGGATCAAATGCCACCCTGATACCTCCCGTGTGACTCTGGGCAAGGGATGTGCCTCGGTTTCTTGGTTTGCAGACCGGAGAAAACCACACCAACAACCTAAGAGTGACGAGCTCACCCAGAATCCTCCGGCCGGTGGCCGGTCTGGGCGCGACAGCTGCGCTGCCGCTATTGACTCCCACAGTTTTGGACACTGACTTTTGTGCCAGCACTGTGCTCAGAGAAGTCCGGTCAAGGCTGTCATTAGCTGAGTGCAGCAGGCTCGGGCTGAGCTCACAGGCAGGACTCCACGGTTGGAGCTCATGTTCCCTGCCTGGAATAGGCTGCATGTATTATTGCAAAAGAATTATTATATAAAGGAAGCACATGATATAGGGGAAAATAGTCCTAGGTTCCACATGATCCACCCTTGATATTGTTAGATTTTTTGCCACTTTACATCATTCTCCCCTCTGGTTGATTCATATGGCAAAAATCCAGTTTTACACACCCTGTTGCTTTTATTTAATTAAACGAAGCCCTAACATGCAAGTAATCCTTCCTTCCTTTCCTTTCCTTTTTCTCCCCCCTTGCTTACTCTTGCTGGAAACTTCCTTTCACCAAAACCCCCTTGGGAGATTTCTATTTCAGGAACTTTTTATGAAGTTTCAAGGGATAAATTAGGTGATTTAAATAAGTTAACATTGTATTTGCTGCTTTGAAGATTACAATGCAGACCTTAAGTATTAAATGCTATTTGACTTGTGGGTGCCGCAAAACTTCATTAGTGGAAGTTTTGCAAAAACACTTACAGATCTTTAATCAAGGGGCCATTCTAGAACAGGCAATATGGAAGGGAACACTTAGCTGATATTAGACATGCACAACTGAAATTATATTCTGAGTTACTTGGTGGGGGGACAGCATACGTCATAATGTAAAATTGGAAATATAATACTGCATTGAGAAACAGTGCAGCACTACTGGTGCCCAGTTTGCAAAATTAGACATACTACACAGAGGATTTCAGTTAGATGCACATAACACATATTGAAATGATTTTCAAGGTGAAAATGTGCATTCATTCATGTTTATAAGCCACTCTGACCATGGCTAACGAGAACTCAGTTCACTCCCTTCTGAGAGCAACAGTCCAGCACCTCCACTACGTTCCGGTCCTCCATTTGCACCACCTTTTTGATAGATCACCTCCGCATACTTACTCTTTCAAGAGATGAGGCCTCATCTTGGCTAGGAGGGAGATTATGCCAGTAGAACCCATTTTCATCTAGGCTGAGTTACAGCAGCAGGTCTGCTCCCTACAATGAGATTGCTCATGTGCCCTGACCTGACAGGCCATTTCGGTTCCCCAGCACATCAGTGGCTCAGGGGTGGATGGGAGACCACGGATTTATAGGTCATGGTACTATCTCTTCCTATGCAGCCCAGCAAGAGCATGAATGTGATTTCACCTGCTAATGTAAGTGCCTCATCCTTCGGCCCCACCTGCAGGCTCCCGGATGAAACAGAGAGCAGGGCAGGAGTCTACCAGAGGTTTCCATGGCAACCATGGAAGCCACAGTGGCAGGAAAACTGCAACACCCCATCAGCACCCCCGCGGAACCTCAAGATTGCCTAAATAAATAATTAGTACCAAATGGGCAGAGGAAAGCCAGGAGGAACCACAGGCCATGTGTCTGGGCCCTTGACCTGCAGCTGGTGATGTCGTTCCGACTTCTTGAATTGCCCTGGGCTACTTACCATGCGGTTGTATACAGGACCAAATGACTAGGACACACAAAGCTCTCTGTTTCGCTCACCCAAGAGCCTAAATGTTTATTGGCCTTATTCACAACTGTAGGCCAAGAGTCTTTTTTAGTTATTTTTTACCATTTTCATCTATATATGGTTGTGGTACATACTCACCTGCATATGATGACATCACACGTTGATTAGAAGTGCTGAGGATTCCACCTGCGTGTGGATTTTCCGTTCTCTTATCCTGGGGCTGTCAGTGCTTAGATCCTTCTCTGGCCTGTCCCAGCTCTGGTCCGGAAGTCCGAAGGAAAGGTCAATCCCAGGGGCGGGGCTCCAGCGCGCAGCCAGGCTGCCTTCAGAGGGAAACGCTGCCCGGCCGGTTGGGCAATGGAGTGCCCTGGCAAATGCTGGGGAATCATCCCGTCTAGTCTGCAAGACTGGCTTGGCAATGACTTCCCGCCTTTGCAGCCCCCAGACCTCAGCTGTCCTCCCTCGGTCTTCGCCACCTTCCCACGGGGTGCACCCCGCCTTTTGGCTCTCCTCTGCCTCGCCGTGGGCCCCTTCTCTATCAACGCACCTCCTATTCTCTTTTATGTTACTGTCTTCCAGCTGGCCAAGCAGCCATGCTTTTAAAGATGGGCTGATTTATGGAGAAACAAAAACAATCAAAGGATAATAGCCAACACTCTGGCGGGCTGAAGGGAGCGTCGAGGCTCGGAGCCCAGACTGGGCTTTGTGTGCTCCGTGCAGACCGCTCGTTCTCCTGGCGCACGTGTTGGGACCTCTTGTCCTTTCTCTTCAACAGTCCCATTTTTTCTTTCCTCCTTTTCCAAACAGAAATGGAAAGGAAATAACCCCTGATACACGGCTTCAGTGTATGTGTTTGTTCGTGATTGGGGGAGGAGGGGACCCTGCGCATTGTGTGGCGAGAGGAAGACTCTGTGGCGATCCACGGGGTTTATTATTCTGAGCAGCACTCAATCAAATGTGGCCGTATGAACTGAGAGTAACGCTGGCGGATCATCCCGGGGGCTTTTCTTCTGTGTGTGAGTGGTACCCATCTGTCAGCTGCCAATGCCAGTGAGCGATACACAGGGCTGTCACTGCTCGTCAACCCGCGTTTGTGAAGCCTTTTGCAGCTGCTACACAGTACATACTGTCCTCATTGAAGGCCAGCAAGGAGCCTCGGAGACGATTGTGCTGGCCAGGGTGGAAGGGAGAAAAGAGATGTCAGGGTCGCTGGAGGATAACAGTGTCGACCTGTCAAATACGTAAGTACAAGCTACATTTGTTTCCTCAAAGGAAAAAAAAGTATTAAAAATTTTATTAGAAGGTAATGTTACTCTACTTTGTCTCCAGAAAATCCTGTGTGAGTTCTAGGGCCTGTGAAATTCATAACAGCAAAGAAAATTTATATGCCAGCAAATGAATATATTCAAGGTAGAAATGGTGATACCCATTTTTTAAATCAGTAGACTATAAAGCAAGCACACATTTTGGTGTTCTTCCCCATATAAATTATATTAGTACAAAGACTGCGCTTGTGCATAATAGTTTGTGTGATGGGAAGTGTATTTAATATGTGCTTTGTAAAACAAAAGTGAGCATCGTGGAGCGTGGACGTGTCCAGGCTGTAATGACGCAGATGTTAAAATCTGGGTTAATTTTGATATGGAAACACTCCATTAATCATGACCCTACCATACCATTGGACATTTCAATGCGCTTATTTATAGGGTGACTGTCACTTAATTGAATTATTTTAAACTAAGCATGGCTCTGGTTTGGGGGTCCTTCTGCAGAAAGTTCTCTGCACAACACCTGTGTCAGGAAAGCTGCCTGGCCCTGACCCACTTTTGGCACCCAGACAGGAGCTGAGGGAGGACATGAATATGCTCCTTAAATTTGCTTTCTGTTTGAAAGCATCAAAAATGTGATTGCTTTCCATTTTCTGCTGCTTCGATGTGGCTCTCGTTAAGCCAGAATTGGATATTTTTGTCTTAATCATCTCATACATTCTTATTTCTTTTAAGTAAAGTGTTAAAGGATTTCTTGGGGAAACAAAGAATTCGCCATATCTGAGCCACAGAAATAGAAAAGGGAAGCAATCGCGGCTGTCGGAACAAGATTCCTCAAGGTCTCGCTGACGGCAGCTACCTGAGGGCGCAGGGGACAGACATGTGGGCTGTAGCAACAGGAGTCAGCTCCTCTGAGCACATCAAAGGTCTCATGTTTTGAAGAGGAAAACCTGGGTGCAGAGATGTCATTCCTGCCACGCATGTCACTCTCTGTACTTCACGATGGTGGGGCATCTGGTTGAGAAGCAAGAGGAGAAATGGATCCTTTGGCTTTCTAAATTCTCATTCCTGGTGCCAGCAGACCTCCCCCCGGATAAGTTCAAATCCAGTTTCTTTAACCCTGTGGCTGTAGTTAGGTTGTGAAGCCCATGTGAACATGAGAAATTTGAATAAAACACATGTCTACAAAGGCATTCAAACACAGTTCAAGAGAAAGAAGCAACGTGGTATAGTTTCTGTGTCACTTGAGCAGGTCAGAGGCAGCACGTGGTACATGTACTTAAGGGGAGGAACAATCACTGAAGACCAGAGATACAACCGAGCACTTGGTCTGGAGATGCCAGAGGGACCCACAGGACGGCTGAAGGAAAGAAAGCATTTCAGGCTGCAGTTTTCTCCCTATTACTGACATAACAAATTGCCATAAATGAACAAAAATAAATAAAAGGAAAATGGAAACCTCACACATACCTTATCTTGCAATTGTGCAGCCCACGATTTCTTAACCAGAGAACGGCCGGGCTGCTCAGGGCTCCTGCAAGGGCAGCAGCTCCAGGCCTTCAAAACTGGCAGCCTTTTACTTTCCTGTGTCCTTCTCTCCCCGCTTGTCTGACACGGACCCTCCCCCTCCTTCTCCTCAGGAGCCTGGGGTCAAACAGTGCCATTTGGGGTAATCGAGGTCCATCTCCCCACCTCAGGTTGCTCAGCACGTGTCTGCAAAGTCAAGTAAAATAGCTCCTGGGTTGTTGTGCGTCCAGTGATGGGGTCCAGCCAGATGTAGACAAAAATGCTTTGGGACGGATGCTAAGAGGACAACCCCATGCTAGTGGAGAAAGCCGGATGGAGGGAGTTTGTCGGAACCTAAGGGATGGGTAGCTAAGTGGGTTTATACTAGCCTGGGAACTGGTGCCAAGTGCACATCCTCGGGCCTGTTGAATTCCAGGCGTGGAATCTGGCAATTACAGGATGGCGTGGGCTGCTTCAGTCTGAGGGATTCTTTCTCAAAAAGAAATCGACTTGGAAAAGGAGTGGGGCAAATACATAATCTGTGTCACCAGAGATAACCAAGTACACATGGACAACAAGGAAAGGTGAAATTTCAAAGACCTAAAATAGTTTCATTAAAAAAATTGATCCGAGGGGAAAGGGCTTAATCCTGGAGCCCGGGAGACAGTTCCTCATCCCTTTGTGTCAGCTTCGCTGTGACGATAAAGGTATTTTGAAACTTGTAGTAACATTTGTAGAGGATTCGTTGTGTCACCAAAGAATTAAAATCAAGAATTTCCTAAGCTTGGAAGTATTTGAGCAACTTTGAAGAGTCTGAGAGCTCTGCCTACTCCCAGCTCGGGTGACCGTCAAGCAATACCTGGAAGAGTTGAAATGATCTGTAATCGCCATCTTGGCCCTTGGGTATTTCAAATGTTAAGTTAATCAATACTATCAATGCGAATGAACCCAGACAGGGAGACTGAGTGATTGCGCATGTGCTGCCTGAGTTATCAGTGATTACTCCTGAGCAGAGCTGTAAACAGAGGTAGCCAAGGAGTTTGCCACCCCAGTTACAGGCATACCAGGACCCCGCGATCTGCAAGAGCAAGTCCTTTAGAACAACCCTCTGGAGGACAAGGAGTGGACTGCATTGTGGCCTCTATTCAACAAAGGAAAATTGATGGGATTGCAACAGATGGCCTCGTAGCTGTTCTTTCCAGTGGGAGGACACAAGAGAAATGGGCTTCTGTGGAGGCAGAACAGACTGGGGAGGGGGTTGATGAGGGTTCTCACGATCAAGAAGCCCAGGAGGCACAGGGGTCTTTGTAAACTTAGTTATTCTCAAGGAGAGAAAGTAATAGGCCCCCAGAAAACTGAATCGGAGAAGCCTGCTTTGCACAAGGTGCTGAAGAGAGCATTCTGTGGACCAGAGCAAGGAGGAATTGTGGCTTCTCTCTCACTATGTGGAGGTCACTCTATGACATAGCATTCCGATGCTTATCATTTCGGTGTTCTTCCTTTTCTTCCTCCATTCCTTCCTCCCTTCCTTTTTTTCTGGATATATTTACACTGCTATGCCAAGGAGCCACACGTGCCCCTTACATCACACTCTCGCCTGGTATCGTTGTGAGCCCGAGAATTGCGTACCTGATCCGGTAGGAGGCAGAATGGCTGCAGCTTGCGGGAAGAGATGGATGACGACTGGGTGGTCGCGATCGGAAGCTTTCACTAAGAGAAGTCTGACTTTTAGAACTCCTGACTCTGTTGCACATGTACGCACAGTGACGTTTAGACTGATGGGCACTCAGACAGACAGACGGCGTGGAAAATATGACACTGGTGTTGTCTTTGACTTAAAATAAACCAACAGATGTGTTAGCTCGACCTGTACTATTGTGTACTCCAAAGAGACTGTTCTAATTTTAAGGCTGTAGGCACAAGGGATCCATCTGTAAGTTTTAAAACTTCAGCAGGAAGAGTCAAAAGCTATAACGAGATGCCAGCTTGGGATGGGAAGGAAACACAACAAAATGTGTTTTGTGTATTGACATTTTTATTAGTAATATATAACTAAGGAAACAAAATTGACAGGGATAAAATTTTCCAACCAGCAACAGTGCCATTACAGCTTGGAGAAGACCTTGTCAGATATCAGGAGCCCATTGAAACTTCTCACCATTACACACCAAAGAGCACGCACGTGTGCGCGCGTGCGCGCACGCACACACACACACACACACACACACACACACACACACACACGCTCACAGAGAACACCTTGTCCAGATGAATGCCCTTCTGCTCCAGATACCAAGCATCTAACAATTTCCTCCAGGAGAGATAATAAAGAGAATGTATTAGAATAATGATAATAATAATTTCTATGGTGATAGATTATTTCAGTCACTTCCAATTTTCCAAATGCCCTAATCAGTCAACTGGAGCAACAAGAATCTCAGGAGAGGAGAAGGCAGGGTCCGGGTAAGGCCCCCCAGAGGTAAGGCCCCCCCAGAGGTAAGGCCCCCCAGAGCAGCACGCCATTTAGTTTCTCTCCCCATTGGAATTCTTCTGGAGAAGAGTTCTGAGTAGTGTAGGCAGAAATTTTCTTAATTATTTTTGCGATTATTCTGTTGCTTACTAGCTCCACAGTCTCCCTGATATGGTGTGTGTGTGTGTGTGTGTGTGTGTGCGTGTGTGTGTGTGTGCGTGTGTGTGTGTGTGTGTGTGTGTGTGTATGTATGTATGTATGAATACCTTTGTGTGCCCAGCAGGTGAGAGTGGAAAGCGCCGGGGTTGTGGCCTGGCACTCTTAGTGTTTCTTAAAGTTTGTGAGATGGAAAAGCTTTAGAAGTGATCTACGGAGGGCGAGTGGAAACTGCAGAACGTCACGCATGAAGGCCGAAGTCGCATTGGAGAGGAGCAGTATGACCAGGACTGACGTGAACAGAGAGCCGCTGGGCCCTCCATCACCCTTTGCGGGGTTCTGACTGCAGCGCCACGGTTGGCCAAGCTGTCTGCAGTCTTACTCTGCTCCCCTCTTTGACCGCATGTTCTCCTCCAACACTGCGATTCTATGACTCAACCTTAGGTCTGTTTCTAATATTCGCCAGCCGGCTCCCAGCAAGGGTCATTTCTCTGGCCACTCCTGACCTTCTGCACAAGCATAAATCTTCTCACGTTCTAGATTTCAGGCTTGACTGGGGCTTCCTACAGCCCCTATGCCTTCTGTAACTCAGGCTTCGCCTCAGTGTCACCTCCACGATGGTACTTCCATTTGTGGCCAAGATGAAATTAGAGACTAAGCTTTTCTTCTCGTCAGAAACAATAAAAACTTACAACACAGAAAAATGCATTTAAATCTGTTCTTAAAGCAAATGGACATCACATGAGAAGGACAGAGACTCCAAAGAGACAGAAGCGAGCGAGCTGAGCTCTCTGTCAGCACTAGCGCCCTGCCTGGAGAGTTTCTAGGGCCTCATAGGGAGAGCAGGAATGAGGGCGAGCACAGATTTTTAAAATGCAGTAAATGTACAGGATGGAGCACTACTCTGCCGTAAAGACAGGTGGATGTGAATCTTTATAGGTCAATGGATACAACTTGAGTTAGACTCAGACAATTAAATGTTGTATGGTTTCTCTAAGGTGAGATCTCAAAGCATAAATAAATAATAAAGTCAAATGAGGTGCTGGATTCAGGAGGGTGTGGGGGACGAGGGAGGAAGTCAGAGGGCTAGAAAGGGGACAAGGAAGGGAACATGGAATTGTGATACATACGTGCACACATTTCCAAGTTTAATATAGCCGTTGTGTGTCACATATACATAATAATAATAATAATAATAATAACAACTGGGGTGGTGAGAAAAGAAGAAGCCCTGAGTTAAGAAGTCAGGTGAAATTCTGGGGAGGAGAAAACATTTTGACAGACAGAATAAATTTTGGGAATTCACAGCTTGGTAAATATACGAGGTACAATCATTACATCTGCACTCAAAATAGGTAAACTATAAAATATGCTGTTATGATCGGGATCTAATATGTCTCCTCAAAAGTTCATTGTGTTGGAGGGTTGGTTGCTGATGTCCTTTGGGGAAGTGACCAAATCATAAGGACTCTAACGTCATGAGAATTTAATCCACTAGTAAGATGACAATTTGATGGTAGTTTTGGAAGGTGCTGGAGAATATTGGGGCCTAGTTGAGGGAATGGATCATGAGGGCATGGACGTGACTATGGGTACTGTGTGTTGTCTCCAGCCCATCTCTCTCTCTCTCTCTCTCTCTCTCTCTCTCTCTCTCTCTCTCCCTTCTCCTGCCTCCCATGTCTTGAGCCACTTTGCTCACTGTTATGATGTTCTGTTTCTCCAGGCCCACAGCAATGGACCCAATAACCTGAGACCAAAACCTCTGAAGCTGTAAGTCAAAGGAAACCTTTCCTCCTTGTGTGTTTACGTCAGGTATTTTTTTTTCCACAGGAGGGAATAGCTACGCATACACTATTATAGGCATATTATTTGGGAAACAATGCAGTGCAAAGGACTTAATGTAGTGCTTGCTTCCAGTCTGAGCAAAATTATATTATAAATAATGTGAACACACAGAATTACCTGGAAGAATACAGTAAAAAGGAAACATGACCAAACTGTACATATAGAAAAATATATAAGATGATTTACTTCAGTCTAAGTATTTTAAAATAAAACTAAATATAAGTGGCCTAAATACTCTATTTAAAGAACAGAGATTTTTCAGGCTATATCAACAATAAAATCCAAGTACATGCTGCTGGCCAGAAAGGCACTAAAATATGCAAATATGTTAAAAGTAAAAGGATAGGAGAAGGTGCCCTATGCTATCAAAAATTGAAAAGAAAATGAAGAGGCATTAGTATCAGAAAAAGAAAATATCAGAACAATTCTTACAATAATAACTTTATAATGATTACTTGTAGTAACAAAGGGCTCAACTTATCCATAGCACTAAACTATCCTAAATATTTATATGTCTAATCATAAAGCTTAAGATACATGACACAAAAAACTAATAAAAATACAAAGAGAAATATACAATCCAAAATTTAGCACACAGATTCTCTTATCCCTTTCTAAATAATTCATAGGAAAGTAGACTGGAAATCAGTAGACATGAGAGATTTGAACATCACTATTACCGAATCTAACTCAACCCCAAAACAACATGATATACATTTTTTGAAGTTGCACAGGGTATATTTATCTAGATAGGAGATATTCTACGCTATAACATCATTAGAAACTACAAACAAGTTTACAAGAATTCAAGTCACACACAGTATTATTTCTGACCAAATGGAACTAAGTGAGAAATCAACAACAAAAATATTTCTGGAAAGTGTCCAAAATGTTTGTAAACTAATTAAAACATTTCTAACAAATAAATGGGCAAAAGAATAAATAAGAGTGAAAACTGTGAAGTGTTTTTGATGAGATGAAAACTCAACACGAAAGGACGTGCTTCGTTCTCAAGGTCTGTCTCTAGCGAGCTGAACAGCTCTGCAGCCAGCCTTTATCATCAGGCCTAATTCTTAGTTTCCTCCATGAAATCCGTATCTATGTAATTTTTAAATGTTTGTTCACTCTTCCCACTTTTGTCTCGCCTCCTCTCCCTTAGAATGGAGACTGCAGCGTGTGTCTTGGTTGTGACTGTTTCACCAGGAGAGTATCTGGCCCTTTAAGGGGGTAAGTAGATATTCAGTGAATGAATGAACGAATAAATGAAAAGAAGGCATTAAAAAAGACAAATAATGTTTTCAGAGGATAACATCAAAGAGGAAAACTCTTCTCTAATGACCAAACGGAGGATGGGAGATAGTTGCTGACCAGAAGAAAGAAAGGCCAGATCAGAAGAGATCCTAGCTGGTAAATCGATCCTCCGAAACTTCTGACCGTTATACAGCTGCTTCTTGTTTCAGATAAGAGAACGTGAGTGTTGTTCCCCTTACACAACTTTCACTTTGGCTTTTGGTCACTATAGTCCGCACAAGTTCCCTGTGAAACTGACTCCCTGCTGCAGGACGGCCCCATTACATCCTGTTCTGTTCTGTTCTCCTACAGAGCAGTAATTCCTCTTATGATAGCGTCAACAGCTAGTGTCTCAGAAATCCTTATCTGCATGACATGCAGGTACTGTGGTGATAAACATAACATGAATAAAATTAACACACTGCAAACTGAATTAAGTAATGAGTAAATCTCTCAAGGGTTTACACAAATCTCATAAACAAGCACTAGTTGAACCGAGGGTTGGGATTAATATATTTAAATTAACCTCAAACAAATCTTAGTTCAAGCTCTTTGTAGGTATGACAGTCCAGGAAGACCTATTGTCAGGTCCCAATGCCCTGGATACCTTTCTGAGAGAATCAGTGAAATTTTCTGCCTTCATATCAGTGTACCAAAGAAAAATACACACATACATACATCTCTATACACATATGTATGCATATACAAACACACAAATGTATACAAACATGTGTAGACACACCCAGTTGCATGTGTGTACACAGCCATATGTATGTGTGCACACATCCACCCTACTTATGCATTTGTATGTATACACACCATATACAGTTCCCTATACATACACACATGCATACATATATACCTACACATGTACCCAGAGCATAGTTTCACTGTTTTTACAGCAGCTACATGCTTTAAAGACATACAGACCCTGAATTAATGAGTACTAAAACCAGAGCTCTGAAGTGACAATATGAAAGATCTCATTTCTAACATTTTTCGTTTGTCTTTATGTCTAACATCTCTACCTGTAGGCTCTTCTATTTCTCCTTCAGGTCTTTATTTCTACATTTCTAGAGGCAATTCCAGTTTTAAGTGTTTAAAACATTGAAACATATTTCTACAATGTTTATCTTATATGAAAGATAGTCATTTTGGACTAGTTACACTTATTTTCTGGTTACTGACACCTAACACTAGATTTCATAGATTTTTGTAATTTTTATTGCAAAGATTTTCTAGAAATATTATAGAAATGCTTTACTTCTCCTCATCGTGGTGAAAGCCGACTTTTCCATAGGTAGCTAGGTGCATGAGATGCCCATGTTTGGAAACCAGGAGGGAAGGATGCAGAGGGCTCTTCACACGGTCTCCCTGCTGGTCCAGGACTTCCTCCCACAGCTCCTGCTTACGCCACTCCGGATTCAGTGCAGACTGCTCAAGTCTGTCTTCCCTTCTGCTCGGGGATGCCCAGTGCATTCTTAACTCCTTGGGGTCTGACACCGTTGTGACAGACAAGACGTGGAATTCTTCCTCAGCATTAGGGTAAACTGCTTGCCTTCAGGGGTGTCCTCGGCTGCCAGGTCCACAATCATGCACTGATCATGTTAAATACCATCTTACGTTAAAAATTGTGGGTCTCCTGCATCCTCTCCAGGCTTCAGGCGTTACAACACTGATATTTTGGAATCTGGTTTTGCTTTCCTGGAGGACCACGGACACGGTTCCTGGGATTGTTTCTCTTACCAATCACCTGTCTGGGGGACATTTTCCTTTTTTCCTCTTTCCGGTGTACCCACTAGCGTCGCCTAGAGAGCTAGCTCCACACTTAGAAGTATCCATCATCTCCCTTGCTGCCTTTCTTCTCACGTCCCTGGCTGCCATTTGGGTCTGACTCTGAAGGATCCCTTGGGCTCGTGTACTTGAAACATTATCCCAGTAGTGCCTCAGTCTCTTCTTCCTATTTCTACTGTAATTCTTGTTGCATTTCTGGGTCAAGAAATAAGGCTATGTCAGAATAATGCCTCACAAAGGAGGCTACATTTTAATCTTTGAAATCTGTGAAGTGTGTCAGCCTGAGTGGTCAAAGGACCTTACAGATGTGCTTAAATTAAGGGTTTTGAGATGGGAAGATGATTTTGGATTATCTGCATGAGGCCAGTGTAAACACAGAATCCTTATGAGAGGAGACAGGGAAGGAGAGGGAGGGGGCAGAGTGGCAGAGCACTGGGGACTCATAGACGCTGTTCTTCTGGCTTTGAAGATGGAAGAAGCCGCCGCAGGCCAAAGGATGCACATGGCGTCTGGAAGCCGAAAAGGGCTGAGCACTAGACTGTTCTTCAGAAGGGCAGGAAGTCTCGGAGGCAACGGAATTTTAGTTCTGTGTGACTTCTGGCCATGGAACTGTAGGTTAACCAAGATGTGTTGTGTGAACCACTAATTCTGTGGTAAATTTGTTATAGCGCCAACTGGAAACTCACAGAAACTCGACAGGTCTTTGTGATGATGGACATTCCGAACTAAGGACTAAGTTTAGGCTGAAGTCTTTTTGCTTTCCTAAGTTCTTTTATCCCCTGGTTTTATTTTTACACAACTCTTACTTTTTCTACCACCGTGGCTAGGAAGGCTGTCTGGCAGATTTTAATAATGCTACCAACATTTACAAGCAGATGAGGGAAGAGTTATATTGACAAATACATTTTTATTATGCAAAAATGAATGTCACGCTTCTTCACCAATTCATTTTCTCTTATTCAGGCTAACAGGTCTTGCTTCTCAAACCCATCCTTCATGTGGCAGCTTCCAGGGCCTTTGTCACCATCTTGTCAGAATCCTGTAGCCTCACGATGGCTCATTCAATGTGTAATTATCAGAGCTAGACACCGAAACATGACCTAATTAAGTAATGATCACTGAATTAGCTAAAACATAGTGAACGTTTTCTACGTGTGAGGAAATTGTTGTAGAATTAGATTGATTCCCTGATTTAAATTTCATAAAAATCCATAACTACTATTGTTACCTTTATTCTAAGGGCTAGGAAACACAGGCATAGAGAGTGATTAAATATTACATTGATAACATAGATGAAATGCTCTAAAAAGAGAATCACATGTGAACCTGAGTCTTAACCATAAAATATTAATTACAAATAAATTCAGGTTGAGAGATTGGAAGATAAATCAAGGCAGTCTCGCGAGAAGTACAACAGAAGCCCAGAGCAACGAACAAACCAAGAGGAATGATAAGAGAAATCCTCAAGGGTTTATGTCCAATTAATGAGAATTTTCAAAAATTCACCACTGAAGGATACAAAAATCCAGATTAAATAAGCCTATTATATGTTGAGCACAAAATCGAAATAAAGAGTAAAACACAAGATGTAAAGAAAAAAATTCAAATGCTGTGAGAAAGAAAGAATCGAAATGACGGTGTACTCCCCTCCTTTACTCCTGGGCTTCTACACTTAGTCAAATTCTCTCTCAAACAAGAGTTAAACAAAAATATTTCGGACTAAATTGACTTTTGATGCATTCTTTTTTAGAAATCTGTATAAGTTTTTTTTCCAAAGAGAAAACAAGAAGGAAAGTGACCTGGGGACCAGTGCAGAAGAGGAATTAAGAAAATGAGACAAAAGCAGGTCACAGAGCAGCACCTGTGCAGGAAGGACCAGCGCCGCCGGCAGCAGGGCTGAGGGCCTGTGTCCATGGGTGTTACGAAAGCAGCAAAGCAAAGGTCGACCAGCAAAATGAAAACACTGGCGCGTCACATAGAAGCTTATCCTGGCAATGCTTAGCCAGAGATTCATCAAGAATCAAGCAAATAAGAAAATAAAGGAATTATTAACTCAGGAAACAAACTAAAATTAAAAATAGGAAAGACAGGTAGACCACTCTACATGGCTCAGCAGTGAAGATCTGTTCATGGCTGCTGTGACAAATTGCTGGCAACGAACTCAATTATACATCATGGTAGAAGCGTGTTGGGTTGTATGGGACAGCAGAAGTAAGTCTTTCTTTCATCTACACATGAGAGAAAGCCAAGAAGTGAAGTTGAAAATGGCCATGTCAGCGGCATATACACACCATTTGGAAATACGGCAGCAAACACAGAGGAAATAGCTACCAGACCAGACTCCATTGAGATGCGAAAGCGGGAGCTACGCCAGGGTAGCTCGCTGTTGGCATCATAAACCCAAAGGACGTTACGCTGTCTTCATTTTATGTAAATTTCTAGAAATTACTGTTTAGAGAACAAGATACTTTAGGTCAAATTAAAGCAAAGTAAAAATATGAAAGTCCATGAACATCCTCCGGCTTTCAGGCTAGTGAGCAGGCATTCCAACTCTAAGTCATTTCCATGCCAATGGGTCGTTCAGTTTTCACATTATCATATTTTTCATATTTGACAGATTTAAAGAAGAACCTTTTTAGCATCTTGCACAGTCAAGGCACCAGTGAAGATAAATCTTCGTATCTGTTTGCCAGTTGGTGTATAAATGCTGTAAACTCTCTTACTCATTGGCCTGTTGGATCTTTCATGTGCTTCTCATTCACCAAAAATTATCTTTCACACTGTAAGATGGTTGACATGTTGGCTAATATTTCCTGCTGTTAACTCTTAACATTACATTTTGATACTTTAAAACATTTTCGATGCTAGGCATAGTGGTATGCACCTGTAATCCTAGAACTCTGGAAGACTGAATCAGAAAGATGATTAGAGCACAGCTTAGGAGTGTGGTAAGAACTTGTCTCAGAATAAAACATTAAAAATGTAGGGTGGATGGAGCTCTATCTTAAGTCCCTTGGTTCAATTCCCAGTACTTAAACCAACGCTACAAGTAAAACTTCATTTCTGGTAATAATCTCTCATCTTGAGTGCCACACACTATCCAGGGGGTGAACAAACAAGCTTGCACTCAAAATTAAAACAATAAGGAGCAATGAAATACCAAGGTCCTCATGGCAGAGGCACAGTTCTGTATTACAAAAACTTCTACTCACTAAAGGACTCCAGCTTCCTTTCTCGTTGTGTGTAGTTCTAGAAAATGACAATAACTTATCAAAGGTGACTGAGCCCACGGTAGGTGGCAGGCACTAATTCAAGCGGTTTATGTTTTATCTCATTAGCATAGAATACATTGGAACCAAGACCTTGGACACAGCACTGCACAACTCACGTGCCACAGAAGTGTGAACACAGGTGAGGGCAACAACATCTAGTCACAGTATCAGTTTGGCAAACAGAAAGAACAAACACAACTAAAGATCACTCTTGCTATAAAATACAGATAATACTTGAGAATTAGTAGTCTTTCAAGTGATAAAATCAGTGCTAAGCATTATTCTTTTCAATAACACTCCTTTCCATAAAGAGCCATCAATGCATTTATAGACAATGCCACCGAAAGGGTGGAGACCGATGGCACTCAATTCTATGGTGTTGTGTGTCTCTCACTTTTGCGTGATTATTTGGAAACTATTTTCTCACTCACAAATGATAAATTTTTCTCCATGTCCTTCTCTTTGGGGAGCTGGAGTAACAATAAGCGAATAATGTTCCCTGGATCAGCACAGGCCTTGAACCTCTGCATTTCTATGCATAACTAATACACTCTGTGTCGCACTTTGTTCAGTTATGACAAAATGAAAAACCAGGGAGAATATTAAAATTGTCTGTTCTTCTACTTGAAAATATATTTGAGAATTCAACTAGCAGTGTCACACAAAAGCAGGCTATGAGGACACTCAACGAGTGGAGAGTTGACGCCCAACACGGGCTATTTGAGCAGACCTGGACAACAGCAAACATGGCGGTCTCTTGGGGCTGCCCTCTTCCCCTCTGACCCTTTTCCTGCTGTCTCTGCCTCCTGCTTTCCCACTCCTAGTTTCGATATTCCGTCTCAGCTCTATTTGCTCACACAGGTCTCCACATTCTTACCTTTCTTAATCCTTTCTTCCCATCAACATTTGCCTCTCCTGGTGTTTCAGTTACTTTTTTTGTTGCTGTGACTCAATAGCAGACATTCACAGATTTAAAGGAGGACATGTTTGTTTTACCTCACAGTTAATAAGGTCACAGTCCATTCGGGGCGTCTGCAGCAGTGGAAGGTGTATTGCAGATGCGGAGGTGGAGTTACCTCCTCCAAATTACAAACAGGAAGCTATATTTCATCAAGTCCAATATCCCCTCAAAGTCTTCCAACATACAATGACATAGGATAGTGATTCCCATTCCAAAAAGGAGGAATAGGAAGGTAGAAGGTAATTGGACCAAAATGAGATCTAAACCCAGCAGGGTAAGGGTTAAATCCGTACTTAGCAAGGAGGGTAAATTGCGGTGGGGTGTGGACTCCAAAGGGCTTGGGTGGCCCCACCCCTGCAGCGTACCTGTCCCCCCTCCCCACTCCCCATGCTTTTTCTCTGCAGACTGCCAGATTTCTGCACCTGTTCTCTCTGCCATCGTGTCCTGTCTTTCGCCATGGCTAACAGCTGCAAGCTCTACCTATGCGGCCACTGAGATTTCTTCCACCAGATTAATCAGTCCTTAGTCTTGGCTTTGGGCAGTGTCCAGACAAGGGCGAAACACTGGCAAACTTTCTGCCAGAGCATACCATGCATGGTTTGTGGACCACTTGCCAATACAACTGGCCTGTCAAGTCGTGCACTGGAATTTGCTCATCTCATAGACTAATTCCTGGTGAACTGTTAAGTGGCGATGTTAATGTACTTGGATATTCTCAGACCACACATTTAGGTTTCAGCTGACATATTCAAAACTCGCCTCAGTGCTTGCAAGACAACCAGCAAACCAGTTTGATTTCATCCACTTTAGAGGGGAGCAGGTCACAGCTCTTTGAGGGTGCCTACACTGCATAGCTGATCTCTGGTCAACAGGAGAGGTGGCAGCTAGGTTCCTGAAAGGGCACCGTTTTAGTTGCTGCTACCTTTGGAGATGTGCCTCCTGTGGGTCACAGACAGCCACTGCTGCTCAAATGGCTTGGTAGAAAGGGCGGTTTCTCAACAGCACTGGTGAGGAAGATCCCTGTTCAGACATATCACATGCTTGCTTGGCACCCCAGGCCTCGAGAGTCCAGTTGGTGCTGCTTTTCAGGTTATCATGATTGGCTAATACCACTCAGGTTTACAAACTTAGAAATTGACCTATTGACATATAAATGTAAATCTTTTGACAAATACTGCTATATATATATATATATATATATATATATATATATATATATATATATGAATATGTAACATATAAACTCTATTTAATATATAATTTACTAAATTAATATAAGCATGCATAAATTACACAATAATCAAATATCATGTAATTATATTGATTAATTTAACTAATAATGTAAAGGACATATTTATTCAATGACTTAGTGACTTCCTCACTGCTGGAACAAAATACCCAACACCAACAAATTTAAGGAGGAAAGATTTACTTTAGATCACAGTTTCAGAAGGTCACGGTCAACTAACAGGTGGCTGGCTGGTAAACTACCTAGGGTGCTGGGTCCTGACAGAGTGCCCCTCACAGCATGGCAGAATACAAGCAAATGCAGGGCGGGGCAGGACTAGCACGCATCCCCCCAGGTCAAGCCCCAAGCCCCTGCCCCTTCCAGCCAAGCCCCGCCTTCAACATCACACAGTATCTACAGCTACATGAGGCTTCTGGGGGACACACCAAATCCAAACCACAATATTTATTTTTGTATAACTTAAATAAAAATGTAATGTAATTAGTTAATATAACCAAGCATTAATACACACAATAGACAAATGGTATCGCTAGTGATTAAAATTATCCACTCCTACAAGCAAAGGCATAGCTATGCATGTTGATAAACTTCTCAAATTGAGGCTTAACTCATTAAGTGAAGCATGTTGACACATCCCTCCTGCGTTAAAGTGGTTCCCCGGTGTACCTGTGATTGTATTCCTCTGCCGCCGTTGACTGACTGTACTAGTAAAATGTCGAAACTGTGGTTTAACTGACCTTTACAAACCAAATGGAGTAGTCATGCCTTTTAGCGTAGAACCAGTTGTTATGTAGAGAAGGTTCTTGAGGTTGAGAAGAGGGCCACCTTTGGAGAACTTTGAGTCTGGCTGCTCATGACCTGTGCCCATAGCTGCCGTGACAGGCCCCACCATCCTGGACAGGTTTCTGGATGTCTGCTTCAGTTGACTAGCTGACCCATTTCTTCTACAGATACATGGCACAAATCATACCAAGAGGCTGAAGCTTAGTTAGTATTTAGGACATTTTGATGCTCAGATAAAAGGGGACACGAGTTGTCACCAATTAGTAGGAAAAGACTAATTATTATGCAGACCTGTGATCTTTGTAAGTAGAAGCATTAAGGGAATCTAAAAGCTATCACTTCTTATGAAAGAGCAGATAACCTGAATTAGACCCCTAAACTACAATGACGAGAGTGTGTGCTTGTGTGCACGTGTGTCTTGCTAAGTGGGAATCATTTTTTTCAGGGCTCTTAGAGGAAAAATAAAAGAGAGAGAACAGAATGGAAAGCACGATGCCAGTTTCATTGTTTTAACTGTTCTAACTATGGGGATTCTTTTTAGAAAACTACATTATCTTTTTCCCAGACTTTTAACAATTAAGAAATGTGCTTTGGGGTGGGAGAGCAGTTTGGTGGGTACAGTGCCAGCACCACATAAAGGTGGCACTTAGCAGTTAGCCCAGCATCGAGGAGGCTGAGGCAGCAGGATTCGAGGCCAGTCTGTGGTACATAGTGAGTTTAGGCCCAGTGTGGACTACAGAATGAGACAGTGTCAAAACAAGAAATATGTTTTAATTATTTTATTTCAAAAAAGTTCAGCTACTCGGGTGATACTTATTGGGTTCGTACAATAGGTTAGGCACTTGGGCAGTATAACAAACACTACAGGTTACTTAAGGCTCTTGTGGGTCACTGGTGCCCACTGCTGCTCCTCACTGAGGCCCCTCTGGGGGCTGTACATAGGTTACAGAGGTTGCATGAGACACCTTACCAGCCATCTCTGCCACAAGGCCACTTCCAGAACCGTGGTCCTGCACTGTCTGAGTGGGCAGGGCTTACATCCTTCAGCTGTTCAGTCTCACTTCTTTGCATTATGGGTCCTCTAGGTTTAACAGGTAACTAAAGAAACTTGGTGCAGAAGAAAACATGCCGGATTAAGAGAGGTCCTTCTCCAAAGCTAAGGGAAATTTTGCAAGGAAGTTCACACCTCTGAACTCTCCTGGCCAGTTCCCTCAAAAGACACTGCGGGGGATTTCCAAATCCTCTACAGGGCACAGTTTTGATAAGTAGGCCTGAAAGATGGTGTCTGCCTCTGGATCTAGATTCTTCCTTGCCAGCCAATGGCGATCTCCTGTGAGTTCACCATGGCAGTGTGAAGAGGGGTATGTTCCTGTTGATTTGCCCAGGAACCAGCAGTCATTGGTTCCAACACATGTGCCCATCACACCAACACCTGCATGTGTGCACCACACAGGCCGATGCAGGGACTTTGTGCACCTCAGGGGTCTCAGTCCTTATTAAGCCAGAAAACGCTTTCTTGATAGCAAAGCGATATAACTGTTTGGTTTGCCTTAGCGCAAAGAGAGAGTGTGTTCTGCTTATTATCTGGTGGTTTCAGATTTGGTTTCCCATCTTGTTCAAGAGTCCATACCGTGAGTGCCTAGCGCAGAGCGAACTACCAGGAGCTGGATGAGGAAAAGAAGGGAAGCGGGGAAGGGGGTGTGGAGAAGTCTAGATAAAGAGAATACACAGTAACAACTACAGAGCCTTGAGCCTTCAGGAAAGGGACTGAACGGAGCTACCTGCTTTCTAAGTAAATTATTTGACTTACATAAGGCTGCTTTTTCCAACTTGGTTTGCAAATATAATATTACAAACATTCTAAAGTTAATCCACCATGCCAGTCATCAAGACTCTTTACACAGATTCACAAATTTGACAAATACAGAGTTGAGATAATGAAAGTTATTTTCCCCCATTTTATTGATATGTATACATGCAAAATTTAAGGCTTACAATGGAGTTGAGCATTTTGTGCACACACGCGTCTTGTCAAGGTGACAAGGGCTTTCCCGCTCTCCTTCTGTCCCTCCCCCTGCCCTCCTCTCCCTCCCTCCATTTTCTATGAGGTGGAAGTAGCAGTTGGGAGGTGGGAGAGGCATCCACTGTAGAATCACGGGATGATGGAATTTGGAAAGAAACAGTGAGCTTGTGGCTTGGTGGCAGGAGTTAGCACATAAATGCTCTGATCAGAAGTCACTAATTAATTTTTTAGAAAATCATGACTGATAGTGGAAATTTTATCATTGGCAAGTTTCCGTTCACAAATGCATCTGCACTTGTGTGACTGGGCCTTTATCATTCACTATGGCGAGAAGACAATGGCCTGTGAGAGGTTCAGTCTGTCCTGACCAACCCAGGAAGGGCCTCCTCTTAACCACCATGTTCACCTATCTACCTAGTCAGGTTTGTTTCTTCACTGGCCTGAATTTCTTTAACTAAGAATCTCTCTCTCTCTCTCTCTCTGTCTCTCTCTCAATCCAACCTTTTCACCTCTCTGTTCATTTGACAAGCAAGATACTACAAATACTGGAGGACAGGAGGAATGGCCAATTTGTGAATGCGGGTCTCTCTTAACCAGAGGGAAACTTCCTCCCTTTCTCCTTATTCCTTTTCTTCTTCTCTCTCTCCAGTTACCTCTTTTTTTGCTTCTGACCTTCTATGACAAACTCATTGACTGAGATTCTCAGTTTTAAAACAACAAAGGGGATTTGTTGTACTAAATTTTTGGCTCAAAAAAAAAAAAAACCCACAAAATGAAAATAAAAAAGAAAAGTGAGAGATGGAATTGTAGGGACAATTCCAAGCTCTTAACCTCTAAGCAATTCCAGATCAATAGGGGCTCTGTCAGTGACCTGCAAAGAGACATTTTTAGCAGCTAAAAGTATTTTTAGGTGACTTAAAAATACAGCCAAAGAATAAATCTTATAGAAACAAGAAAAGGAGAACTCTGATTCTGGAATGCCCTGTAGGTCTTGAAATGTGAATAAAATTACTTCCTGAAAAAGCTCAAGAAAGTTGTTAATCATTTCCTTTTCAGTCACAATGTCTAGCAGGGTCCTCAGGGCCTAACAAACAGTACCACTGACCTGAGTGATCTCAACTGGGTGTGAGTCCTTACCACTTCCTACTTGTCAAAACAGCCAGTAGAGTTTTAAAGACAGACCACTTGCTTGCCAAGTCCTTGGCTCTTAGACCCCAGGCTTGTGCACGTGCTGACCTTCCTCTGGCGCCTTTGGTCTTTCATGGGCCTGTTTCTTTTACTCTCACTTTTCTCCTAATTTTTATTATGTGGTGTGTGTGTGTGAGAGAGAGAGAGAGAGAGAGAGAGAGAGAGAGAGAGAATAGTTACATTGAATTTGAGTATTTTGTGCTCTTATGTATCCCATCAACACTACAGTTTCTTCCCCTCCCACTCCCTCCGTCTTCCCCCTAACTCCCACTATCACACCCATTTGGTTCTATAGAATACCTAGATTCTGGGTTGCTCACACTAGAGAAGCCATGTGATATTATACCTTCTGAGTTTGACTCACTTTCCCAAGAACGATGGTCTCGCATTATGTCCACTTACCTACAAAAGCCTCAAATTTATTCTTTATAGAAGAGTTGTACTACGTTGTGTACATATCCCACAATTTCTGTACCCATTGATCTCTTGATATTTGATGTCTCCAAAAGTTTAGCTATTTTAGTCGTGTTTCTGTAAATATGGGTATACATGTATCTCCATTATACACTGTTTTTAATTCTATAGAAAAATTGTAACTTCAAAACTGTAATGCTCCTGGTCGTTAAATATGACAGAAGCCAGTATCTTGTGTGTCACTGAAAGATGAATTAATTGAGAATGTAAAAAAGGTGCTTTAAGGAAGGTAATGTGTCCCAGAGAACTTTTATATTAACAGCTTCTCTCTTTAAAGACATAAAGAAACAATCTCCTTGGTATAGGCCTGTAATTCCAGCACTCTAGGAAGCTGAAGCAGAAGGATCTCACATTTGAGCCCAGCCTAAGCAACTTAGCAACTTTTCAAGATCCTGTGTCAAATCAAAAATTAAGAATGGCCTGGAATGTAGCTCAGTATGAAGGCCCTGGATTCGAGCCCCAGCTATTAAACAAAGAAATAAATAGATACATACACGCACACATGCAAACATAAGGGAATATTTTGAATAAAAAGTATGAAGACCAATCTGTTGTAATGTGATATGCTAAACATAAATTTGAAGTAGTGTATGAACATATTTATGCACTGATTAATTTATTTGACCATTGTGTTAGTATATACTGTGTACATAATATGTGCTGCTATGCTGCATTACATGAGAGATATAATCTGTATATATCACCCCTCTCTACCTTCTGATATTTAAAATCTGAGAGTGGTTATAATCATGTAACCAAGTCATTTATTGCAAAGTGGAAGGCAATATCCCATTTGTATATTTTTGGAAGGAAATGCTTGCTTCTAACTATAGGAATGTGAAAATTCTTCATCTAGGAAAGAAATTTCCACTCAAAGAATGACTTCGGAAGATTCGCTGGTCTGTTACATGGTAGAGAATCTATAAGGGGTTAACCTAAAATTATGAAAATCATGCTTGAAAATTCAACAAGATAGTGAGATTTAAGTGTATTGAGAAAATAATCTCGTAAGGTCATTGAGTTGTACGTTGTACACATTCACAAATGTTGACGATTTGAACACTGTCCTTGGGGAGCATCCATGCTGATGTGGAAAAAAAAAGGAGTGAATAAAAAAAGCATTTAATGCAATATAAAAAGCATCCTGTTAGAGATGCAGACAAAATGTGGAGAGGAGAGATTACAGGAAAGGACAAGGGATGAGAGCACACGCAGTTATTACAGCCAGAAGCAAAGTCCCTAAGCAGAGGCCATGGCATCTACAGAGACACAGGAATGTGAAATGTCTGTGCTACTGAGGAAATTGCAGATTTTGTGACCAGAATGTCAGAGACAAACACAGGCAACGTCAGGGCCTCCAGAACAGAGGAAGGTGAGATAATCGGCTGAGGACAAGACTTGGGGGAACTTTGAACAAGATAAATGAGGAGAGAAAAGACTAGGGGAAAATTGGACTGATGGACCAGATAATAGGGTTAAAAAATGACTTAAGAAACCTTTAACCAAAATGAGTCCCTGAGCCTCCTTTGCCAAACCTTGGGTGGTAACAACAGAGACGTTGTATCAATGCGATCACCTGATTTTCAAGACACAGTTTGCAAATTTTGGATCACAAGGCCATATAGGATAGCCGGAGTGCCTAAGAATTTAAAATCCACTAGGACATGGATTCCTGTACATAGGGCACGGTCCATCTCCAGGAACTGGATATTTGATTAATGGGTACGAAAAAATGAAGGGAAAATTGGATAAGGTAACAAAACATGAAGGGATCTGAAGGTAATTCCAATACTTACAAATCAGGGAAAAGCCTGAAAGAACCGGGCTCCTCGGGGTTGAGACAGGATGCAATGGAACAAGGGGGACTGTGACAGGGTTTCCTTAAAATGACAGAGACCTTGGTCCTGTTCCTGGCTTTCTTCTGCTGGTATCAACAACTGGAAGACAATGAAAATGTATGCTATACAATGAGAAAGTATGAATATCGTTTCTGGCAAATAAAGGCTTTGTGACAGCCTCACATTTTATGAACTTTCAACAAAACTTAAGCAACAAATGGGTGAGAAGGAAGAGATAATGAGATAGTGTAAAAACTGGCCAAACGCAGGGCTCTGAAGACGACGTTTCTCTTGTTTATGTTAGGAAGATGATGGCACAGACATGAAAAGCCAACAGACCACTGCAGAGTAAACACAGAGTCGCTGCTGAACAGGCCCAGCAGGAATGCTGTGTTTGTATGCATAACTATTAAAGAACACGAGATAGAAAATGCTTTCCAAAGCTTGGCGACCTCTTGGACGCAGAGGGACCGACCACGTTCTTTAAATCCTTGGTTCCTAGCACTTAGCGTCCTGCCTTCGTAGGAACTCAATGCCTGTGTGAAAAGGGGGCTTTGCTCGGGTCCGTCTTCTGTCTCCTGTCTCCATCCACACAGCCCTGCAGGGATAGTACAGGCCCCTGGCAGCCACTCCCCAAAACAGTGCTTCCCTGGGAGCACACCTCCACTTTCAGGATTGTGTCTATGAATCAGGTTTTTCTGTTTCTCACGTCGGCCTGGCTGCTTTGTGAGCAGCTGGCACACCTGTGCAAGGACGAGTGATGTCACAAGCCCGGGCGCTCTGCAGGTCCCCGCAGGGGAGTCGTGTGTGCCCGCCACAGTGCTGATTTGGAAGGCCCGGCTGTGCTGGGAGGCACGCTGTCCACAACACAGGCGCTGGCTGCCTCCTAGGGTCCAGCTCCATGTGGGTCAGCGGTGAGCAGGCCGGAGGCCCCAGCCTGACAGCACGTGGCCATCAGCAGTGTGGGGCAGTTCTCCCGACGTCCTCCCCCTCCTGCCCTTCCCAGCTGGGGCCTCCCTTGCCCGTGTGGCAGATGCCAGCCCGCGTCACAGCCGCCAAGCGTGCTGTAAGCCGGACCTCTCCCTCAGGTTTCCAGGATGGAATCCTTCCGTCAGGAATCATTTCCAGCCGGGCGGAGAGGAGCCGCCGCAGCCTTACCTGCTGTCAGGCCAGGCACGGTCGGCAGAGATCGTTTTTCTTCGCGCTTGAAACCAACAGGAGGAGGAAAAGGCCCCATAAATACAGCCAATCAGGAGTATTTTATATCTATCGCTGCAAGGAGCGAGCCCACCTGTGAAGGAACAGAAGAGGGATGTGGGCACTGAGAAAAAAAAAAGAGGCAAAGAAGAAAGATTTAGGGAAAAAAGGAACAGGGTTAATCCTTCACCTTGAAAAGTCCCTGTGCTTTACCGCAGAGTCGTGCTTAGGAGTGTCAGGGCTACTGGCAAACGTCACTCGAGTCACGCCCGCAGTGACCTGGGCGGTGCGGCGCGGCCGTGGGAGGCACACGGAGAGGCTGCCTTTTGTGCATCTCAAAGTGAGCCGCGCTGGCCCGGACACGGCCTGCCACGCGACTTTTAAATCACCTTTGTGTGCGCTCTGCTGGTTTTGGAAATGCTCTAAATAAACATAACGGACTGGCTTTCAGTAAGTCTCCTTGTGAGGATTCCGCATATCGCCCGGCGCAGCGCAGCTCGGAGGCCAACGGCGGGCGGGCACGTGCGCTCTCGGGGCCCAGCTGACAGGAATGGCACTCGCGAGCCTGCGCATCTGTCCGCCCGCGGAATATTGGCACCTGTCATGCCGTTTCAGTCGTGGCTTTTAATAAAGCTGCTTTCCCTCAGGTAAGATTGGAGCTCGGCTGTAATATCAGCTGGGAGCGCGTCCCGTGTTCCCCTTCAGAGCGCGTCCTACGTGGGCGCTTCCCGTGAATCCGAAGCAGGCAGAAGAGGCGATGCCGGGGCGCTCCGCCCCCGGGACTCGGCCAGGACAGAGCGCGTGCTGACTCTTCCCGCCCTTGTCCGGCTTCCCCTCCGCCCTGGGCCTCCTGGGGTCCGCCCTCCTCCGCTCTTCCTCAGCCTTCCCCTCCTCCCCCTTCGCGTCCCTCCTTCCCTCCCTCCGTCCTCTCTTCATCATCCCTCATCCCTCCTTCCCCTCCTACCGCTGAGCCCTTTCCTGTTGCTAACTAGGCTGCTTTCCCTTCGCGCTCCCGTTTCGGGCCCCTCGTCCCCCTCCCCCCTTCCTCCCCTTCCCTTCATTCTGACTGGGTTGTTGGTCGGTGAATGTAGCCAGGAGAAGCATGTATATCATAAAAACCGGGTTGGGATTTGTCGGCTGTCAGTCAATAAATCAGTCGGAGTTTAATTACCAGGTCTGTGAGCAGAGGCGGCCATAGGCACCAGCTCAAACGAGGACTGTTTCTTTTGGGGTAACTGCCACAAAATGGAAAAAAAGAGAAATGACTGTGTGTGTGTGTGTGTGTGTGTGTGTGTGTGTGTGTGTGCGCGCGTGTGTGCGTGCGTGCGTGTGTGAGTATGTTGGAAGGCTACGTAGCAGAATGGATGAATAAAAAGTGAAAGGCGCATAAGCCAGAGAGATGAGATTTAAGAACTCTGGAGCAATCAACCCTAGTTTCCATTTTGAGAGTCATTTTAACAAAGTGGGGTTTTTCTTATTGGAAAGTGTCTCATATGGTGCTGGAAACATCAGTAGTAAAGTGTAACATGATTTCCATACTAACACATATTAATTACATCCCTTCATGCAACTCGGAAACATTTATTTGTAATCTACTGACTAAGTAAAAGACTAGTCCTACATAGGAACCAGGACGGCACCAGGCCCCAAACAAAATTATTGTGTAGCGAACGGTGGAACATACTAAGTGGTGCTTCGCAGAGTGCCAGTGAGGTGAGCCCCCTCCCCATCTATCTAACATTTCCCTCGTGGAAGGATTCCAGTAACAACCCACGGCTGCCCTCTCCATCTCCTGATACTCAAGACGACACGTAGGGGTGGGAATCCAGGTGGAGCAACGCTGAGCACAAACTCATTATTGTTGGCTTTTTCTTTTTCTTTTTTTCCAAAGGCAATTCACACTCAACATGGATTTATTTTTGACTAGCTCTAAGACATGTCATCTTCTACCTGTCATGTGTCATGAAGCTGTGTGTGTGGAGACACTGTAGCATATTTTGAGTGAAGGGATGTTCTATTCTCTTTTAACTGTTCTCTTGTAGATGTCTCAGTTTGTTTATTTAAAACCCTATGGCGATTTTACAGAATTGTGGGAATCTTTCACATGAGGTAATCTATCTCTGACTCAGAAGGCAAACTTCACCGCTAGAATTAGGAGAGCAAAGTGGGAGGTTGGAGTACTGGTAATTTGACTTGACCAAGTCTCCCACAAAGGACTTTTACCACAATGGAAATTTCATAGAATTTTTCAAACTGATTCTAGACCTTATCCCACTTTCTGAAATCCTGCTAGTTACGTCTTTACAAGAATGTGCTTATTCACCAAATGTAAAAGCCTGAGATCTTCTCAGAAGGATAAAGGTTGAAGATGAAAGATCGGGCAGAACGATTTGTGAATCCATTGAAAAGAATAGAAGTATAACCAAACCAAAACCAGCAGGCTTCTCACTTTTGCCCAGTTATTCTTTGTGAAGGAAATGTCTGGTAGTTTGCCTAAAACTTTAGCAGCGAACAGCAGCCACTTCAGTTTAAATTTCTATTAAAAGCAAAGCAAAACAAAACAAAAACTATACCACCTGACCACAACACCGTCCATGACCTTGTGAATTCGGATACTGGAGCCACTGGTCCCTGCCCCATTCACTCTTGCTGAAGTCTCTTTGAAGCTTCTGTTCACCCAGCTTGTAGCTCAAACGCTAATATTTTTGGAATCTCAATACTTGTTATACGGCTTCTGTCTAGGTAGCACGTGAACAATTTCAAAAACTTGAGAACAAGCAAGTTTTCTTTAAATAATGAATTTTATGACCATGTCGATGCTGTTGCTCATAGCCTAATGTCTCCTTGAAGCCTATAAAATGCATCACTGAGCTATGGGGGCTGGTGCATTCCAGGAGCCAGAGTCTGTCCTGGAACACTTCTTTTGAAATGCCTTCCTCTCTATTAAGAATCTTTAAATCCACACTTTAAGGATTATTTTAGCCAGGCTGGTATTGGCATATGCAAGAAAAGAAGAAACATGTTTTAAAGTAGAAAATATAAACTAAATATTTTAAATTACTCAAAAGAATCTTTAATCGTCTTGGTTTGGCATTGTTTCAATGACCAGCAGTTGTCCATTGTTTGCCTCTACGGGACTCCTACTTGCCACAAAATTGTCTATAAAGTGAAGACCCAACAGCCCTGGTCCTTAAGTCACACAGATACAGGTATGTTCTCGGTAACGAAGACAGTGCAGTCCTTCACTTGATTCATCAAATACAAGAGAAAACAAACACTGGAGTAGTTATTAACGACACAGCTCTCGACTGCTTCCTACTGATCGACCTCTCACCAGGATACCCGACGGAGATGGCTGGCAGAGCACACTTCATCGCTGCTGCTGCTCTTGATATAACTACAGGGCCTCAGAACAGAATTAAATTGAAACTACATCTTTATGCTATGCTACCTTGGAAGATCTCCAGGAGGAGTTCCACAACTGAAAGACCTCAGATAGTCCCCCAATCCCTTCCACTTTGCATTCTGAGCAGAGGAGGCACATGTCCTGAGTTCTCTCGAAGCGAAGAGGAGAGACAGAGCTTACCTTCTGTATTTTTAATTTCTAGGGGTCAGTTCTCTAGGGTAAGATGAAAGGTCTCCACAACGGTCAGCATGAGCAGTCAGTTCCCTCAGTGAGTCCCTGAGGCTACTGGTTCCCGTTGATCCTTTTCTGGAACCTCCCTTTATGCCCAGCCCTTCCCTGTCGTCCTTGTTCCACACACACTGACTCACTCGTCCACCGAGGAAGTTCATCGATTTTGACTAAAGACATATTTACACCCTGAAGAAATACAATTATAGACAAGACAGCCAAGGTTCCTGACCAGGACTGATGAACTCTACCAACTCTTGGGAAGGAGCACCCTAGACAGATGACGCTGAGTCTGTGCAGAAAGTTGCCGTGATGTAAGGCCATGGGAAGTGACTTGAGATTTCTGGTTGAAAAATGTCAAGGAAATGACATTTGAGTGAAGGGCCAGACATAAGGAAATCAAGGGCACAGCATTCTCTGCTGAGGGGCAGCTTTGGGGTTCTGGCACATGACCACACGCCGTTTGTAGAATGCGATGACTACAGGCCAAGTGCAGGAGGGGAGGTAGAATGAGTGGACCGGAGTGGAGTCACATGAGCTCTTGGACATCAAGGGTGGAAGCTTCAATTTTCTTCTAGGTTTAGTAAGAAGCTGTGGGTAAGCTGTAGAACAGAAACTGACATGATCTGATTCAAACTAATACCGAAAAGGGTCACTCCAGTGTCTATTTCGAAAACCTAAGTGACTAAAATTTAAAACAAGGACACCAATGAAGGAACATTAAAATGGTCAAGACAAGAAAGAATTTCTGGCTAGGGCAGGGACAGTAACAGAGGCGGTGTGAAGAGGGCAGAGCCAGGACACTTCCCCAAGTGGAGCCAACATGAAGTTCTGAGAAACTGTATAACACGAAGGGCCCTAAAGACGTCTTATTCAGGCCACGCCGTGCTGTGTAACAGATAGCACCCAATCTTAAAGGCGTAATGTGTCCTAGGTTACCCTTCTCTGCTTGTTGAACATTCACAGAACTGAAGGAAATGCCACCATTTGAAGCATGACAGGTTAATAAGAATTAAGAATGGTGCGTGGCTCTCTGATGCTTCTACTGTGCTGGAGATGCCTAGCATGTCCACTATGCTGTCTCTACACAGTGTCCCTCCCTCATCAGGTTACCCTGTCTGTCGTCGGATCTCCCGGCTGTACTTGCCATCGTGGGTTGGGCTAATGCCGTCTTCTGCTCTTTCCAACCCATCAACCAGGTACCCTTCTATTTTGTACTCTAGCATCTGACATCTGCACAGATTTGGGCAATTTATCTGGATATTTCAGATCACCTCCCTGGATACTGGCTTCATTCTTAACATTTGAGTAAAGTGCATTTTTAATTCTAACGAAGGCACAGTTTGATCAACTTGCTTCTGAGGAATCACCGCAGGCCTGTTCAGGTCAGAAGACAGTGGAGGGAATGAAGCAAACGGAAGCAGGCCCCCAAGCTCTGGTCAGAAATCCAAGCTCAATGGTCATACAGCTTCTTGCCAAACATAAAGAGATTAATAAATGACACATAATCACTCAAGAACTGATCAACCAATACTCGCCAGCCCTTGCTGATATATTTTGTAAGATAAAAGACAGATAAAATGCAGTCTTTGAGGTATATAATAGTATTCTATAATTTAGTAAAGGCCAAGAGTCTAAAAATTGCTAGGAAATTGAAAATTAAGTAGAAAAACTTTCAGAAAGATGGTGGTGTCTGGTTTGCATGGATGAGATTTGAAAAGATGGATGTCGTTGAGAAAAGGATTATAAGCAGGAAAGTCTAAGTGGAACGTTCTAGTCAGAAAGCCTGGGAGTTCTGGTCACCACAGGACAATCTCCAGATTACTCTGAAAAGTGGCAGTCAAGCCGGTGAACTATGTTTTCACAAATCTCCGGAGTGCCTTGAATGTCAACCTGAGACATCTGGATGTGATCTGCTCATGTGGAGCCCTGAACGATTTGCGAGTGAAGGATTAGCATGAACTGCATCCAGACCAAGAACCCCTGCAGGTAGGTGCTGAATTCCTTGAACCTAGGCAGCCGCAGCACTGCTCTGAGTAATGGACACACTGGAACAGAGCCGTGAACCACTGAGCAAGTGAGTAGACACATGTACGACTGAATGTGGTACAGGAAGATTAATGGTGTGGCAGGAGCAGGTGTAACTGGGGGAGGTACAAGCTCGTGGGAGGAAAGCCTAGGCACTGTTGGAAGGGTGTGGAGGTGAATTTATAAGTCCCTCACAGGAACTGACAAATGCCCAGATACTGCCTGTCTCAGCTCAGCAAGTTTTTGGCTAGAGATGAGCGACATTTAAAATTGCAGCTCAATATTCCTTCCAGGTCAATGTCAGTGCACCCTGTTATAAAGACATAGGACATGATTTTTAAAAATGACTTGTAAAAATAAAAAAACTGTATTCTCTGAATTACCAAGACTCAGTCATCTATATAATAATATCCTTGAATTCCAACATTACATAGTTTGAACTAATAAAAGCATTCAGTGAATATAATATTAAACTTATGACATGTAAAGTTGAAAATTCTTCTTAAATCTGAGATATCAATCTGCTCAGGAAACCCAAAATACATACATAGTGTGCGCACACACACACACACACACACACACACACACACACAAATAACACCTTTTGGTAGTAGATTGATAATGTGTGATTATTTGTTTATTTGCAGGAACAGAAACACAATGTAAAGAAGCTTGTGTGAATGTGTGTGCTCTCATAAACATTCTGCAGGTAGGACAAAACTAACATGCAGGGGTCGTTTATTTTGTGTGCAGTACTGGAGATGGAACACAAGGCTCACACACTGAGCTCCATTCTCAGCCCTTTTTATATTTTATTCTAAAACAGGGTCTCACGACGTCTGTAAATTGTAGAAACTGGGCTCACACTTGTGAACTTCAGCTTCTCAGAATGCTGGGGTTACAGGCCTGAGCCACCACGCCCAGCGTGTAGAGGTCTTTGAGGACAATGAGATCCAAAATTTGAACATGTCCAGCTCTCCGGCTGTCTCTCGTCAAGACCGGTTCTTTCCGTCACTCCCATTACTTCCAGCTACAGACCACCTTGTTCATGCTGAAGAAGACACTGCAGCCTGGACTCCAGGCATAGGAGGAACTCCATCTTTTCTCCCTCTCCAATAGGCTCACGAGCCAACAAACCAATCCTCTGGATCAGTCATCTGCCAGCTGAAGACATAGTGAGTTCGACTGACAGTGTTCTTTCAGGGCACAAGTCTGGGTCTCTCAGAGATGGGCAGGTAAAAATTGTGTTATTTGTAGGAGAAACGAGCCCTGGTGCTTCTGCCCTTAGAATACAATGACAACAAGCCATTCCTGTTCCTAACCACTCATCTGAGATTTTTGTTTTTAACATCAATTGTGTAAAAGTGAACTCATCTGGTGGGCAGCCTGAACAAAGTGCTCCAATCTGGGTGACATACACAACAGCAACATATTGTCCCATAAATTTGGAGACCGGAAGTCTGGGATCAAAACATCTATCGGATGCTATTTCCTGAGGTCATGTGGGATCCCTCTCATGCCTTAGCTTCCAGCACTGGTTGCCATCTTCGGCATTCCTTGGCTGTAGACACACCATTCCAATTTCTGATTTCATGGTCACATGGGGTCCTTTCTATGTGCATGTTTGGTTATGTATCCCAACCTGCCTGCTAACAAAAATATCAGTCATACTGCAGTAGAATCTACCCTAACAACCTTAAAAATTGGTTGTCTTTGTAGAGAATTATTGCTTTAAATTTTCCTGAAAGATGTGAACAAACATGTAGTGACCCTCAGTAAGGCACAGACAACAGACCAAAATAACAGTTGCACCAAAGTTCAACTTGGCGAACCAGTGAGTTTATTGGGGTTACTTGCAAGAGTGTGATGAGGTGTTAATTAAAGGAGCATGGATGACTCACAGGAGAGACAGCTGTGTCACGGAAAGTCCTCACCCAGCATATATGACAACTCCCTGACGCTTTAGCCCTGAGCACACGGCATGATTTACAGGCAGCCCCGCTCCTAGGAGACTACCCTTCCCAGCAGTTGTTTACTGATTCTACATCCTTAGGGAGGGGTCTTGAGCCTCTGGTAAGCTTCACCTGTGACTTGCTTACTTCCTGAGTCTCGTGAGTCTCCCTCCCCTCTCCATTTTAGAGGAAATGGTTATACAGCATTTTATCTCCAAAGAAGGCCATACCCTAAGATAGTGGTCCCCAACTTTTTTAACTCTAGGGATCAGATTAGTTGGAGACCCTTCTCCCAAGAACGTGGGGGAGAAAGCACAGTGTGCTATACGGTGCGTGGTTGGATAGCTTTGGCTCGATCTCCTGTCAATCACCAGCAGAATTAGAACCTAATAGGAGCATGCTAGTAAGGGGCGGAGTTTTGCCCCACCACCTCCTGCTCCCTGTTCACCTGTCATGAGGGCCCGGTCCTTCCAAGGCCACAAACTGACACCAGTCCACCGCTTGGGGGCTGGGGACCCCACTCTGGGATCCTTGGAGTCAAGACGTCACTGTGCCTTTTTAGAACAAGACATTCATAGCAGAGGGAAATTGATATTCCCACTATTAAAATGAATCAACTTGTTGAAAATTAATTGTTCATACCTCTTCCCCCTAGATCTTCCCCAACTCCTTCCTGGATTTATCCCTGGTGTCCCTTGGCTTTGTCACCCTATGTTGTATTTTTTTTTTTAAAGCAAGCTAAAGGTTTCAACTTGCATTTCACTTTGGCAATCCATGTGTGAACATTTCTTTTAATTGTCTTCTTTTACTCTCTTACCAAATGAAAACTAAGTATACATTTTTCATGACAATCTCATGAAAAGAAATCAACATAGACACATGTTATTTAGAATTTTTTAACTGACTCAGTTTTTCTCAAGTCTTTCTCAAGTGGAATGCCAGCTATGTACCCATATGCTCATTAGATCAGTTCTCAACACGCACACTCACATATGAGGTTAAAACTGAATCACTGGGCTGGAGGAATGGCACAGCATTGAAAACACTTGCCTAGCAAGTGCCAAGGCCCTGAGTTCAACAAGGATGCACCCCCACCCTTGTCGACCCCAAATATACACCATTATTACCACATAGTAGATCCACAAGCTCCAATGGAGCCACATTAGCCAGTGACCAAGGAAGGAAGGGCCCTTCCCAGGTGGCCAGCACCACAGAAGCAGGGCATGGTGGCACATGCCTGTCACCCTAGGCCTTGTAAAGCCGAGGCAGGAGTACTGCAGTAAGTCAGAGACTAACCTGGTTCCATATGGAGTTCAGGAGCAGCCTGGGCTGCTGAGTGAGGCCCTGTCTCAAAAAGAAAGAAAGAAAGAAAGAAAGAAAGAAAGAAAGAAAGAAAGAAAGAAAGAGAAAAAGAAAAAAGAAACGCTGAATCACAAATCATTGTAATCCACTACTGAATCTCCCTTCGAACAATCTGTCTTTCATGTTACACTTGCAATGAGTATTAAAGGAAGAAGTCAAGGCGTAATCACCAATTAGTAGCGTGATTCATGTAGCAGAAGAAGAGTAGGGAGCTGAGTTTTCCTAAGTATCAGGATCGGCAATTGATCCAAAACTTTTAGATAATGTGAGGTTTTGATCTGGGCTATAAAGCCATCATTACTCCTGCCCTGAGCCACCGGGAAGACTTCATGGCGTCCACCAGAGCCAGGGCTTCCCGGACACCTGACTGGCTGGTTTTGTACTCTGAGAAAATTTTGATATCGCTGGGCACCGATTTCGGAAAAGCTGTGCGGCTTCCAGTGGTGTGTACTGCCTGTGCACGGGTAACCATCCATGCGTCTTGTTTCTTCTGTGAGTGACAGCGGATGGAAGTGTGCTCAGAATGCAGTGGCGTGGATCCAGCGCTGACTCCATTGGCAAGTGCGCACTCACCAGAAGACATGGGGCGCACAGGCGCTGGGAGCAAACGCGGGCGCGGGTGCTGGCGACCCGCCGCCCGTGTGCTACAGGTTCCCGCGGAGGCGCCCGCGTGCCCAGCTTCGGGACTGTGACAACACGCTCAGTTTCTGTCTTACCCATCGGAGTCAAAAAAGGAAACGTGGTCTTCCTGCGTACACGTGCACACAGGACCTCGGGAGAAACCAAAGTAAGCGGTTCCTCAGGCCACAGAGAGTCCACAGCAAAGACATGAAGCTCGGGGCTTCTAACAGCTTGGTTTTCACTGCGTTTTCCTTCCGTGACATTTCAGTGTCCAGCGACGCACGATTTCTTGTTCCACGCCACCTCTGCTGCCGTTTCGCCAGGATCTGAGCCGGACCGGGCGCTCCCTGCTCCTCCCGCCTCCGCAGAACACAAGCCAGCGGCTCCGGAAGCCGGAGGGCGCCCATGCACAGTGAGACGTGGGCCCCAGTTTTCCACGTGACAGTACATAGATAGAAAGGTCAGAATCTGGCAGCCACCCCCAGCATATGTATGTCTATTTATGAAGACACTTATCCTGGATTTAGTAAGGTCGCTGCGAAGCTCCAGGGGCGCCTGCCTCTTTAAAACCGTCTCCTCCCAAGCGAAATTTGTGGCGCTGATGAATGGCAGAGCGGAGCCATCCATAGAAGGGCAGGGAAAATCACACTCATTTGCATACAGTAATTATTCTGTGGATCGGGCCACCTTTATTGCTGGCAGAAAATCTACTGTCAGCATCACTCTATAGATCACGTTCGAAAACCCAACAGCTGAGGAGAGTAATTGTTCGGAATCCATGAGGCCCAGCAGGCCCTGCGCTGGCCTGTCACGGACATGTGTCCCGGGAGACAGCAAAGTTCCCAGGTGCCAGTCACCTGGCTTCCTTACCCTCCTTCCCCATCTCAGCAGCGCCGGGACTGTTTCTGGGGAGTTTCTCCTAGATGGACCTGCTTCCTCAGGGTGAGAGTGAGCGCCTGAAAGCACACAAGCAACACCCACGTGTCAGGGAGGACATCATCCCTCTTCCCTAGACCTACGGCCCCCCGTCCTTGTTGGCCCCAAATATACACCGATATTATCACCTGGCACATCCATGAACTCCAGCGGAGCCACATTATCCAACGGCCAAGGGAGCGCTTTGCCCAGGCGGCCCTCGGCTTTACCTGTTCGGTGTTGTGGGGAGGAAGGCCGAATTCTTTAGCTTCCGAGGGCTTTCTGGTTTGGGAGAAAGAGGGGAATGGAGAGTTTGAAAGAGCTGACTAAGCGGTCCCAAGACAAGGACGTCACTTCTTTCAGGGCGAAGACAGCAAAGACGCTCCCTGCCCAGCTCCAGAGAAGAGTGTGAGGGACTGTTTCTGCAGACAGAACTTGCGTCGGGCTAAAAGCCGCACCAAGAAGAACACAGAGCCAGAAGGCTCGACAACGGGCGCTCAGCAGGAGTGGGGCAGGGCTGGTTCCAAGTCGTCTGCAGTGTCAGCTCCTTGTAGACGTTCCAGCGTGCACCCAGTTGACTGAAGCCAAGATGGAGGGGACGGAAGAGGCCGGCACAGCCGCCCTGGGCTCCCAGGGCTTCCTCAGCACCTCACTTTATCCACCAATACCCAGGCCCAAAGGCCTGTTGTGCAGAGTGAAAGGCACGTTCTGTCAAAATTTCAGATACGACACTTGAAGCAGGAAACACTTGAAATAGGACAAGAGAAGAGCTGTATGACGCCACTTGACTGGGAAAGCTAGAAGGAACAGAAAAGGCGATTAGTGTAGGACCAGGGGACTCGTGTCTCGAGAAGAAGGACTGTGACCAGAGGTCTTAAATTAACGGCCTTCTACCTTTAGAGTCCACATAGGCAGAAGTTTGGCTTGGAGAAGTCCCTTGACAATGTTTCTAAAAGAAAATGTAGGTTCTCTGTGCTGGCTTTTTTCTTTCTTTCACTCTATTTTTTTCTATTTAACGCTAACAACAAAGAGCACTTTTTAACACATAGTTGAACCTGAACAACGTGATGCTAACTGAAATAAATGAGACACAACGGTCAAGTACGCTAAGACTCCACCCTTTATGAGCTTCCTGGAATAGTTAAATGCACAGGGACAGAGGTAAACAGGTGGATGCAGGAGGTAGAGTTTGGTGTTGAATGGATGTGGTTTCAATCTGGGACATGAAGTGTTCTGAAGTGGATGGTGGTAATGGCGGCGTAACAGCATAAAAGGTCAGTGGACTGCACGCTTAAATTGTTAAAATGATGTATTGTGTTAATGTGTGTTTTACAAATATATTAAAAATTATCTACCTTAAAATACTTCTTTTTTTAGTTAATAGGAAAACTCAAGAAGGGGAAGGAAAAGTTATAGCTAGAAAGATGGCAAAATACCAAAGATTTCAACCAAAAGTAGCATCTTTAATGACTTGGTTTCCTCCTCACCTCTGAAACGTGCTTTGGGAGTGTTTGGCCTTCTGGCCCTCGATAAACCAACTTTTCTGACTGGCGAAGTGTCCAAGCACACAACTTACTTTCAGGTGATCATGTGTTGGAACCAAACCTTGGGAAACGTTGCTAATTTCCAATCTACATCTATGAAATACACTTGCATAGGATATTTTATAGTACAGAAATAAGATACTGCTTCCATTATACAATAATCTGTCAGGACATGAATTGGATGAAGGTTACAATAGTTAATAAAATGTGTATGTTATTCCTACTGTTTTGTTGAACAATTGGAGTACTGCTCTCAACAGTATAAGAATATTTATTTTTACGCACTCTCATAACAAAGAACAATTTGATCATCTTCCAAATGCGACAAAATTAGCCAAATTTGGAAGGGGGTATTGTACCACAAATACCGCCCCTAACTCAGCACCATTTTATTTTGCTTTAATTTATTACTTGACTTGCCATTCAAGGGGTCAAACCCAAGGCCTTGAACATGAGAGAGAAATACCCTGCAGATGAGTTATACTCTGGAGCACAGCTCAGTAATTTTAATTTACAACACTTCTGCTAAATTAATATTTTAATTATTGAGATATTTTTACAATGGAGAGAAGAAATCAGACAATTTCATTTGGATGAGTCAATATCATCTATATTGCCATTGTTGATAAAATAAGACAATCTTGAAAAGATTCCCAACAAGTGTTCTATTTCACCTACAAAAGTGACAAAACAAAACCTAGATCCTAAAGCAACTCAAAAACAGCTGGTGACATAGAACATGCTAACTTCTCGGGAGGCTTGGCTTTGCTATTGCTCTCAGTTTAAATTTTTGATTTTATAAAGATTGTCCATTGAAAACAGAAGAACTTAAATAAAATCTTGCATCATATGCATAAGGAATTGCAAACGTTCTCCAAATTTGAACTTTTCTGAATATTTAGGTCTTCTTTGTTGCCCAAAGGTGGATATTTTCAAAGATCACAGATAGTAGAAACTCCGGCAAAGGTGCAAATGGGAAAATACAGAGACAGCACTAAGTCCAAGATTTGTGGTAGAGGTAGAATCAACAAGCTTGGATTGAGATGTACTGTGGTTTGGATCTGTAATGTCCCCCAAAATTCTTATGTATTTGGATATTATGGAATACATATGGGACCATATGTTGTCAGGCAAAGGGGGCCTAGTCTGGAGAAGTACATGGTGGGAGTGTGGTGGATTAGGGGCTTAAATATGGAAAGGATAAAACACTGGGGCTGGACCCAGGAAAGACAGTCACTGGGATAGGACCTGGAAGCATTTGCTAGTTCTGTTCTTCCTCCCTGGCTTGGCCCTTTGTTTGCAATGCTGTGAGGAGCTGCCTCGTCTTCCACCTCTGCTGTGTGGTTCCACTGTTACCAGCCAACCATGAATGGGTTGTAACCATCTGAAACTGTGAGCTAAAATAAACTGTTCCTCCCCTAATCTGTGTGTGTCAAGTATTTTGTCAAAAAGTTAACTGAAACAAGATATAAGTTTGGGAGTCATGAAAAGTAGGCAAAATTGGAAGCCATCTCGCTAGATGCTATTACTCAAAGAATCAGAAAAGAGCAAAGAAAAGACAGACCAAGAAAAGTCTTAAAGGTCTTTGACACGAAAATCCCAAAAGGAGGATCAAGCAAAGGTGACTGAGAAGAAAAGACCATTAAGGTATCAGGAAAACAAGGAGACAGGTGTCTGGAAGCTCACAAAAGGGCAGTGGAATGATCAGCCCAGCTAAGTACTATCTAGAGACCAGCTAAGGTGAAGACCAAGAGCTAATCAGTTTTAAGTGAGATGTCAAACTTGAAGCGCCATTTTGGTTGAATGCTAAGGTAAAACCCTTACAGTATAGTTTGGAGGGACAGAAGAGCTTTAGAGTTGGAGTCTCTGGAGTGACCAGAGACAACATTTTGGTACGATGTGAAGCATAGGCAAGCATAGACAAGGGTATGGAAACATCGTGTCGACAGGAAGGCTTTGATTTTTAAAAATCCAATGTAGAGATGAGACAGAGATCGCCCTTCGATGTGGGAGAAACTTACCATAAAGAAGAAAGAGGCACAATTAGAAAAGAGACAGATTTGAGATGGCAGGAGGCGACAGGGTGCAGGCCCTGTCTTACCTGCTCAAGATGGAGCAGGCCCTTATTACTTCTTCAACAGGATGAAGGCAGAGCAAAGAACACAGCGAGGAGCATGCCAGTTTGTTGGGGGGAAGGTGACGTGTTTCTCCTGTGAGCAACCCTGTTTTCTCACTGATCTGTAGGCCAACGTCATGCACTGAGACTACAGAAGACTGGAGGAAGATGTAAATTATGAAATAGCCATTGCAGAGCGCAGAAATCAGATATCCCAAGGAAGCATCACAGAATCCTCTGGTAGTTCTCAGTGTTCACTTGAGATTGGTTGTAAATTTCACATGAGTTCAGCTTGCATGCTTGGATGAACGTTGTCTCCAGTAAAATTTAGGACAGAGGATCAGGCTATTTAGATTCCAGGGGGAGAGGAGGGAAGGAAATCAGGGGTGATTAGAAGGTGCTGACAAGATGACGTGACGGGAAAATCAGAAGTGATAGTCTAGAGAGGAATGATTAGTGATGGAAGCCACCGCGGTCGACGGATGGGTGGGGAATCGCTGTGATGGGCAAGGTAATTGTGGAGAACACGCAAAGAGAGGGCGTAAGAAAATAGGACCCTGCAGGGCATGATAATGGAGTTATCGGAAATTACAAATCTTAAAATAATACCTTTTGATAGGTAGGTGACAAAGTAGGAAGCAAAACTGGTTTGTGTCAGAGTCACATGAGAAAGACGGTAGGCTGCGTGTGGGATGGACATTCAAGTTGCTACCAACCATGACAGCTATGCCAGGACGGTGACCACTCCAAGTCCTCACTTCGCCATGGAATGAGAAGCATTACTGATGCTTGAAAGGTGACTGAATACGTATTTCCAGTCAAGTAGGACCAATGATCTTCTTTTAAAAGAGGGAACAGAGAAGCCAATCACCTGCTTGCCATGTTTGAGGTCATGATATGGAACGAACAACACCCTTGATTTGAGAGGCTATTCAGAGGCAGCTGAGTTTTATGAATCAGGGAGATGATTGGGTTTTTTGGGGGGGTGAGGGGGGCAGAGGTTATGTTGGCCTCTGGAGACTATGCGACAGGTAGAGATAGAGGAGATGTGAAACCTCTGGGCATCCAGAAGTGCACCCGATTTGAGATTTCTTACCCCAAATAAAATCCTCTCGAGGGTCCTCGTGAAAAGTCTCAACGAGGAAAGTTTCATGAAACTTTCAGCAAGTCCCTCTCCTCCACTGCCTGTGAAAAGTACGGAGAGAACTCATTCAAAACCCAGCGAGCCTTTGGCCCCGGCAAATATCTTAAACATGCCAGAGGTTGGCTGAGGCAGTTTGCTTACCAGTGCTATCTTATCAGCTAGGGCACCTGGGTTGCTAACGCCAGGGAAAAGACCAATGGCGGATAACCAGCGGAAGTGGACAGCCAGTCTTCAAAGCCGAACGTGTGGCTTCCCTGCAGCGGGAAGGACCTAGGTTTTACTGCATTGGACGCCGAGCTTCAGTTCACAGCCTGAAGTTTGAAAGGGTGAGTGAAGAGACTTAAGCCAGTTGTATAAGGCTAAGTCTGGCTTTCTGCGAGGATAAATACTGCAAGTTAATCCAATGTCAAGTGTGATTAGATTAAAGGAAGAATAATTTTGTGTGTGTGCTTTTTAAAAAAATCAAATACTTCAGAATTTACTATAACTAAGACTCCCCAAGAAGGGACAATTGACCGAAGTCACAGATATATAGGGAAAAGTCATCAATTGAATTGAAACCACATGACTGTCGTGTCCAGGGGCTTCTGACACTCACCAACATTCCCGCTGGGGGGATCTGGCCCACAGGGCAGAGCCATTTAGAACCATTCTCTGCCTCTTTTGCTTCCCAACAGAGTTAAACAGTTGACTTGGACCGTACTGAGCACTTAATAAATATCTGTTGATGCGTTAAACAAGAGCTAAACTGCAAATGACTAATGGAGGACTGGTGGAGGATGGGGGATGTCAGAAAAGTCATGCATCAGGAAAATAAGAAAATCATATTTTAGATTATACATTATATGTATATATCCAAACGTAGCTTCAAAATTTCAATGTGCTAATGATCACACTGGTTCAAACTGTAAGCAGCTATCAGAAGGTTAAAATTTAACTTTTTCTTACTGAAATTTATATGTAAGTCACAGTCAGAAATTTCTACTATGTTTCTTTTCAAATTCCCTCTACAGCACATAAATTTTAATACAATAAAAAGAGAATCAACTTATAATATCCCCCACATATTGCACTGCAATATAATCCCATATTATATATGAAATACAATATTTTACTGCAAAGGGGCCGTCCTGGGCACACTTGGCTCGTTCTAATTCTGCAGCCGTTTGCTCCTTCCCTTCCCTGCGGGAGCTCTCTCAATCTCTGGATACCCATATGTTGCATGGCAGGGAAGTTTAAGGCGCTAAATGGAAAGTTCCCTGAGTCAGCCAAGTTCATTAATACATTAGGTCTATGGATAAATGGTAGGCAATTTACTTTTCAGAGTATTATGTTCCCAGAGAGGAGCATAGAATTTAGCTTTTCCAAATGGTAGAACCAATCTACAGGCCAGAGGGAAACCCAGTTAAATCATGGGCAGTCCTTCGATCCGATTCTGTCCCCAGCTTTCACCCGCTCTCTTGGACTACCGCACCTACCCCCTTCCCCAGGTGGGTAACAGGAAACGCTGTTTCGGTGAAAAATCTCTCACAATTGTATATCACCCCTATCAGGTTCCCGCACAACCAAGGAAGTGCTGGGAAAGATTCGCAGGGTCTTGTAGGGTTTTTTCTGTCTATTTTTCCTCCAAGCAAGTGGTGCTACTTCAGCGTTCTGTTGCTCATTAGGGATCAAGCTGCCAATATGGGCTTGCTCAGATGAGTCCTTTATGTAACCGTACCGATACCAGTGTTTGCATTCCTCCTCAACTGAAAATTTGTCAGAGAAGAAAAGCATTAAACCTGTCACTGCAGATAAAGATCAGACGTTTGAGTTCAAACAGAGGAGGCAATCACTCCAGCACGGGCTCCATTAACTCTTGAGTGAGCTGCTGGAAGTGAGGTGGAGAACTAGACCAGGCCTGGGAAAGGAGTAATAAATCCGGATTTCACCACCATCTTCGTAGTTACAGAGGATATTGGACTCCGAGGAAAAATATGGAAAGGAGGAACCAAGCTGCAAAACCTTTCCTATGTGCTTTCTTCCTTTTTTATTACAAGTGTGTTTTTGTTTAAAAAAGTGAATCTAGTGTTTTATCTGAAAAATAATTAAGAACCAACCTTTAACAGAAAATTAGGGGCTAGGGAAGATGGCTTTGGAAAAGTATCCGGTATTAAAAAAGTAAGCCCTTTCTCAATCCCACATACAGTTGTTAGAAAATCATGCCATGTTGATAAATATAATGGATGCTTTCCACATTTCTTCTTACCCTATTAAATAAAACCAATGTATTTTTCTACTTCATTGAATAATATACAAGTAGTTGTCTTTGATCTTAACCTGAACCTTGAATTTATATGGCAGCTTATTTCCAAAGGTTCTGATCACTAAAAAGATTAATATTCATAATATTTCTGTGACAAGCTGGGTGACAAGTATTATTATCCCCATTTTATAGATTCAGACATTGGGGCAAGGAGAGGTTAAGTGACCTGCCGAATATCACAGGGAAATTAAACTCTCAAATTTAGTGCAGTTTTTATTATGCTGTTTCTGAAACGAAGTGCCCGTTGGTGGACCAGAAGTCCAGAATCAGGGCTCCAGTCTTAACTCTGACACTGACTCATCCTATAGCCTTAGGCAAGTCATTTAACCTCTCTGCAGCCCTTTCCCAACATTAGGCAAAATTGACAGTTCTTACCAACCATCTACACCCCTGCTGTGCGGATTAATGAAATGAGACCTGTGCTTTCCAGCTTGTTGGTAGAAAAGCTCTCTATAAATACAAAGTATGCTAAGTGCCTTCTTACAAGTTTTGCAGGATTTCACAACCCTCTGGAGACGTGGCTGTGCATTTGAATAGACCGTCCCTGAGAGTCCCTACTGTCAGAGAGGCACGGCAGGACCCTCCTGGGTCTGGGGTCAACGAATATTGTGGTCACCTCACCTGCGAGGTGAGACTGGGATGAGTGCGTACAGCTGGGAGCTGCCAGTCAGTTCTGACGCTCTCGCAGGCTCTCTCGGGGCTTGTTCTCAAAAACATCATCAAGCAGGGCAGGCCTGAGATCCCAGCACTCTGGGAAGTGGAGCTAGGAGGACTAGGAACTCAAGACCAGCCGAGGCAACCTGACAAGTCAGCAAAATCAAAAATAAAAATGAGCTGGAGACGTACGATGTAGCTTAGTGTGAAGGGTCTGGGTATTCCTGTGCTCCAGCTTCAATACTGAAAGAAAAGAGAAAGAAAAAAGAAAAGAGAGAAATACCATCAACATTTTACCGAGTACGAAGGACAAACTTGGTATGGTAAACACGGACTTGAACTTACTTCTGTCCTCCGAGGGAGTGGTTACCTGGTTTCTCCCAGTGGGAACTATCCCCTAGTAAGGAATAAAGCGCCAGGTCCACTAGTTCTAGTAGGTGTCAATCATGGCAGGAACGAAATTCTATTGGACGTGGTCTTCCCACAAGAAACACAAAACTTCGAACTATGCGAAATAGATAAGACCTTGCCTTCACATGACGCAGAGCAGGCCCCTTGTGACTTTGTACATAAAAAAGACGGACTTCCTGTCCAAGACACCATCTCATCGTGACTCTGTACGCTCCATGCAAAGTGCTGACTCTCAAATTCCTGTCCCTAGCGCAGAACCTCTCTCTCAGACTCCAAGTTCATTTATGCAACACCTCTGTTGAGGCGGGACGTTGAGCAGACTTCTCAAACTGAGCATGCTCTGCCTGCAATGAAGGCTTGACCATCCTCTGTAACCTTTCAATCTTCAGAAAGCCAGCACTACACTCCTGGTAGCTCAGGTCAATAACATTAGAGTCACCCCTGACTTTGCCCTTTCTCCTTTGTACTCCGCTTGACTTCGCAGGAAACCCTTTTGCCCACAGCTCATGCAGAATCCCCCTCCTCTTACGTCCTCCCTGACAACTGCCCCCGTCTGAATCCTCCCTGTTGCCCCTGGGCATATTCAGCAGCTCATTAATTCATTTTCCTGACTCTTTCTTAGTTTCCCTTTAACTAGCATTCAAATTTGTTCAGTCTCCATCTTTTAAGAGCATCTACAGGCATCGTTCCCATCTCATGCTGATCTCATGTCATGGCCACTGCACTGCTTTCCTCTGCTTTTTCCCACTGCATTTCTTACCTCTCAATACGGTGTCAGTTCCCTGCTGCAGGTTGCAACAACAGAAGCTTCTGTCGTACAGGCGCGTGAGACAAGGTGCACAGAGGAGGGTTGGTGACTCCTGAATCTGTGAGGAAGAGTCTCTCTGAGGCCTCCTTCCTAGCCTCTGGTGGTGGCTGATAGTTGTGGACTGTCTTCGGATTCTAGACGTATCACATGGAACATCACTTTTGTATGAAATTCTCTTCCTGTGTACACTGTGTCTCAATTTTTCCTTTCGTGAGAACTAATCACGTTACATTAGACCTCATAAGTCTTAGAATAATTATATCTGCAATGACCCTATTTCCAAATAAGGCTAAATGTTAAGGTATAAGGAATACCTACTACTTTAACATATGAATTTTAGTAGAAACAATTCTGTACCATGTTATGTTATTGGGAATGGGGAGTAACTCTAACAACAGGCCAAAATTGTCTTCTGTGAAACTGGTTCCTGGTGCCGAAAAGGTGAAGTTGAATCGCAAATCAAGTGGTGGTCACTAGAATTGATGAGATAATCAGCAAACGAAATAGAGGCAACTTGTGGCAGAGCATTGGCGGGCTCAGTCTAAGGCAGCATGGCGCACACACATGAGCTCACGCCTCTCGATGTCTGTGCACATCACAGCACCCGACAGTTGCCTGGGCACCCTTCAGCTCATCAGCGCTGGTGGGCTGTTACGAAAACGAAATGAGCCCCCCGAGGACTGTGTTTTGGGGAGTGCGGTAACTTAGGAATGTTTGGAGGCGTCTGGAGAGGCTGCTCAGCCAGTCTGCTCTCAGCAGGCCCGGATGTGAGGAAGAAATCCAAGTCCTGTGCATGACCCTCTTATCGGCCTCAAAGCCAAGGACCTTTTGTTTGTTTACTAGCTTAGATAAACTCCCAAATCCTTGGGAATGCTCCAATAAATCTGTTTTTCTAAATACTTCATTCTTGTTTACAGAGCGCCCTCATAAGATATGACAGCTTGTTGCAGATGGGAAGCACCACCTCACTCTTCCCAGACTCTGACCCTCCCTTGCTCCAAAAGGTTTCTTGAGAGTTTTCAAGCCCTCTGCAGAATGATCTCAAGTTTTAGCCTAAGTGGAAAAACCCGCTGGGACTCCTTTTTGGTGCAATTTGCATATTCTGAGCTCACTCAGGGCAGTTCCATGGAAGCCAAGCTCATTCATTCCTTAATTACACTTCTGTTGCTTGGCATGTTTCAATATATGGCCATAATATCATAACTGCTCCACCTGAAGATGGGAACTTATTTTTATTTTTCTTTGTTACAAAAAGGATCCAATAGAAAATTCTGATTGTTTTGCTTTCATAGAAACAGAGTTTGAGCAAATCTCCGTGTGTTTTTCCCAGTCACAATTAGCTCAGAGTCAAATCTGGTTCCCGCACGGTTTTCTTATAGTTTCTAGGCAGTCGGGTGTAGTTCCAGCAGCCTTTTCTTTATGATCCATCTAATAGATTGTCTTGTTTCATATCTCCATGGCACCAGATGGATCACCTCCTCAGACTGGCTGCGGCCTCAATGCTATGTTACGTAGAAACATTTAAGGTCAGAAGGAGACCACATGGTCTGTGCCGTCCAGCCCTCTGCATCCAGGAAAGGCCACATCTTCTTAGCGCCTCTCTCTTCTCTTGGTGTGGCCAGTGGCTGATTCTGCTTTAACTTGTTATTCCTTAGTATGAGTGTGTGCATGTGTCTGTGTGTGTGTGTGTGTGTGTGTGTGTGTGTGTGTGTGTATTACTGAGAATTGAACGTTGGGCCTTCACTTTGAGCTTGTAGCCCCAGTCCTTTTTATTTATTTACTCATTTTTATTTTTACCCTGAGACAGGGACTCGCTAATTTGCTAAGTTGCCCAGGCTAGGTTCGAACTTGTGATTCTCACTCCTGCCTCCTGAGAGGTTACTCTATCTCTGTTGAAGTACCATGATCAATAATAACTTCAACCTCAACAATCATTTTTCATATTTTAAACACCTTATTATACAGAAGATGAAGTAATAATTTTAACTCGGTTTATTTTTTTTAAACAATAATACTCATTTCTGAGATCAATTTGGTTATTTCTCTAACAAACTATACTATCACCCACTAACACCAATAGGGTGAGCAGTATTTCAAGACTTAAGCAACACGGACACCAGACTGACAATTCTGATATCACATCTTTTAACCTCTAATATACCTTCTGCATATCAGTAGTGGTGAATTCTTAAAACATCTCACCTTGTAATCCTTTTTCTTTCTCAAAAAAATTGAATAAAAATAAAGATGATACTTCTTTAAAAAAGTAAAAGGCCCCTGTGCTAATTTGTCCTCTTGGCTCAGAATATTACTGCCTTCGGGGAAATTTGACATGCCAGCCCCTCTGTTGTTGATTTAGAAGTGGCTTCCTGGGGCTAGGCGAAGAGCCCAGAGGTTAAAATGCTTGCCTAACAAGCACTAGGCCCTGACTTTGATTCCCTAGCACCACATAAGCCTGGTGTAGTGCTGCATGCCGAAAATTCCAGCAGTCCAGAAGCTGAGGCAGGAGGATTGCCATGAGTCCAAGGCCAGCCTGGGCTAGCCCGAAATGCAAAGTGAGATCCTGACTCAAAAACAAACACGTGACCTCTTGAAGGCTTGAAAGGCCTTTCCTGTCGGCTCTAGTACAGTCAGGCTTGTCTCCTTTGCACTGTGGGCCTTAAGATTCAAACCACTATTGACTTTTCACTTGATACAACCAGTAAACAACTGTTCTTCTTAAAAATCACCAATAAGTTATCAAGCTCAGGTTTTTTCAGCTTTCCCTACATGCCACATCCTCAAGCAGGTTCAAAATTCTCTTTGCATTTTCAGGTATTTTCTAATATCCTCAATGTTGGATGATACCTTGATTTTTTTCATTTTACAGGAGTAACCTGGCTCCATTTCTGTATTTCCCCAGCTACAGTATGATGAAGCACAAGGTAGATCTGAATTTGAGCCATTTTAACAACGCACAACCTTGCAAAATTGTGTCGTCACCTCGGTGAGAACATCAAAGTTGGTTGTTGTGCCAGTGAATCTGAGCTGCCAACTCGACCGTATGATAAATCTAAGCGATACCTAGCAGATCAGTAAAGTGCGCTGAGGGGGGTGTCTGAGTGGGTTAGGGGTGATTATTATCTCAGTTCCTTGTCTTTTCTTTTCTCGCACTATTCCCAGGCTCTGCATGCTCTACCATGCCTTTCTGCCACAATGTTTTGACTTGGATGTGGCCCACCATGGACTGAATCCCCTGAAACCGTGAGCAAAAGTAAAACCTTTCTCCTTTAAGTTGTGTGTGCTGGACATTTGGACCTAGGAACAAAACTCTAATACATCTGTCATTTTTAATTAAGGCACTTAAAGCATTTTTTTGCAAATATATTTGAATGCAAGAAGATTTACCAGAAAATACTTAGAGAACAGGACTTACTAGAGAATTGCCAGACAACAAAAGACCCAATCTTCTGTAGATATATTTCCATATAACGTGAAGATTATAGCAGTAATATCTTATTCTCAGAATCATCACATAAGTTAACTGTTGGTGTTATACCTCGGTGTCTGGAGAGTGATATGGGTTCAATAAATGCTGTCACTTTCTGAACTTCAATAGAGACTATGAAGTGATTGTTATCCTTATTTGACAAGTGTATAAACTGAGGCACAGGCTTGGGAAAAGACTCAATTTGAGGCAAATAGTGAATCTGAGGAAGAAGCAAGACGAAGGCCCAGATGAGCTAAATTTTATCTGACTCCTCAACATGACAATCATACAGCATAATACTCATTATAAGCAGAAATGAGTCTCCTGGTTACCATTTCCCCCAAACAAATAGAAATAGAAGCCAGTCAACCCTGAAGCCCATATAACTGTGTGTGGAATAAAGCTTTTCCTCTCTAGATGCAGTCGCAAAGGATGGAATCCTGGAGCCAGGCTAACGGCAGATTCAGATGAGTGCAGGCTGAGCAAAGCTAATTGATGGAAGGGTGCTGGAATCCTTACAGAAGGCAGGTAGAATTGATGCCTTAACATTTCAGATTATTGAAATAAGCCTGTGATGTCCTGGACACTTATCTAGACGGAGCCCTAGTCCTGAGCCCCCTGAGCTCATCCCTAGCTCTAATAGCATGTCAGTGATGGTGACCAGTGAATTAACCCTGGAAAACACTTATTGATCCCCTCCTCAGATTGCTGACTTCAAAAAAATGTCATTGCTTCATCACATACCCTGTTCTGCCTCATTAGCTTCTGTCACTTTGTTCTCTGGGCACCAAGGGACTCATTATTCTTGACACAGTAACTCCTTGGGAGCCTGCAGGGACTGTTAGGAGACCAGGGCAACAAGTGGCTCTCCTAAACCGCCGTGGTCTTCCTCCCGTGTTCAGGTGGACAGTGCCCTGATCCTCATGGCCAGAATAATGGGCAAAGGGCTGGTGGCGATTGAGGTGGGAACTAACATGTCTAATCCTTTCTGCGTGGCCTAGTTAAGGCGATAAAATTAAGTTTTGTCACTCCTCAAATGCTGCTTTCTGGGCCTAATAATAATAATTGGCATCACCAGGCTCCTGCTGGTGACCCGGCTCACCCCATGACAACTTCAGAGTAGAAGTTGCTAAGCTCCACTAGAGGGTTTTTAATTAGGTAAGAACTCTGAAATGCAAATTATGAGGCCATAAGAAGTAGAATCAGACTAGATCATTAAGGAACAGGCTGAAAAATAGCATAGATTTATAAAAACAAAAAAAATTGAATGTAAAGGCCAAACAGAGAAAGGGAGAAGAAGAAATGAAGGTGAAATTCAGCTTTTGTGCCCGCAGGAAGTACCAAGAAACAAAGTGTCGTAAGTTCTGGTATTTAAAGAGTTTGTTTTTTATTTGTTTATAGGCAAGGCATTGGATAGGGAAAATTAAAATGCTTACTTCTTTTTTCTCAAAATAGCCCTTGGAACTGAAAGAATATCTGTTTTGTGAGAGGTTGGGAATCGAGCAGGGGTATGCAGAAATAAGGAGAGAGCAGATACTTAAATTACAGGTCTCCGTAAAAATGTTTCAAGAGAAGATTCTAACTTTCAAAGTGGGCTTAAAGGAAAACAAAAACAAAAAAGCACCTGCCAAAGCAAATAGCGGTCCAAGCAAGAAGCAGTCCCTCTGAATATTAGCTCTAAGCGTCATCTGCGGCTCCTCAGATGTCTCTGGTCCTTCATGTGTAGGTATGGTGTTTGTCGCATCTTTTTGGTAACTAGCGGAAAGGAATGCTTATAATTTGAGAGTTCATGTACTTCTGCAAACCACCAACAGCCTTTTCAATGCAATGTTTGTGAACAATGTGGGTGACTAAGTTTGGTGACACTGGGGTGGGTAGCTTAGTGACTTTTCATAGCTGGTACACGATACCCAACACTTACAACGCAAGAGATTTAAAAATTATTTCAGCTCGTCCTTTTAGAAGGTTCGTTCAGTCCATTCACAGATGGCTAGCAATGGTGGAAGGGCTTGGCAAAGGCCTAGCCCGAGGGGCCTAGCCCGAGGGGCGCTGTTCTTCTCGAGGCAGAAAGCCAAGAGAGTATGGAAGGACAAAGCTAGCACATATCCTTCCAGGTCACATCCCAGTCATCTGCCCCTTCCAGGTCAAGTCCCAGTGACCTGCTCCCTGCTGACCAGGCCCCGCCGCCTAACAACGCCAGAAATCAGTGGAATTCAATGGCTCTGAGATTGAATCGCCTTCCAAACATGAGGCTTACGGGAGACATCCCAGACCCAAACCGTGAAATACAGAGGCAGCCTCTCACTACAATCCATTTCAAGTATTTCTCAGAAGGACAATGTCTAATTTCATTCTCTACTATTTGAGTTTTACAGAAAACCCCTTTGAGAAAGCATTCTACAAGCACTAATCATCCTCATCAAAGTTTTAAAAAATTGACTCATGGGGAAGGTTGAAGGAAACATATTTAGTTTAAAAGAGAAGAACGCGGTGGAAGTGCCAAGTGACGGTGGCATGTAGGTTTGGGCGCGGATGTGAGGAGGTGTAGGCAGGCGTTGAATATAATTCTCCACTTTCCCCGAGCAGAGAATAATAGCATTATGTATGAACAGAAATGACAGTCGTGAAAAATTGCTGCCTTCTGAACGGGGTAGATTCTCTTTTAGGAAACACCCAGGCTTTGCCAAGCCCCTGGGTGGGCTTGAAATATGCAAATGCAACTCGGGAGTAGTTCACCGTGGTAACTGAAGCGAAATTGTCCAGCCTGAGAACTGTGGGATGTTTTGGCAGTGACGAGGAGCCGCCAGAGAGAGAAAGGTAGAGCCGGATAGCAGGAGACAGGATTCCGGGTTACCAAAAATGGCTGAGGCCCTTTTGGAGCAGAAGTGCCTCACATTAAATATTAAGATTTTATTTTAAATTTCCAAGATATTAAGCTGCTTTGATGATCTATTATGTAACAAATTATTCCCAAATGCAGTAGCATAAAACACTTTCATTATCTCAGAAAGTTTCTGCAGGGCGCAGTCTGGGAATGGTATTAGTGGGGGTCTCTGACTCTCTCACGGGATTCAGAGCCAAGTTGCGCGCAGTTGTACTTATTTGAAAGGTGCACAGGGGCTAGCGGCACCCTAATTCTTGCTCCTTAGGAAGCACAGGTGTCTCCCCAGTGCGGCAGCTGGCACCCACAGCGCTAGAGCCCTGAGAAAGAGGGCTCGGTTCCTTTGAAATCCCATACTGGTACTTCTCGGCGTTCCTTGGTCATGTGGACTAACCCTAGTTTATCAGGTGAGGGCATCAATTGTGGGCTAGAGGCAAGGGGTTCCGGTAGATCTGGATCTGGATGCTGTTACGGATCGGATCGGTTCTGGAATGTCCCCCAAAAGCCTCACGCATGTGGGTTTTAGGGCTTGTCCATAGATTTCATGCGCAGCAGACGGTGGAGCCTGGTCGGGAGGGGTGGATCATTGCAGGCGGGGCCTGAACAGGTACACCCCCCACCCCCACCCCCAGCTTCTCCCCCGACCCTGCTGCTGCTGCTTCTTGTGATGCTGTGAGCAGCGTTCACTGCTGGTCTCTGACTGAGATCTCTGAAATGTGAGCTAAAATAAGCCTTCCTCCCCCATGTGGACGTCAGGTACCGTGGCCCCAAAAGGACGAAGTCACTAAAACTGATGCCACACCAGCCTTCGTGTTCCCCTCCCTCAGCTGTTTTCCACAACTGCTTTGTTCATGAGTTTATGAAAGACTATTTTAAGCGCTTTAAAACACTGCATTCCATACTAGGATGCCTAAGTATGAAGAACTAGAAAAAAAGGAAAAAAAATCTCTAAAATGGATTAATGAAGCATGCACTGGAATCACAATGCACCTTCAAAGTTGAATAATCCTGGAAGTGTTGTCATATTTTTCATAATTTCTGAAATTTCAGCGCATTAATTTTTAAGAATTATCATAAATGTGTTTCTGAAACATCACCATTTATTATATCATAATTCTGTAAATTAAGGTTGGAAGAAGGCCCTTTTGAGGTCCCGGTGATCCGGGCTGACTTCCTCCCTGGGGGCTGTGGGCGTGCTCTCCACAGGGCACCCTCAGCAGGCTGCACAAACGCAGCTCCGCCAGTGGAAGCAGCCCCCAGTGTCCTGGCGGTCGCTGACCATGCCCCAGCCGTGAGCTCTGCTCTTTCCCACGCTTTTTGTTAATTACTGTCTCCAGTACACACACGCGAGTCCCCCGGTCTCAGGGCCAGCGAAGGCAAGGCCACACTACCTTCCCACTCGGACTCGCTGGCTTCCTGCCTGCCTGCCTTGTTTTTTCTCCCTGGAGAGAGCTCTCTGTTTTGAGGGGCTCTTGATGATATTGAACCCCCCTAAATACCCCAATACAAGCTTTCGATTTGAAGGCTCTTGATGTCAATTACTTTTTGCAAAGTCTCTTTTGTCCTGAAAGCAACGTATTCACACTCTCTGGGTACTGAGACTCGGGTGCACGCGGGAGCCCCTTTTCCTACCTTAACTGATGGCCTCTGTAAAGGGACCTGAGTGCCTCCCGCGGCGAAGGACGGGGGCGAAAGAGGAGTGCGAAAGCGATGGGGGGGCAGACACGCCACGCAGCACGCGTGCGAAGGCCACTTGCCACCTCGAGCTCTCTGACGGCAGTGGATACTCCTCTGGGGTGGCCCCCTTGCTGTAGCTCTGGCACCGCTACCAAGGGCGCTCACGGCAGATGGTGCCAGAGCTGGTGAGCGAAGGCAGCACTCTCAGTCGTATTATTTAGATAACGCCACTCAAATATTGAGTATTTCCCCCTCACTGAATCTCATAAAGCTTTAGACACACTCATACTTGGTGTGAAATGTATCTGCCACATTTTAGCCCACCACAAGGATAGAACTAGGTAATAAATGCCAGGAATGAGGAGTAATCGTGTAAATTCACAAGACTTTGAACTATACCAAAAAGTTTTCTCATGCTGAAAAGCATTGGCATGAGAGTGCATTTTTCTTTCCACAATATGGATTTACCTTACATTTATTTTCATTTAAATTTGCAGTATTCTTTTACATGATTATTTTTGGAGTGGTCAAGACAGTTTTCTTCATGGTCAGCTACAGTTTTCGTAGTCCTTGAAATATGACCATATTTCCTTGAAATATGGTCTTGAGGCAAAGTCAAGGACACCTCATGACCCAGCCCTACTCTCCCCATCCTTCTTCCATGGCACCCAGGTTTCCCGTCACCAAATTTCCTCTTATTCTTTGGTCATGCTTTGAATTCTCCCACATATATACCTATTTAGATTTATGTGTCTATGACATACAATAGTTACTTTGAATTTGAGAATTTTGTGTGCGTACATATGGTATTAACTTCACAATTCTTGCTTCTCCCTTTTTTTTCCCTCTTGTCCCCTCCTTCATCCCACCTGACTCTCAACATCTCACCCAGTTGAATCCATTTAAATTTATTTGTATTCTGGTTTTTTCCTCTTTCTTTTTTCTTCCTTCCTTCCTTCCTTTCTTTCTTTCTTTTTCTTTCTTTTTTTGAGACAGGCTCTCGCTCTGTAGCCCAGGCTGGCCTTGGAATCACTACAATTCTCCTTCCTCAGGCTTCCAAGTGCTGTAATTACAGGCATGAGTCATAACACCTGGCTTATGTAGTGCTGGGGAATTGAACTCTGGACCTCGTGCTTGCTACATCTAAATTTCTTATATTAGAGAAACCATGCATATTTAACCTTCAGAGTCTGGCTCACTTTGCTAAGTATGATGGTCTAAAGTTTTGTCCATTTATCAACAAATGACTCAACTTACTCTGTCTTTATGGAAGAGTAGCATTCCATTGTATGCACATGCTACCTTTTTTATACCCATTGGTCTATTGATGAGGTATTTTGGCATCCTTCACAATTTAGCTATTGTAAGTTGGCCTGCTATAAACATGAGTGTACTCGTGGCTCTGTTATACGTTGCTTTTAACTCCCTTTGAAAGATAACCCAACGGGTATCTGGTTCAAATGCAATAGTTATTTTTCAGATTTTTGAGGGCTTTCCATACTGCTTGTACCAGTTTACAGCCCCACCAGCAATGTAAATTATTTATATTTCATTCTTAATTCCACTACGAGTATCTGTGATTCTTTAAGGATCCTCCACTTTCTTGTTTCAGTCAAACTTTTCAAATTGAGAAGCCAGTAAATACTTGTTTGGCTGCCCATATAAATGCCAATCCACAATTAATATAGAAGTGACATCCAAACTCTCAAATATAATATCCTGAAAGAGAAGCCGTACCTACCTACTTCTGCACGTAGCTGCTTACAACTCCCCTCACTATTTTCACTTAATTGACACAGACAATTTTAAAAGGTTTCAAAGTATTTTTATGGTGTTGGCCACATCCAGTTCAATTTATCAAAACAATTAAAAGCTTTCACAGATACACTTATTAGGTACAGTGGGCAAACTAGCCATATTCTCTGAAGTTAAAATATTGCCAGCTACTCCTGTGTTTTGCTTTCCAAGTGGAAATTTTTCTACAGGAAAAGTATGTGAACTTTAGCACAGTATTACAGAAACCTTTTGTATGTAGATTACATGTGACATTTTGCATTTACAATGACCGGGAAAAGTCTTCATGTCCTTCCTCGGTTGGTGTTCATATAAACATGTACATGGAAGAGCATGCCAAACATTCCTGCAGGTGTTCCCTCACCCCTGCTTCTCATGATGCTGCATCGCTAACGTCGAATGCACATCTCAGAAGAGCGTGATGACCCTGCAGAAGCCCTGGGGTCTGAAGAAAACCTTCCCAGCCTCCACTGAAGGGCAACTAGATGCGTCGTGGTGAGCAAGAAAGACGGACACGAGCATGGCGTGCGCAGGGAGGTGCAGCAAGAGCAACCGGCACAGTCACCAAAAACTCTTGTCCCTGGCGACACATCCAGCATGGCCAGGCACATGCCAGCTAGTTAGCAATAGACACGCTCACACGCTCGCGCATGCACACACGTGCACTCGCACACACACACCTGGAGTAATCATCAAACACTTAATTCATGGGAACAAAATATCAGTGTCCCCCATACCAGCCCACAGCAGTCATCAGATGAGTGGTAATGCTGAAGAGAGTTGAACAACCAAAAAACAATCAGAGTGACTCATGCTCACGATTATCTTGGGGAGACTGTGGAGAAGCGATTAGGGAGACCCCAGAGCCCAGCTTCCTCACCTGTGATTTCCCACCTCATTCCCAATTACTTCCAGGAGACCATTCAAAGAAAGCAACTTGAATTTACTAAGAACATTTATTAGTGTAATAGTTTTCTTGGGAATGGAGGTGGTTTATCTAAGCCCACAACGGGGCTATCTGCGTCACCAACGTAACTGAGTGCTTTGCTCATCTGTTCTTAGACATTTCCGTGAATAAGCTTATTTAATAATATCAGAGTTTATTGAAATCTTGCACTGGCATGAGAATTCTTCCCTAAAATAAGAAACCTAGACGTTAACAGGGACATAGTATTGCTGCGAGCTTCCTACGGCAGGCAAAGTGACTCTTCAGAGACCACAACACTTTAATCCTCGCAACTTGTGAATGAATGACTTCACCTGGCAAAAAAGACTTAGCAGATGTGATCTAGGTTATGGACCTTGAAGTTGGGTACGATGTTTGATGGTGCAAGTTGGCCTACCTGGGAGGGCAAAGGAGTGATCAGATTGGCAAGTTCAAGGGAATTGTCGTGCTGTTGAAAGAGAGGCCAAGTGACAAGTGGGGTGGCTGCAGGAAGCCTGGCAGCTGACCAGCAAGGACACGGACATCATGGCTTCCTTACTTCAGGCAACTACATTCAGCCAACAACCTGGATGAACTTGAAATGGACTCCCCCTCAGAACTTTCAGCTGGGACCCAAGTCAGGACAGCGCTGACCCTGAGCAGAGGAACTGCCCAGTGGACATGTATCTGACCTATAGAATTGGGGTTAATACATGGGTGTTGCCTTAAATAGCTGAGTTTATAATAAATTTATGGAAGAAACAGAAAAACCACTGTAGGTAATTTCAACAGTATTTTGAAATGTTCTTATAAATAATCCACCCTATGTGCATTGGCATTCGAGCTGTCTATTGAGGAGGGGAAGCTCAGGTGACTCCGCACATGACTCAGGGCCCAGTTTCTAGGGATAGAAGCACCCACTGCATGCCTGCGGTGTCTATGGGCAGCGTGGCTGGGTCACCCATGGGCAGCAGGTCTCCCAGCAGTCACATGGAGGCTGAATAATGAGAAATCATATACACGAGGCATAGGAACAGGTGCATCAATCCAGACAAAGGAGCCTAAGACTCCCTGCCCGTGGTCCTGGAACGAGGGAGGGTCTGCCTGCTGCCTGCTGTGTTGCAGCTTAGCCTGGTCCTCGGTTTCTTCGAGCAAGTTCACGTCCCAGGCAATGGATTAGGCAGCTACAGCTTGTCACTCATGTTTTGTTGTTGCGGTCTGTAACATTTCATTCAGATGGGTTTTTTGTTTTTGTTTTTTGTTTTTGTTTTTGTTTTTGTTTTTTTGCTTGCTGCTGTGGTCACTGACTGCTTTTGTGTACCCAGGAGGCTTTTCCCCATTCTTCTCAAAAGAGTGCCCCTTCTGTCGGGGATGCTCCCCTCACCGTGAGGTGTGTTAAGGCTCCAGTGGAAGAACCTAAACACGCTGCCACAGGTGGGAGGTGGGAAAGCACGTGGACCTGCTAATTAGATGGTCTGCTGTCACCAGCACCGTCCTTATCCCAAGATGAACTCAGCATTAGACCTAAGTCAAGTATAGCCCTGTGGGGAAATGAGAGAGAGAGAGAGAGAGAGAGAGAGAGAGAGAGAGAGAGAGAGGGAGAGAGATGAAAAAGGAACTAAGATTTTTCTGGCTCTGAAAACCCCTGCGGCCAGTTTCCCCTGCGCTCGGTCAGCAGCTGTAGCTTAATTTAATTTTGAGCTTTATTTCTACTTCCTCTACAGTGACATCTGACTGATCTCAGGCTCTGAGCATCTGAGCTCTGGTATTTTCCCAGTTCATGCTGGCCTGTGCTTGGTCTTAGCTTTTGGAACATGGACTTAGTCACAGGTCTGTCCTGCTCCATAGCCCATCTTGGCTGCCATGTTCCTGCTCTCTCTCTCTCTCTCTCTCTCTCTCTCTCTCTCTCTCTCTCTCTCATTAGCTGGAATGAAAACCTCCAAGGATATCATGGAGGCTACATATCTACATATCAAAAAGAGTATGGGAATTCCAGGTGACTGCAGGCAATCAACTAGGATGTAAGCAAATGAGAAACAAGCTTATGGTGTTTTTCAGCTATTGCCTCTGTTGGTCATTTTTTTTACATAACAGCAACAAGTGGCTGCCCAATTAATATACCTGGTTTCTGTCACTTGAGACCAAATGAATCCTACTCCATGGCTAAGATTTGGGCATCTAGGGTGACATCAGTGCATTAGCAATGATTAGTTCGGAGCACATTACTGGCTCCTCCAGAGCATTAAAGACCCACTGGTTTGGGAAGGGCAACTGCAATAAAGGAAGACAATATGTCAGTGACACACCGTGACAAATGGCCCACAATCACAGCTTCAGGGGCTCCACCACACTGCGGTTTCCCTCTTGACGGTGTTCTTTACATCTTTGCTCTTGTCTGGGTATCATGTTGGCCACAGCCACAACGGAGATGTACGTCTCCCTCACCTTGTCCAACTCTGTTGCTGCAGATGAACCTTGACTTTTTTGGGGAGATTACTCAGCTTAAATTACATATGCACTGCCACCAGGTAGCACCATATCAGTCTAGTTTCTTCTCAGCACTGCATCCCTTTTGGATGGACACCTGGAGCACCCACAGAACATGAGGACCAGGGCAGCTAGAGGCGTTCCCTGAGCCTTGACAATCTTGCATCACGTAGTATTGATACAACAAGAATGCCTGATAAAACAAACCCCAGCCAGACATTTCATTGGCAAACCACATGCTTGACGCACAGCCTACTCGATGGCTATCGAAATAGAGCAGTGCATTCTTCTGTGCACACAGAAGAATGAATCTAGACACACACCTGTCACCATGCACCAAAATCAAATCAAAGTGGGTCAAAGACCTAGATATTGAAACTGAAACACTGAACCTTCTAGAAGACAAATTATGTAAATATCTACAAGACACAGGTGTAGGCAAAGGCTTTCTTAATAAGACACCAAAAGCAAAAGAATTGTCTCCATTATTAATAAATGGGATCATGTCAAATTAAAAAGTTTCTGCACAGCAAAGAAAATTATCAACACTAAAAACTCACCCACAGACTGGGAAAAAAATATTCACCCCCAATACCTCAGATAGGAGGCTCGTAACCAGAATATACAGGGAACTGAAGGAAAGGGAGCCCTGCAAAATCAAGGACCCTATTGAAAAATGGGCAAAAGAAATGAATAGGCAGTTTACTGATGAAGAAGTTCAAATGGCTAATAAATACATGTAAAGATGTTCAACATCCCTAGCCATAAGGGAAATGCAAATCAAAACATCAATAAGATGCCATCTAACTCCAGAGAAATTGGCCTGTATCAAGAACACAAACAGTAATCAGTGCTGGCAAGGCTGTGGGGAGAAAGGAGCCCTCCTGCGCTGCTGGTGGGAATGTAAACTGGTACAACCACTATGGAAAGCATCATGGAAGTCTCTCAAAAGATTAAAAATAAATATCCCCTTAGATCCAGTGATACCTCTTCTGGGAATATTCATTCCCAAAAGAGGCCAAAACAACACATATCAGAGATACATGTATACCCATGTTCACAGCAGCACAACTAACAATGGCTAAAATATGGAAGTCACCAAAATACCCATCAGCAGACCAATGGCTACACAAATTGTGGTATTTATACACAGTGGAATACTATGCGCCTATAAAGTCAGATATGTCGGAGGCTTTTGCAGGCAAATGGAGGCAACTTGAGTCCACCACGCTCAGTGAAGTGAGTCGGAAGCAGAAGGTGAAATATCGATTGGTTTCTCTGATATGAGAGACCCAGATCACAATTATCTCACGTAACTTAATGTGGAAAATAATGGGAACTCAGGGTGGGGGAGGGCCAAAAGGAGAGAGCGGGAGGTCTTGTAACCTTGCCAAGGTATGCATATGCACAAAATGCTCAAGATCAATGTAAACTTTAAATTTTGCACTTACACGTGTCAATGAATTGGAGAAAAAAGTTTTAAAAAAACAGAGCATTGGAGCCAGATCTGGGCTTCATCCAGACAGCAAGGAAAGGAGGTGGCTACTCCCAATATATTTGTTTTCTTTATGAGCGACACTCAGTAAGCTCAGTAGTCCACAGGAGAGTGAAATAATATGTTGAGCTAAATCACTAAATTTTAGGGGTTTAGAATACTGCTTTTAAATGCAAGAAATACGAAGGTGGTGCAACATGTTAACATGATTTGCACATTCCACAAGGCCATGGGGCAAACCAAATGGAAGACAGTAATTGCGTATGATGACAGAACAGACATGAAAATGGCATGTGACATAGCCACAAGGAACATGGGCTGGACAATCAGTGTCTGCCTCCAATCTGGCCTCCACGACTTAGCTATCTTTGTGACTGTGAAGTCACCCTCCTGTTCTTAGCTATGATGTACAAATTATCCTATCACACAGAGTCATCATGGAGATCAAAATAAGGAACGATGATTGGTGTAAATGAACGAAGTGGGTGGATGAAGCCAACACACTCAGGTTCACACGGATCTGTCTACTGTAGAGGGTAGACGAGATGGAGAGAGAGACTGAGGCTGGAATGAAAACAGAAGCAAAGCAGAAGAAAGCAGACCCCGAATATCATGAGCAGAAAACCAATGTATTTATAGAAGTGAAGAAAATTAATCTAAAAATCCTATGAAAACTTTTGAACAAATAAATGTCAAAATCCTGAAATTACTGTTTTCTGATTCCTGGCTTTAACCAACAAAGAAATAGAAATCCTAAGTAGACAAACTAGAAGGTGCTAAAATATTGTCAAAGAACTGCCTCAACAGAAGGACAGTAATGAGTTGTTTTTACATTGTTTTTCATTCTTATCTTTAAGAAGTATGATATTCCTTATGATATTTTAAAATCCCCACAAGGAAACAATGCACATCATCTTGTTTTTTGCCTCAGAGTAAGATTTTTTCTGTTCAGTATTTTTCTACATTTTCTAACATTCCTTTTTATTGACATGTCATTGTTTTTACCTCTGAGATATGATCCTTTGTTTTATTATGTTCTCACAAAAATAGTTTATAGGAAGATGATAACTTCCACAGTTAGTAGAAATTTTTCCTGCCCTTGAGTGAAGTTATTTTCTGGACTTAATTCTAATTTGACTCATTTGTGATAAGCACAAATGTCTTTTACAACCTAGAATAATATCTAAAACCAGTTTGGTAGACAACAGTAGAGGGAGGAATCTTAGTCTATATTGTGTGAAGACGCATTAATAGTACACCATAGCTGAAACTGTGCTGTGCTGGCATAGGAATAAACAAGTCGCTGCTGAGGTTTGTCTCTAAAAGGTTTGTTCCGAATACTCACCCATTCCTCCCTTTCCTCTCCTTTTTCCCATCCATCCATCCATCCATCCATCCATCCATCCATCTATCCATGCACCCATCCATCCATTCATCTACGGTGCTTTAACTTTTTCCCCAACAGCTCTCGTCTTACTGTTATCTCGCTGCCTTTTACGTGTGCGTTCCTTCCCGGACTCTTTTGGCCTATTTTTCCGAGTCTCCTTGGTCTGCAATTTTGGGCTGCCCTTGGCCAATGTGAAGCTAAAATGTAGGTTACTTACAGAGCTGCTTCATGGAGGAAAGCGCTGCCTGGGGCCAGCGGTCAGGGCGTTGCAGAAAAGGGCAGCGCTGCAGAGCACAGCCTGATGGTGAGGGGGAGCGGGGTGAAGCGCCGAGCCGGGTGTGCCTGTCTGGTCCTCTCCCTCGGACCTTCAGTTGGGTTGGTCCAGTGTGTATTATGTTGGTCCTCGCTGCCACTGGCTTATTTTTCTAACTTGCTTTTTTTTTCTATTTTAAAATCCTTTTTATTGAGTTGTAATTCACAGATGACACAATTCATTTAAATTGTACAATTCAGTAATTGTTAGTGTTCGTCCATCAGCAGAATTGTGAACTTACTCGACATACTAGAGTCTTAGTCCTGCCATTTCCCTACTCCAGTCTTGGAAATTATTTTATCTTCTATTTCTACATTTTTACATACTCTCTCTTTTTTAACCACTGAGTGCTCTATTTTATTTTTATCATATATATATATATATATATATTATATATATATATATATATATATATATATATATATATATATATATATATAATTTTTATGTTGTATATACATGAATTCCAAATTCTGTAACACATTAGAGACACAGGGCTTGGAGAATCAAGGGGCCTCTCTGCCCACCCCTTTTTCATAGGTTCACCCCTTTCCTAGCTGACCATTGCCCCTCTTTTCTACTCTTGATATTTCACGTGAATAGATCGTGATCCGTAGTCCTTTGTCTGGCTTCTTTTACATGGGACAGTGTTTTTCCAGCATCTCATTGTTTTTGTGGCCAAATAATGTTCCACTGTGTGCAAAGACCACACTTTATTTATCTGTTCCTCATCAATAGACATTTGAAGGGCAGGGTAACAAAAAGACCCATGGATGAAAACTGTGGAATTTTTTCTCTTTTTTTCTTTTCTTTCCTTTTTTCCCGTTTTCTTTCTCTGGTACTAGGAGTCAAAACACAGGTTCTTTTAATTTTTTTTTTTTGAAACAGGGCTACTAGGAAGTCCAGGGTGGGCTTGAATTTGTGACCTTCCTGCTTCAGCCTTCTATAGAACTTCCTACAATTTCTTTTTATATCAAACTATCATCTGGCTCTAAAATTAACCAGAAGATGTAGATTTCTCCACTCCACACTTACATCGCCACTCAAAGCAGGTGACTCAAAAAGACAGAAATACACCCTCTATACTGGGGGTCAATAGCAGCCAAAGCAAATTTCAATTTTTGAAATTTTATTTCCCAGTCTCCACTGCTTTAGAATGTTAGAAATCCAGTATGAGGACCAGGCAGTTGCTTACTCTAAAGCATCAACTTTTCAACTTGCTACTATCCGTTAGCTTCATGTCACTTCTGAAGACACAACCTGTCCAAACCCAAGCAAAGCCGGGTTGCTAATGAGGCACTTCCAAGTGTTTCATTTAATTCATGTATCGGTTCTTATACTTTTCTCCCAGCATTCCCACTCTACGTCCAACTCCTGGAATGACCTGAGGGCTGTGTGGGAGAATAACAATGCCAGATTACTCCAATTCCCCATCCGCGTCTCAGCCACACTTCACCGGGGTGGGAGCAATCACTCATGTCTGACCACTGGTGCTGTAAAACATGTTTAGGAGAGAGACAGATAAGCGCTACACGGAGCCTCCTCAACAGACAAGGGCAGTAAATGGGGAAGGACTTAATCTATTGTTCACATGATAACTCTTTTCTCTTCTGGGATGCTCTAGCCTGCTAGAGTCCATTGAGGGAACGCACCTACCATGAGCTTTCTCTCAGAATTAAACATAAGTTTCTTGAAAGAGACTATATTAACTGTCAATATGAACGCTACTATTTGCTCTGTGTTTCCTTTCTCTTGAGTCCCTTCCCGAGCATGCAGAATTTGTCTGACTTTGGAGCAAGAATCAGTCATTTGTCTGGTGCAGATCATCTACTGCGTACGCCAAGCACGTTGCATGGCACTTTATACAGACCAGGCGGAGTGAAATAAAACAGGAGGTGCAAAGCTCCCGGTGACATATTCCAGATCTGACACTCGTGCCCGGGCCCTGAGCTCTGGGCGCTGACAAATACCCTGCACGCACCCACTCTCCCAGAGGAGGGAACGTAATGATGTCTGCGTTGTGCAATATGCAAAATATTTATACCGTAGCCTCACCACGAACTGACGATTACTTAAATCAGGAAGTACCGCTCACAAGAAAGACAAGTGACGTTATCTGTGCCACTGTTCTCAGGCACGAGGGGAACTCAGAGCCATAAATGATAGGTTTATGGGCAGAATAAGACTCCAGCAATGTCAATGTTTTAAAAAAAATAGCAGTTATGGGAAAGGTTTTTAATGTTCTTGCCTCTTTTAGAATTGTTAAATTACCAAGAAGGGCAAAATGGATGCCTTTGTGACTATCGCCCTTATCTTCAGAATGGAAAAATCTTTTCTTTTGACAAACCATTCTTTCAGGAATAACCTCTTCAATAGCATTTAGTTATCATTATTAATAAATTGTTACAGTAATAAATTATATTTTAAACATTTTATTAAATGCAGTTCTCGTGTACTTAAAATAAATTGCAAAGCCGGCTTTTTTCATGGTGTTTAATATATATAGTGTGACACAATGTGCTTTTAATATATTTAACGTTATATACTTTAAAATCTAAGTGTGCTGTACTTTATGGAACTTATTTTATATCCTCTCTGTATGGAAAACGTATTACTTTTTAATACGAGTTCATGGTGGGTGCCATTAGGAAATAGAGCAAGGCTCTTAAAAGTGGAAACTTTCAGAATTTAAGTACATTAACTGTGGGGGCGGGGAAGAAGCTGCATTATGGTAACATCAGGCATCTAATTGAGACTGACAAAAGCAAGGGGCGGCATCTCACGCTGACTGTAATGGCGCTCACATTTGCATTGACATTGGAGCAGTTCTAATGCGAGCACATGAGACACTCCGCTGACAAAAAGCCTCCCCCTGACATCCCGGCTCTCGCACTTTCTTTGGACATACTATCACTGCCATTCAAGACGAAGATAAAAATATTATGAAAAACACCTCAGTCCATGCTTATTAGAAACTTTCAGTGTTTGAAACGCTGTGGTCGTTTTCCAGGGAGTCTAATTTTCAAGGCTTAAAAATTCACCCTTTGAGGCTCCAGAAAGGATACGTCATCACATTTTTCAATCCTTAACACTGTTTTGGAAAAAATAAATTGAACATTGATTTTTCAGGAAAATATTTTTGCATAGGTCCTTAAGGCAAAAGGTATTCCTGTTCTCCTCTTGAAGCAGTGTTAAATCGTTCGTGTCCGGCTGGTTTCACAGCATCATACAGTACAATGTTTACTCTAACGGATAAGAATGCAGCAACGTGTAGTACGTGTTAAACGTCCACTCTGCTGCGACAAAACCACTTATGGGTCTGAAGGAAAGCCTCCAGCCGCAATATGAGGACCTCACAACCCAAACCTGCCTTAGGATGTCACCGGGCAGCTGCGTCTTCTCCTCCCAGCGCATCTCCCCTTTGCCGAAACTGGCCCTCTCTGCGTCCCCAGCTGGGCCTACGGGCTCCTGATTGGTGTCCCCTGTGCTTGTGCTTATGAGACTGCAGGACCATACCCCCCCCCAAACAGACAGTGGGTCTGACCTCCCGACTGCTGTCCGTCTCCAGAGGTCCAGCTCAGTCTGATGCTGCATCTCCGCTCCCATCTCGCCCATCATAAATCGGGCCCCACGCTTTGCCTGGCCAAGTCTTCACAAGTGACCCGAGCAGAGTTGGTTTAGCCTTTGTAGTATTTTCGTGCTAACATGTTAGATTTCTGAAGGAAAGGTGAATTTTTGTCTCATTCATTGATTCAGCATTCCATCGCCAGTTACTTATCAAGCACCGTCTACCTGTGTAGCTCTGTGGTAGACAAGATTCATCAGGAAATAAAGAGGGACAGACCCTCGGGGTCAAGAGGTCAGGCCAGAAACAAGCAACCAACTCATAAAGGAACTCAAATGGTGGCAATGCTAAAAAAAATTAAAAATAAATAAAAAATAAAAAACTGGAATGAAGAAATGGAGTTTAACTCAAAGAGAAGGACATTTTCTTGACGTTGTCAGGGCAGGGTGGCCACAGAAGTGCACAGCCACTGCCTCTGCTTCTCCAGGCAGAATGCATGTGGCTGTGGAAAGAACAGAAGAATTGCCAGGGTCTCCTGAGACTCAGGTGCCCAGTGATCTCCGCAGCCAACACCCACAGGGAAGTCACCATCTGATTGAAATGGAAGGAACTTTCCTAGAGTACATGCCTGTGTAATATAACTTTCAAAATAATAATTATACATATTTTAGAAATAAACTTTTTAGTTCATTGTTTATAAACACATGAAGTGTCAAATAAATGAAAATGCAAGTTGAGTTCATCTGTTTACTTTTTCTCTTATAGTCTGATTCAACAGAATCCAAAATACATTTTAAAGATCCAATTAACCACTGGGAATAGAAGCAAAGAAAAATAAAGGCTCAGCCCTGTCACTTAAACATTAATGCAGGAGGATACAGAAAGCAGAAATCCTCAAAAATTTGAAGTACATGTTTTTCAATTTCATGAGTGATAGTAAAAATCTTATTGAAAATTATATATGAAACAGAGCATTATGGCTTTTAGCCAATCTACGTATAGACTAACACACTCATATAGTACAAAATAATTCAAAGAAAAATGTACTGTGCTAGAATGGTTCTTTGGGGTATTTTAGATTTATGAGGATTGATGGGTTGACATCCTACAAGGGCTACAAGAACTGGGTCTAAATGTAAGGCCCATGGGATGTGAATGGTGGGCAGGGAAGTGATTCGTCATGGAAGAAAGGCTAGGTAAGAGATCAGGCTACCAGAGAAAGAAGTCACCTTCTCGAAGAGTGAGACAGTGTTCTCAGGCTGCGCACCAAAACAGTTGTTCAGAGGGAGCTTTTAAGACAAACGTCCAGGTGCTTCTGTTGTCATCATCACCGGCACCACCACCACGGTCGACATCACCATCATCATCTTAGTCATCATCTTTGCAGACATTATTTAACATTTATTCATCACACACCATTTCCTCAAAGTTGAAGGAGACTCTCTCCTAAGCTAACATCTATTCAAGGGTGACAGAGGTGACGCAGTGTCTGCCTCGGAGAGATTGCCTGTAGCAGCCACACCCCCTCAGTTCTCCTGCAGGTCTCTCACAGCACCCCGCCGGCGTTGTTTGGGGCGTAGATGCATTCATAAATAAAAGTAGCAGAGTGAACTTAACGGGCGGTGATTATATCAAGCAACAAAGCCGGTGGTGTGTGTGAGAAAGACGGTGTTGCTGGTTTCTACAGAAAGGTGGGAAAAGGGAGATCTGCTTCCAGTAGAAAAGAGAAATTGTCTGCTGAAAGGTGGACATAGACTATTTTCAAATCCCACCAGACAAGCAGAAAAAACAAGCCTTCCTAATCAAGAATGAGTGGGACACAGGATGTAAGAACAACTTTAAATATTCCTGTGTGTGCCATGAAATTTTCACCAATTTTTATTTAAAAATATTGAGGCTATAAACTGACATCCGCTGTGTACATCATCTGAGTAAATTCTGGTCTTGTACAGCTTATTTAGCCTTTTGGCATCGAAAATAAACTTCATACTGTAAAACACAGGAACTCTCCATCCGGTACTCTTAAATATCAATTCCTACATATCTGCAGTTATTTCTCCGTCATGTACCTGCTCCCACCCGGCAGGCACTTTGCCTTCTATTTGTTAAGCATCATACCAGGGGATGCGGCACAAGATAAATAAGACATGCTCTCTTAAGGCACTCAGATCCGATGCACATTAAACTGTAAATAATTAATGAAAGCTGGAGAAGTTATATTCTAGCAGTCCTGCAAAGAGCCTGAGACGCCATCAATAAGGACTGATTAAGTCCTTACAGTGTCAGGAGCATGTTTCAGGTTTGATCCAAAGAGAGAAGGTTGGGGCGGAGCCTTTGCAATAGGGACACAGCATGTGAGAAAATACTGTGGCATCAGAGAGCACAGGGGCGGCAGGACGAATTCCACAAGCAGAGCAGGCCTTCTAGGAGACAAGTGCACATACACGTGTGAAAGCTCTTTCCCAAGGGGATATACAGCAAAGGCTACTTCCTAGCGTATGTCGAGACTGGGCTGGGGACAAATCTCGAAATCACCATCATGGCTGAACACATGGTGGCGAATGCCTGAGAGAACTGGTTCTGGTCCTGAGAGAGCTTGGTGAACAGACCAGGAAGAACGTGAGAGCTGGGCCAACGCACAGGAGCTTCACCAGGAGTGGTTAGAGGCTCCTGGTACAGGGTTCAGGCACCAAGGGGCATGAGAGGCGCTATGGTCTAGAATGTTTCCCAAAAGTCTCGTGTAAATTTGAGTGCTGTGGGATACTTATGGAAACATATGCTGCTAAGAGGTGGGCCCTGGGAAGGGGAGGAGCACTGGGGTTGACCCAGAAGAGGACCCACAGGACATGACCAGGAGGGGTACCTAGGTCCACCCTCCTGTTCTCACTCGGCTTCCTGTCTGCTATGCCATGGTAGTTTTTTCTTCTTATAGGCCTCTGCCACGTGCTTCTACCACTGCCAGCTGCCCATGAACAGACTGAGACCTTCTGAAACTGTGAGCTAAAATAAATCTTTCTTCTCCTAAGTTGTGGGTATTGGGTATTGTGTCCAGCAATGAATAAGTAACTGAGACAACAAGTTTGAAGTGATGCGCAAACACAGATGTGCAGGCACGTTGGCTGGATGAGCACAGGCTGGTGGAAAGAAGGCCTGGACGTGCCATGTGAGGACCCAGGTGGAAAGTTCAAAGGGCTGAATGAGCATCCACGGGAAGACAGAGAGGGGACGGCACTTACTGGGCAGGCACGTTGGCTGGATGAGCACAGGCTGGTGGAAAGAAGGCCTGGACGTGCCATGTGAGGACCCAGGTGGAAAGTTCAAAGGGCTGAATGAGCATCCACGGGAAGACAGAGAGGGGACGGCACTTACTGGGTGACATGGACTCAGGCCACCATGTCCAGTACCTAGGTGAGGAAGTTTGGGCAAATCATTCATATTCCTTCTGTTTCTGTCACCTCATTGTTAAAAATGAAAATAAACACAATATGATAGTACATGCCTCTAGTCTCAGCAGTCTAGCATGCTAAGGCAAGAAGACGGCGTGTTCAAGCCCAGTCTGGGCAATTTAGCAACTTAGCAAGATTCAGCCTCAAGTAAGCAATAGTAAGAACTGGGGTTGAAGCTCAGAGCTCATATTTTGTAGACCTTACCTTTCCATCAGCAAAATGAGCATGATAGCTGGACCCTTGGCAGGCCCACAGTGCTGCCCCCACACAGCAGGCACGGATGGGCTGGCCAGCGCCTTCACCTCCCTCAGATGCAGGGTGAGATTTGTTTTAACAGCAGCACTCACTAGGAAGAAAGATTGAGTTTAGGCCGCCTGTGGGGGGCTGAAAGGAGGAGAGACGGAATCCACAGCTTCACGGTCCATTTTTTTAAGGAAACTAGCACTGTAGACAACCAACCCGTTCTAAAAGACAAGTATTTTTCCAGCTTTTATTATTTTCTATTTAGCTAGTTGAATATTTCAGGTTATATGGTCGCATCTGAGCAGAGTTTCATAGTAAATCATATAGTAAACTATATTTAAGCTCTCCTTAAATGAAGCAATTTTCTTCCCTTTCTCCTCATCTTCTTCATTCAGTTCATTCTTGACCTTTTTATAAACATATATTAGATTCCGGATGGACTTGATACATTTGCATTTCAAGAGAGACACATAGGTTCAAAGGACCTTAGAAAGCTCACGAAGCTCAGACTAAGTTCTCTGACAGCTCCCGCCATGGAAAATTTCACACCTGAGAATGTAGCCAGCCGCAAGGTTGTCTCAGTGATGTCCCCATCCAACCCGGGGATCCACTTACTTTTAGGTCTTTGTCACTGGTGAGTGGCTGGAAAATGTTGGAGTCACATGATAGGGCCACAGCTAGAGTAAGAGCCGGAGCCGGTGCTCTGGGAGACAGAGATCCTCAGAGCAGCGTGGCAGAACTGAGACCAGTTTGAGAAGAAGGGCAGAGCCGGCACAAGTCCCTCCAAGCCAAGTCCCAAGCCTCCATCCCTACCAGCCAGGCCCACCTCTCAACAGCACGTAATATCCCTAAGAACACGAGGCTTTTGGGCGGCACTCCAGATCCAAACCATGACATTCCACCCCTGGCCCCAAAAGATTCATGTCTACTACGTTAAGCAAAGGACATCTAGTCCTTCTCCAAGAGTTGCCAAAGTCTTAACAGTTCCGGAATTGTTAAATACCCCCTCCAATACCCCCCAATCCCAGGCGTTTAGAAGTAGGACTTTGGGAAGATGGCAGACTCAAAGGAGTGAACGCTATACATAACATTAATGATTTCGTGTGCTCTTTTGAGACTGGGAGCGACCCAGAAGGGGGTGTCCTCGCCCTGAGTGCCCCGCGGCCCTGGCTGCCGTGAGGTGAGCGGCTTCTTCTGCCACACATGTCTCTGGTGCCATTTCATGCCTGGGAGCATGAGCCAAAACAAACCTCTCCTCCTTTAAATTGCGTGTGCCAGATGTTTTGTCCTAGCGACAAAGAGAAAGGCGCTGATATCCTCCCTGAAAATGCAAGTATCCCCAGAAATCACCGGGAAAGAAGCAAGCACGTTGACCTTTTGAGAAACGCAAGGAAAGGATGCAGTAGGTGGGCACTGAAGAGAATGTGAGAAAGCTAGTGGTTGCAGAGAAAGGTGCGTTCGAAGGTAGGCTGGAGACGTGCCACACGGAGTCCCGACCCCTAACACCATGAACATGGCTGGACTGGGAAGTCAGGTCTTCACAGATGTCATCAAATTAAAGTGAGGGCGCATTGGATTAGAACAGGCCCTAGCCCAAAATGCTCGTTATGCGTGTGGAAAATGACATAGAAACACAGGATAAGTTGTCATAGAAAGAGGGGAGGAGATGGCTGTCAGATTCAAATTCTGAACACCATCTCCTAAACCTGGCATTGACTATTTAACAAAAGAATTATGGATTTTCACACAGTCAATATTAGTTCTATCAATTCCCAGACACTTCTAATTTGTGGAATATATTTTTACTTTATTGACGAAGTATATTAAAGTAATAATGTGCCGTGTTTTCGCTTACACTATATTTTTGGAGGAAATATTATGTAGCAGATGAAGAACTAGATATGAATGGGAAAATGCTCACAGGTATCATCCAGTTCTTGAAAAATAAATCATCCCTTTTAAATTCTTTTCTGTGTTCAAGCTACATCCCATGGCTACACTTTCTCTAAAGCAATCTTGATAGGCATGTAAGGAATGAAAAAAAAGTTATTTTGATTCTTCTGTCTCCCTGATGATTCATGTTTCTTTGTAAACTGAAATGTTGAGAGTCAAATAGATTGTATCAGAAAGAACAAAGTGGTTAAAGAAACAGAAGAGATACAAAGATCTCGGGAAAGCAGGACTGAGAGAGTGTAATGGATGCTACAGACAGGACAGCTCTTTTCTTCAGAAATGTTTCTTTCCTAACACAAAAGAAATAAGAAAGACCATTTTCAGCAGCTTGGGCGACAAGATATAATATCCCATCATTACCATTAAGATCTCGGCGGTAATACAGGAACATTGGCATTTAATAGAAACAGATTCCAGGTCAGGTGAGTCTTGTTTTTGTTTTTTAAGTAGTTCTTTCCTTGCTTGGAAAGGAATGCAGCTAGACACTAATCCATCCATCGTTTAGAGCAGTTTTAAGCTTCTACCCGCCTGGAAAATGTCCCCCATACTTACCAGAAGTAAGACAGTGACGTATCTGATGGCCCTGAGCTTCAGTCAGGAGCTTTACTTGGAAATGCTTCTGAAAGTATGTCTTTCCTTCTCCCAGTTCTTTAAACCAGGACTTGTGTGATTGTCTCTCCTGAAGCCACTTCAAACCGAGTGTTCCTGAGTACATATAACTGTACTTACTACAGCAAACACTGAGCTTTTACATGTTTGTTTGCAGTGTGAGAAACACCTGAGAACAATGCCTTCTTTTTCCATGTTTTCAGCATATTCTCAGGCCAAGGGTGGTGGCAGAGGCATAATCTATGGATGGAAGACCACAGCCTGGGTGCTGCTCGGATTATCTGCTACATGGACTGCCAAGAAAGGCACGGACCCATGAAATCTCAGCAAGCCAGACACTTCACTAGCTCTACGTGAGCTTCCCGACTCCTCAAGGACCAGAATGTCAAAGGAAACACTGAATTAATAGAAATAATAGAGGCTGCCTGGGTGTGCATGCTTTGAAACTTGGTGGCAGGTTTCAGTCTCTACCGATGGCTCTTCATACATCTTCATTTGCATCAACTAGAAAAAATACTTGTTGGTGGCCGAAACACCAACTGTGAGGTAGAAAAGACTGCCGCTGCCCAACCAGCACAGAAGCAAATGCACGTAACGGAAAGACACTCTAGCCAACAACTGGAGAAATGTTAGTAGCCAACCCAGGGCCTCCTGCCCCGCCACAAGATGGTAGGACCCCAGTGGAGCGAGAATGATCACGAGCAAACAGCCCCCTTCATGCACATCTGCCACAAACAAGAAGACCAAGTTAAATGCATTGTGCTTTCTCAGGAACAATTTGAGCCTGGAAACTGAAGGCTTCCAGCCTCCTGTGATCACTTTAGCCACAAACACGGAGGTATTAAACACACACACATCATTAGTGAGGAAGAAATCACTCAGAGCTGAGACACAGATTCCAATCTCCACTTGCTCACTATCGTGCAATTCTGAATGAAGGCATGAGCACGTTTTTGTGCTTAAATGCCTTCTTTTGAAAATAAGTAATATTGGCTTGAGAGATTTCCGGGATAACATTAAACTCAGTGCCATTTGCAGACAGGCACAAAGTTTTTCATTTTTTCCCATTTTATTGATATGTATAAGTGTAAAATTTAAAATTTACAATGGAGTTGAGCATTTTGTGCACATTCGTATCTTGTCGGGGTGACAAGGACTTTCCCACTCTCCTTTTTTCCCTCCCCCCCCCCCGCCCTACCTGCCTGTTTCACTTTGTTTTTCATTTTAAGTTCCATAAGAGTTGTACAGACAAATGGAAGAAACTTGAGAACATCATGCTTAGTGAAGTGAGTCAGAAGCAGAAGGTGAAACAAAGTTTTTCATTTTAAGTGATGATCTGTTTCCTAAAATAAGAAGTCAACAAGAACAGGAAATGTTATGCCTAATAACAAATACATCTACGATTGTCCTTTGGTCATATCTCAAAAGACAGTTATTTAGAAGGCAGATGGATAGTATCTGGTAGCAGTTTC